>JABWTJ010000337.1:600000-948888 GCA_016801875.1 Solanum sitiens
CTTATGTGTCTACATATTTTGCTGCTGAATTTGATATGATATGCGATAACATGATTGTACCTATTCGTGTTTCTACACCCGTGGGTGAGCCCTTAGTGGTGGATCGATTGTATCGATCCTGTCTTGTTTCTTTGGCTGGGTATGACACTTGGGTAGACTTAATCATTCTGGGATGGTAGACTTTGATGTTAGCTTGGGTATGAATTGACTTTCTCCTTATCATGTTGTCTTTAATTGTAATGCAAAGACCATGACCTTAGCGATGCCTGGTGTTCCGAGGATTAAGTGGAAGGGTGTTAGTGGTTCTTATCCTAGCAAGTTCCCGTGCGCAAAGATTGGTGGAGAGAGGGTGTTTGTCTTACTTAACTTTTATTTGGGTTACTAGTGTTGAACCACCTCACATGGACTCTGACCCTGTGGTTCAGGAGTTTCCCGATGTATTCCCTTGATCTTCCATGTGTTCCGCCCGATAAGAACATTGATTTTGCTATTGATTTGGAGCCGGGCACTTAGCCTATTTCTATCTCTCCCTACCGTATGACTCCAGCAGAGTTGAGCACAAAAAATACAAAACTTATTGGTATTTAGTTAAAACGAAAGAAAAATACAAAATGTATGCATACAAAATGCTACAGGCTATAAAAACTGTAAAGAATACAATTCGATAGTTTAGATGTAAAATGCAACAAGTCATAAAGTTATTCTTCATCACTTTGATCTTCAACAATTTCATCAACTTCTTCATTACCTATAATTCTTCTTTTCTTTTGACTGTTGGTTTCATTACTCGTGTAGGTAGGATCATGTCGAATTTTAGATTTGCTCTCTTTAGTCATTTTAGCCACAGAGCCTACATTTTCGAAGAATCCTTAATTAATGTTATATGAATGTTAATGTAAATTACTACTATATATCCAATACAAGAACAAATTACAAAAAATCAAATCATACGATTAAAATTGTGAAAAAACAAAAAACACAATATACTAAAAATCTCAAGAGATGCTTGATGACAATGTGTTTTCCTATATCAGTGGGTGCAAATTTTTTGAATGATTTTTGAGATTTTTTTTTTAAAAATAGATAAATTTCAAAGAGAGATATTATGGAGTCTAGTTAAACAAAGAAAGGTTCATGTTATTTGAAGTGAGAAAAGATGGGTAAAACGTGAAAGAGATAAAGGAGAAAATTTAGATAAAAATTTGCGACAGAGAAAAGCTGGTAATGAAGTCTTTCTTTTTCACCGGATAATGGAGTTAAAATAAAACAAAGATAAACCTGACTTGAGAAATAAAGGAAAAGAAAGAATTACATTAGGATGCAGGTTTAATGTAATGATCCGGAAGGTCATTTTTGGAAATTTTGAATATTAGTGTAACTTGAGTTAATTAATCGATAGTTAATGGACTAAAGTTATCATTTAATAATACTCTATACACCATGGGTCCCAGACTGAGAGACAGCGTGTGTGTATCATTAGGTCAGACATACATCACTATATTTGACATTACATTTCATGGCATTGCACATTTTGATCGTCGATAAACTTGAACTTGTGTTTTGTTGATCTTGTGAGTGATTTTCGGTGAAACTTGTGACTGACAAATATTGAGTTGTTATTGAGCATTGTAATCTGATAAAGTGTTGTTATTGAGTTGGGTGCTTGTGAACTGTTAGGTTGGGCTGGTTTTATGCAGGTTGTAGTATAGAGGTTCGGATAGGGTGTAAAGAGTACCCATATTTTGTTCTCTTATCTTGTATTTAGAGGTTTGCTTGTTTGGTACCGTGTGTTTGGAACTCACTCCTTGCTTCTACAAATTTTTGTAGGTTACGATCCCGGATCTTCGTGATACCTTCCATTCTCTTCGTTTCTGAGACATCTTGTGGGGTAGTTGTTTGTCACCTCAGCGAACCTTCCTACTCCAGTTTATGACTTTGTTTTTACTTGAAAGACAACTTCAGTTTAGACTTGCGTGTTTTATTTCAATTCCAGTATTTACATTAGAGACTTGTGCACCTGACAACCTGGTTTTGAGAATTGAATTATGTTGACTTGTTTTTGTAATAGAAACTGTTATTGGGCTTTTGTTTATTTCCATACTTTGTTAGATGTTGGGTTTACGCTGACTTGTCTTGGTGGGATAAGACGAGTGTCATCACACCCATTTTTGGGTCTTGTCATTTTTTGCTACTCGAGATAAGACATAATACCCCCTTCGACTATGTAAAGTTAAGGTGTGTCGCTGAGATTCCGTCAATAGTTGAAGGGGGTACTTATGTTTTATCCCTTTGCTACGTCTCTTTATGTCCCTAATTACTTGTCTATTTTTTCTTTTTAAGTTGTCCCTTATTACTTGTCCATTTTGACAAATCAAGAAAGGAAAAAATATTTTACCTATTATATCCTCAATTGATTGTTTTGATAAAAGGTAGAACTTCTAGAAAATCTTAAGTTTTTAGTTCACTCACTTCTAATTAATATGAGTAAAATGAAAACTTACGATGTCAATCATTATTTTCATAATAAGTGTGTCAATTCAAAAGTTGACAAATAATTAGGGACACAGGAAGTATATAATTAGTATACTTTACATAAATCTTATAGTGTTAAGAGTGGATTACATTATTTCCCTACTCTTGCAAATTACAAAAAGTTTCTTAAATTTATGAATTATACATCACTGGACTTTCAGATACATTAGCAGATATCCAGATAAATAGGTGAGGGATGTATCCAAGAGATGAAGTAGGGATGTATCCAAGAGATGAAGGATATATCAGAGAGGGAATTAGACATCTGGCTATATCACTGGACATCCGAATACATCAGCAAACACTACATACATAGGTAAGAGATATATCAGATAGGGATGTATCACGAGAGGAGCTAGAGTGATGCATAAAGAGGGGATTCTTGAAAAAACAATTAAAATGATAGAAAAATTTAGAGATTATGGTAAAATAAGATGTGTATTTAGATAATTTTTCCATATAATTAACATATTGATATTTTTAATAATTATTTTAAAGCATAATTGTTATAATTATTATGTTAAGAATTTTGAAAAGTTAGCTAAGTTTCCATACATAAATAAAAAGGAAAAAATGATTGAGAAAAGGCATAAATTTCTCCTTTTAACTTGTTCCTAAAAGTCAGTTACACGCTTAAACTATCATGACAAACTATTAAACACTCAATCTTGCTTAAAGTGATATTAATACCCCCTTCCTAAAACAATACCAGTTTCTGTGTGTGAAAATGTGTTATATACACGTTTTGACACGTAAGAAAGATTATTTTATTTTTTAAAACCATTTTTCTTTAATATTTTCTTAAACTTTTGCAAAAAGTAAAAACCTAGATTTTCTTCCTCCTCTCACCTTACTTTCTTTCTTCTTAAAATTTATTTCTTCTTTCTTCTTCATTATTCATAAATTGAAGGGAAACAAGAAATTTGAAGAGAGAACATGAGATAATAAGACGATTATGAAGTTTACTTGTGTTGGCGGCGGCGATAGACAATGGGCAACACCATTATTGCCGGCAAAACAAGTAAAAACTTCCAAATCTGTAAAAGTTCTTTTGAAATCTTGATAATCAAAATCAAATATGCTATTGATGGCTTGAGACAAAAATAACATTATGATAGTTGTGAATGGTGCTCCGTCGAGAATAAAGAAAACAAAGATAGAAAATTATTATTTTTCATGAATTTTTTAAAAATGTAGACAATGAAACATAAATTTTATGCATAAATGTCATAGGATTTTCAATAGAAGTCATTATCTTTCTCATAATTTTTCCAATGTTCTTCTCCCATGAATCCTCTAGCGAGTTTGAATAAAAATCATGAACCTTAAGCTAAAATTATTAACTTCTGGTGGAAATCAACATCCTCCCTACTATTTTTTACTTTTATAGAGTGATGGATATTTGAAGAAACGTCGATGGTGACAAAAAAATTGTAAAGAAAAAGAACTTTTTAACAAAAAAAAATTAAATTGCAAAAGCTTATAAAAAATTGGGTCACCAATAAAAATAAAAAAGAAAGAAAAAAACTAATTAATATATTAGAAATTATAATACTTAATTATATAATAACCAATAAAATAGTGTCACGTGTTTAAACTTGTCATTTTAACATAATTTTTTTTTCCAAGCACCTTAAGGAAGGTGATGACACTTTCTGTGTCATGTTACCTATTAAGAGGTACTAATGTCACTTTAAATAAAATTAAGTATATAATTTTGAGACAAATTCAAAAAAGAATTTATGTCTTTTTCCAAAATTATTATTAGGATTAATGTATAGAGGCTGCACTTGGCTGCTGGCCTTTGTGCTACTACTCCTATTTAATGCATATTATTCATTTTTGTCGTTTCAATTTATTAGCCCAACATGCTGGCATACTATTGTACATACAAGAGATAAATTTAGTGCTATATTGAGATCGATTGGATCCATTATTAGAAAATTGCTATTTTTCTATCGATGTAATAGCTAGAGCAGCTTAAATAGATCGGTGGTTTAAAATCAAACGAAAGTCTAAAATTTTCTTAAGAATTAAGCTAATTATATTCAATTTATTGTTTTAAAGAGTGTTCTAGATTTGTCAATCTTTTAATAATTTTTTTTATATGAGAAATAACGAAATCAGAATTTTTATTGAGTAAACATTCAGGATATGTTAAGATGTGTTAATTAAATCAAATTCTGACCTATAACATAATTTTTCAACGAAGGAGTGTCGCTTGACACCTCTCGTGCGACCACTATTGTAGTCGTACGTTTCCGGCTATGTTATGTAGATAGTTTTGTTATATATTAAGAACTATTCACTATATTATTTTGGAATATCACTTTATGAAATCAATGGATATTTTTACACCTAATTCTTCGTTTATCCTTGTCATTAATTAAAGTCCTTTTACAAAAAAAAATGAGTTCAAGGTAATAGAACCTTAGTTTAGTTAAGGTGTGTCTCTGAGATTTCGGTCATAGTCTAGAAAGGTATTCGTACATTTTCCTTATATTTTTCATGACATTTTATTTATTATATTCAAAGGGTGATATAGTAAAATTACCCTTATATTTACACTACAACAAAAATGACCATTAGCGACATTTAATTCTTAATTGCCGCTAAACATGTATTTTTAGTGGCAATTGTCATTCTTTGTATATGTCTCTAAAGCCTTTAGCGACATTGGTTCTAATGGCACTTAACTAATGCCGGTAAAGACTTTAACACTCTTTATTAATGTCAATATTTAATACCGCTAAAAGTTATTTCTATTGTAGTATTATAATCTTTTAGAGGTGGGCAAAGTCCATAATAGACAAATATCGTTGATAAGAGCAGAATAGTATATATATATATATATATATATATCAAGGTTTATTATTAATTTCAATCATTTCCTCTAAATTCAACCATCCAAATTGTAGAAAAAGAGGAATGGACTAAATGTATGGTCAGACATTAACCAGATTGCCACAATAATACTATTAGGTATATTACCAGATATTTCTAACTTTACCTTAACCTAACTACTTCTATTAAATATCAGTAAATTAAACAAGCAAAAAATCCTTGCTCTTGACATGTTTCTAATAAAGAAAAATATTCGATCGAAAATTCATGACCTTAAATATAACATTTATAGAGAACATGTCATGACTAAGGACAAAATAGGAAGTTCATTAAAAATTACGATATATTCGAAAATAGAAGAATATGATCACTCAATTTTCTTAACAGACTAAAAAGGAAATACTGTTACAGCCAAAGAGCTCCAGCTTCTTTGAGAAGTGGGACAAGAGTGCCATTAATATGAGAAGCCATAACTCTATCTATCGATCCGATTAGTTCACCACCTATGAACACAACCGGTATAGCGGGTGAGTTGCCAATAAGCTTTGAAAGCGCCCTCTCCATTCCTTTTCCATTAGGGTCTTGGTCTAACTCGTACACCATCGGGCTCACCCCGAGCTCACAAAACAACCTCTTCATTGCATGGCACATGCAACAACTACTCGAGCTAAATATCACCACCGCACTTCCTGATGCTAGCCTAGCCACCCTCTCCATCGACTCTGAAGACGATGACCTTTGCCTTGCCCTAGTGTTTTGGTATTGCATTGTCACGATTTTTTTTGATTTTTTTTTTTTTGTATCAATTAGTTGTGTATGCACTAATATTGTAATAAAATTTGATGGAAAGAATCAAAATATGATTTTACAAAAGGTATTAAAGGAACTTGGGTTTGTTGGAATGATGAGGAAATATGAAAGAAATTCAAGGGTATATATAGTGACTTAAGATAGAAAGGGGTTATTTATTGTCTTTTGGTGCATGAGATGTATGGAACTAAATTCTTTTACAGCTTTCTCCGTCTACTTTTATTTATCATATTATGTTTTTTAAAAGTTAAATTGACTAATTTTCAAAGTTAAGTTAGATTACATTAATTCGATTTTTTTAAAAAGAATTAGATATTCAAAAACTATATGAAAAGTACTATAAATTGCAATTTTTTTACATATCAATATAATAAAAAGATACACCTTAAAATGTTAGTCAAAATTCTTATAGTTAGACTCTAAAAATAGAAACAATGACAATTAAAAATGGACGGATGGAGTAGTAAAGTACTCTCTGAATCATAGTTATTCATTATTGACTTAACATCGAAATTGAAAAATATCTAATATTAAAAATGAATGGTATTTAATAATAAAGGTAAAACAGGCATAAAATTATAAATTATTTATTAATTTTATAAACTAAACAAATATTATTTTAAAATAATATAATAGACAAATAAAAATATCGGAAACGGAGTACTTATATCATTAAATTAAAGACCCTAAAAGTGTGTATATAGCCGAAAAAAAAGGTTTGAGAAAAAAGCCTTTAATGGAAGTCGGCGTTGTGGTGTTTATGTCTTTAGTACAATAAATAAACTCAAAAGGATTACGTCAATAGCCAAGGAGTACAATTTAACCTATCAATGTTTTATTATAAGTAACAATTAATTTAATTTATTTTTTAAAATTGAATTAATTTAGTATTTAACTTTTAGATATTTTAAAATTATATTAAAAAATTATAAGTTCTCATCGAATAATTGAAAATATATCTTAAAATATTACTTAAAATTTATAGAGAAAATTACGCGGATAAGCAAACTTATACTATTTAATTATTCATCATAGCTATAGTTTGCTATAATTACCACTCACGACTAACATTATACATTAATTACGTGGACTGACTTCGAGTTTGTATAATTAGTAATGTTTGTATATGTATAATTCGCCAGGATATACAAATAAATATGTATAGTATATAATTTTTTAGCCTATATACATATACAATTCACCTCTCTCCCACTCTCTGCCCTCTCTCGCTCGCCTCTCTCCTCCCTCTCTCAATCTCGATCACCTCTCTCCTCCCTCTCCCAATCTCGCTTGCCATTTATACAAATGTATACATATAATATACAGTTTTATACAATTATATACATATACAATTCACCTCTCTTCCACTCTCTGCCCTCTCTCGCTCGCCTCTCTCGTCCCTCTCCCAATCTCTCTTGCCATATATACAATTACATATGTATAATATACAATTATCTAACCAATATACATATACAATTCATCTTTCTCCCACTCTTTTCCCCCTCTCTCTCTCCTCTCTCCTCTCTCTCCCAGTCTCGATCGCCTCTCTCCTCTATATAACATGTAGCTACAAATTGTAATTATCAAACTATAGCTATGAAGAGTAATTAATTATTATTAAGTGGCTATATGTGAAAATTTCCCAAATTTATATAATTTAATTCTGAAGAAGCAAAATATGACAAGTAGATACGAACAGAGCGAGTAATTGAATATTGATGTTAAAAAAGAATACTTAAATGTTTTACGAAGATATTAATCATATCAAATGATATATAAGTGTATTTTTATCCTTTCAACCATATTTTTACTTTCCAAAGTGAATAAATTTCTTAAGAAGTATCATCTAACTAAAAAAAAAATTAATATGGACAAGAAAGAGTATTACTTATGATATACTCTATCGGTCTAACAATAGCTATTTACGTATTATTTTAAGTTGTTTAATAATATTAATCCATTTTATAAAATTAATAGATAATTTTATATTTATTTTTTACCTTGTTCTTATCATTATTTATAATCATTATTTATTATATTTTTTAAGATATTATATTTTGCTATATTTAAAAAGTGATATAATAAAATTATTCCTTTATTTAAAGTTTCTTTTATTAATTAGCAACTTGGAGTCTTTTACACGGATTTGCCTGATTTCATTATACCTTCTTTTAAGTACTTCGATAAAGTGATATTTGTCATACAGTAAAATTTCACTATATTAATATTTGACTAACTAATAATATCTTTAAAATTATATCTTTCTTCGATTTTAATTTGGGTCAATAAAAAAAATTGCTTATTAATTATTATGATAAGATATTAAAAAAAAAATTTAGAAGATCCATATATAAATATACGATCTCGTTAATATATAAATTAATAATTCGTTAAAAGTATAAATATATCTAAAATAATATAGTGAAAGATGATTCTATCGTGTGTTTACTTTTTTGTTAAAATTTAATTCTCATTGAAGCTCATCTCTAACTTTTTTTATTGCATCCAAAAGTTTCGATATTATCTTTTCCAAATGCACCATAAAATTGTAAAGAGTTCTAAATGTGATAAGTATTTCCGTTCCAAAGGTATTGTATCATCTTCTACTTTATCATAAACATTATTTTTTTTATGATATCTATAATTTTTTCTAAGATCTGGACCTCTGAACATGTATCATTTTCGCTCATCCAACAGATTATTAACGTTTATTTTATTATGATAATTGAAATTATTAATCATGACCTCAAGACTCAAGTTCATGATGGACATTTTTACAAGTACATCATTTAAATTCTTTGAGATTTCATCCTCAAACGAATTTTGCGGTAACAAAACACTCTTCAAATTAATAAATATTAATTTATTGAAGGAAAAATATCTCTATAAAACGTCCAATTTAGTGAAATTTTTGTGTATCCAAAATTTTAAGGATTAGATTAAATCAATTTAACAAATCATTTATTCATAATTAAAAGACAAATTAGAAAGAAAAAAATATGTCATAAAGTCATTAGATTTAGTTTGGTATGCCACGTATATTAATTGTAAGAGTAATAAATTGATAGTACAAAGTATAGGTTATGCGGCATTTATTGTACGGGGGATACGATATTTTACGTGTCGATTTTATATTTATCTCTACAAACGGAAACTTATTGAGCGACGGCTCTTTCTAACAACACCTCAACCAACCAACGTTGTTTTTGATGTGTGGATATCTCGTTCTCCTTAAAATTTAAATTTATAAAAATTATATTATCAACAATTATATTTTTAATTTGTTTCCTCAAAAACATAACACTCTAATAATGTTGTATAGCTTAAAGTAACTTCAAATTAGCAGGGGCCGATTTAGGAAGGTGGATGGTGTCATTTGACACTGCTTCGTCGAAAAAATTTACTAAATAGGTATACACAATTAAAAAATAAAAGCAAATATAACGGTTATTATATATTATAAGTGACACTTTTTTAAAAAAAATAATAAATACACGTAGCCTAGATGGTTTTGTATTGAAAACTATTATGAAGGTTTTGGATTGAAACCTCCACAACCTTATTTTTTATTTTATTTTTATTTGTTCGAGTTCAAACCTTCACAACCTCATTTGTATGTGTTTTTTTCTCTTTGGCCTTCTTTGTTTAGTAGAGACAATTATTAAATATATGACATCGCTTACGATAAATTTTGTGTATGTCACTGCAGTTTAGTTGAAGAATTTAAGTGTCCGTTTGGATTAACTTATTTTAGGTGCTTTTAAGTCAAGATAGGAATAGTTTTGAAGTGTTTGTATAAAGTTAAAAAGTGCTTATAAACACTTATTTTAAAGTCAAAATAACAAAAATAAGTCAATATGCACATGTTAGAAATCCTAACTTATGGTTTTTGGCTTATAAGTCATAAGCCAGATAAGCCAAAAGCCAAAAGTTAATTTTAACAGGTCCTAAAGCTACAAAAAAAAAACATATTCTGTCAATATATAGTTACTCTCCTTTGTATAGTAAATAAAGACGTAAGGTCTGTTTGGATAGCCTACCAAGTAAATGAAATTGATGTAATTAATAGAATAGTAAATACAAGTTTGATAATTACGATAACCTATTTATTTGTCACAATGTAATTATAAGTATATTGATTGCACAGGTGTAATCATAAGGTTATAATGTATTTTAAAAACAAAGAATAACTAAGTTTAAATTTTATATTAGACAAATAAAGACTTTTGGAACTAATATTAAATGAATATATAAGAGTTGTATTGTCTTTTGAAAATATATTAATTAATCAACATATGTTCTTAACTAAAATATTATAAGAATAATAATTAATTTATATTTTTCAAATTAGTAAAAATTTAATTAAATTTATGTATAATATAAAGCTAGATAAAAGTAAAGTGTTGTGACACCTCACTAAAGATTCTGTTAATCTTTTTTCTCATTTTTTTTTACATTTTTTAAATTTTCTTTTTATTATTATTGTATAAAAATGAATAACCCGACTTAATAAGATCGGGAGCTTAAAGTCAAACCTTAAAGAGAGCTCCTAATATTTTGAGAAGCACTTTGTTTCTTTAATCTCTTTAATAGTTTCATTTTTAACTTCAGTTGTCAAAGAGTTCAATAATTCATTCTGACAAAAAAAAAAGTTTAATAATTCATTTGTATATTATGTCCAAGGTAATGACTATGAATTTCGTTACGCTTATTCTTCAAATATGTTATTGCATAGCTAGATCAAATTAATTAATCATTTTAATTAGGCTTTCAAAATTACCATTACTTTCTTGATAGATCTTTTCATTGTTTCCCTAAATGCTAAATTCTTTTTCCAAAGAACATTGATCACGTCAATAATTCTTGACAATACATTTTTCCACTACACTTTATCTCTATCAATTTATTCCTGCACAACTTTATCAATTGTTTTTAATGCGAACTCATTTCTAAATCAATACTTAATAATTTGTTCATTCTTTACTTTATGGACTTTGAGCTTAACACTAAGATTTCTCCACTCATTACTATCTTCACTAGCTAGTTTATTATTACAAATAATAGATTGTGCTAAATAATTTACAACAAAAACAAAAAATTTATACAAATCTTTAGATTAAATTAATCATTTTCTTTCATGCTTTTCTCCATTTACCAATTTTTGAATATAGTGTGTAGTAGAAAAATGTTGTACGTATTTATCTTATGGAACATTTATATCAGTGATTCTAAATGGTCCCTTTTCTTTTGAATGATATCTCAATTTTGTATCTACATTATTCCATTGACTTGGACCATATATATTTTTAGGGATGCAACTATTTAAATTATTTAGGAGTTCTTGATATAGGGAATAATGTCATGGTTTTACCAACTTCTTCTAGATTTTACTCTTGGATATTATCATCATCTAATTCAATTTTATTGGTGACTTGTTCATTTGAATAACATCCTCCAATATTTCTTTATTCGAAATATTTATTATTTGTTAAAAACCAATCAAGTGCTTTTTTTAAAGATTTATGTAATTCTTCATGTTTTCTGTCTTTTGAAAAATCGGAATCATGTTTTCTAGTTGACATATTAAAATTGAATAAATTTTAACAATCATTAAAATAATTTACATATACTTAAGAATATCAATAATAACAATTTTTCAAGAAAAATTATTGTAACGATCAGTTCCCATCGTTATAAAAAAGTCATCCGGAAAAAGGTTTGGGCTAGAAAACGTTTTTGGTAGTAACTTGAAATTTCCTAAACTAATTCAAATTTGGACGAGATTAGAGTAAGTGAGGTCTAGGGAGATCTGGTGATGAATGAGAGATATAATTATGAATTTGATCACACGAGTAGATAGCTAAGACGTTTAGAAATCCGTACAACTTTACGGAATCGAATTCAGAAGAGTAGAACTCCCAAAACTAATCTTAGCATGAACAGGTAGTTTTTGAGTGTCATGGGTTGAAGGTGTGTTGTGAAATAAAGGTTTGAAACTCAACTTTCCACTCTCTGTTTCTGTGCAAACCGCCAGGGAGGGGCCCCTGTGGCGGGATGAGGGCCACCATAGCGGTCTAATCGCAACATAAGTCGGAAATAAACCCCTAAAACATTATTTTTTCTGCAAGTTTCGTTCTTGAGAGCTAGGAGACGACCCAGGCGATTTCTTGATAGACCTCGTCTAGTTAGACTTACTACTCGTATGTTTAGTTGGGTTGTATCCATTTTCTTTAGAATTGTTAAACTTTAGATGTTTTGGTTTATTGAATTTCAGTTTCTAGGGAATATTTCCACAGTGCTTTGATAGTTGTTTGTTAAATTCCTGGAGTTTATGTGAACTCTTTATTCCGTTTCTGTATTTAAACCTGCTTCCATATCTTTAAATGCCTTAACTTTTGTAAATTGTTTAGTTTGAGTTGTAGTACCGATTCTCCCACTTGAGGGTTAGTGTGAGTACTAATCACGACGGTCTGGATCGTGATAAAGTTAATCATATCCCTAGGTTTATTGATCTCGGTGTAAAAAATGAGTCGAGTAGAGTCGTGTAGAACGGTACGGAGACGTTTGTACTTTTGTTCGAGAGGCTATAGGACTTCAGAAAATCTCTCTGTTTTATCTTGTCTTCTTTACTACTATAACTTTATTCCAATTGGTATCCGGCGATCCGCATTGGTATCTAATCTCCTTCACTATTTTGTACGCAGGTGGTTACCAGCTTCATCGGTGTTAGGCTCGTAGCTCCCATCAGTGAACCCGCTAAGGAGTCCACAACAAGAGGTCACAATTGAGGTAGGGGTAGAAAAAGAGCAAGGAGTAGAGGCCAAGGAAGGTAGCACCTGCTAGGGCGGAGCTCCGGTTAAGAATGCTCCAAAAATGAGATTCCTCTTGCGCATCATAAAAAGATAAAAGAGAATGTGGAGGTTGAGAATGAGGAGGATGTTGGACAAAATAAAGAGATGTAGGTTGAGACTACAAGTATTCCTCTCTTAGATACTGTATTAGCTCAATAGATTATGTCTTTTTCTGAAAGGATTGATTGGTCTTAGAGTTCTTCCCACAATTCAAGCAACCCAAGCTCCCGGTAACCCCCTATTGTTATTACTGTCCCCAAGGTGGGTGAAACCATAGGTACTGATGTCGTTTTCCGTCCTTTGTTGGTTTATGTGTTGACTGGTAATGATCATAAGATGCTGACTAAGTTTATGAAATTAAAGCCACATGTGTTCCATGGTTCTAAGAATGAGGACGCCTATGAGTTCATCTTAGATTTTTATGAGAGACTACATAAGTTGGGTATTTTCCATCAACATGGAGTAGAGTTTATGACTTTCCAACTTCAAGGTGGCTAAGCAATGGTGGAAAGCTTATGTGGAATGCAAATCGTCATCTTTAGCCCCATTCACTTGGACACATTTTCATGGCCCGTTTTAGGAAAAGTATGTGCCCGAACTTTGAGAGATCGCAACGAGGATAAGTTCATGGATTTGGGACAGGGTGGTATGATTGTAGCTGCTTATAAGGCTAAGTTCCATAACTTATCTAGATATGCTACACAATTGGTAACTATTGAGGAGGAGAGGATCTGTCTATATTTGTCAAAAGAGTGAACTCAAACTTTAAGTATTGTCTGTCCACATGACTTCTGCAAGAAAAAACTTTAATGAGGTGACTGACTTCATGAACAAAGTATAAATAGTTAGATGTGATGGGCAGTATAAGGCTTTGGCTAAGAAGGACAAGAGCACAAGTGACTTTCAGGGTTCCTACTCTAGAGGTTCAGGTAGGCCGACGCTTGCAACCCAACTAATTCAATTTGCGATGCCCGCTTCTATAGGTAACTACTCGGGAAATTTATAACAGAATTTTATTCCTGATAGCCAGGAAGACGCATCTTCAGCTAGCGGCAGACCGTCCTTTTATTGTACTAGTTAAAATTGTGGGGAACTTGGCCACATGAAGAGAGATTATCCCCAACCGCGCATGTTGGATTTCACACAACAACATGCTAGAGGAGTGGTATCCACGGGCAATAGTAGTAATGGTAGAGGACGTTCAGAATGTGGGCGAGTAGAAAATTTGTGAGTAAATGGAAGCTGGGGTAATGTTAATGCAGGCAGAGGAGCAACGCAACTAGGTAAGGAGGTTGTTCGTAAAGTTGACAGGTCTCAATTTTATGCCTTTTCAGGTAAGACCGAGGCAGATACATCTGATGCAGTGATCACATGTAATATTCTTGTTTGTGACCGAATGACTATTGTGTTATTTGATTCGGGTTCTACCTTTTCATACGTGTCACTTCAGTTTGCCTTGGAATTTAATGCAGTTTTGTGATGTACTTGATCCCCCCCCCCCTCCATGGTTCTACCCCAGTTGGAGAATCTGTCTTAGTCACCCATGATTATTGTGTTCGTTCTGTTATGTTCATGGGTTTCCAAACTTGGGCTGGTCTAGATATTTGGGTATAACTGACTTTGATATAATCTTAGGCATGTATTGGTTGTCCCTCTATTATGTTGTATTGAATTGTACAAAATTTGTAACTCTAGAGATCTCCGATAGGAAAACATTAGAGTGGCAAGGGGTATACAAGTCTAAGCTAGCTAAGGTCATATCCTCAATTCGGGCTAGGAATCTGGTGGGGCAGGGATGTTTGGCGTACTTGGCATATATTCGGGATGTTGAAGTTTAATTTATTCTCCCTCTATTGAATCTATTTATGTAATGTCTCAATTTACGATAGTGTTTCCTACTAATTTGTCTGGTATACCTCCGGATAGAGATATAGATTTCTGCATTGATTTGGAACCTGGTACCCGCTTTATTTTATCCATCTGTATTGCATGGCCTCGGTAGAATTGAGAAAGTTTAAGGCTCAAATCCAAGAAATTCTTGATAAAAGTTTCATCCTTCACAGTTGAATAGGGTCACCATTTAAAATAAATATCAATTGCCTCGAATAGCTTTTTTTTTTACCAGTTGCAAGGTGCATCATTTTTCTCTAAGATTGATCTAAGGTCTGGTTACCATCAGTTGAAGATTAGGCCTGAGGATGAACCGAAGACGGCGTTTAGCACCCGTTATAGGCACTATGAATTTTTGGTAGTGTCATTCGGGTTGAGCAATGTGCCTCCAAATTTCATGAATTTTATTAATGGTGTGTTCAAGCAATTCCTGGATTCTTTTGTGATTGTCTTTATTGATGACATTTTGGTTTATTCGAAGAGTAAGGAAGAGGATGCCGACAGTCTTTGTATTGTTATGGGTGTTCTTGGGAGACAAAATTTATATGCCAAATTTTCCACGTGTGAGTTCTGGTTGGATTCAGTTGCCTTTTTGGGACATGTAGTTTCGACGGAAAGGGTAATGGTAGATCTCTAAAAGATTGAAGCGGTTAAGAATTGGATCTGACCTAGCTCTGTGATCGAAGTTAAGAGTTTGTGTGTCTCCCTAGCTACTATCATCTATTTGTGAAGAACTTTGATTCTATTGCCACACATCTAACAAGGTTGATAAAGAAAGAGGTACCTTTCAAATGGACCGAAAAATATGATAAGAGCTTTCAAAATCTCAAAACCTTTTTTACCACAACACCTATTCTAGCACCACCAGTGAAGGGTAAAGATCTTATTATTTACTGTGATGTTTCACATTCGGATTTGGGTGTTGTGTTAATGTAAGATAAGAATGGTATAGCTTATGTATTGCCGCAGTTGAAGGTGCATGAAAAGAATTACCTAACACATGATTTAAAGTTAGCAGCGATAGTATTTTATTTTTAGATCTGGTGGAATTACCTTTATAGTGTCAAGTGTAAGATATTTATACATCATCGCAATCTACAACATGTATTCACTTAAAAGGATCTGTATTTGAGAAAACGAAGAGGGATAAAGTTACTTGAGGATTATTATATCACCATCCAATTTCATTCGAGTAAGGCTATTGTAGTGGCAGACGCACTAAGCTGGAAAACGGTGAGTATGGGTGATATAACTTGCTTGAGTGTATCCAAGCGACCTTTGGCTAAGGAAATTCAAACCTTGAAATTTCTGTTCATGTAGTTAGGCATCTCGGAAAAATGTGGAGTGTTAGCTAACATTGATGTGAGGGCCACATTCATTGAGGTGAGGGCCCATATTCATTGAGGAGATCAAGGCCAAATATTTGAGGATGAGAATTTAAATGAGCTCAAAAAGAAAAACGTGTTTAGCAAGGCACAAGACGCGACTTTAGATAAGGGGTGTGTGCTCAGCTCTAAAGGTAGGAGTTGTGTTCCTAGAGTAGATGACTTGATTAAGAAATTGCATTGCTGACAGAAGCTCATGGTTTGTGGTATTCCATTCATCCAAATTTGATCAAGATGTGCCGAGATTCGAATCGACTTTATTGGTAGCCTGACATGAAGAAAGACATAGCTAAGTGTGTGGCTAAGTGTCAAAACTGTCAGCAAATAAAGTACGAATATCAAAGGCCTGCAGTTTTGCTTCAGAGAATGTCAATTCCGGAATGGATGTGGAAAAGATAGTTATGGATTTTTTGGTTAGTCTCCTCAAGACTTTAGGGGAGTTTGATTTTATTTGGGTAGTGATTGACAGTTCACATCCAAGTTTTAAAGAAAATTACATGGTGAGTTGGGACTCAACTCACTTTTAGTACAACTTTCCATTCACAGACGGACGGACAGTCAGAGAGAATTATTCAAGTGTTAGAGAACATGTTGATGGTGTGTGTGATTGACTTTGGAGGACATTGGGATAAGTTTCTATTTTTGGTGCGAGTTCTCCTATAATAATAGTAACCACTCCAGCATAGACATGAAACCGTTCAAGACACTTTATGGGAGGGGATGTAGATCACTCGTAGGATAGTTTGAGGCGGGAGATGTAAAACCTTTGGGGGTGGATTTGGTAAAGGATGCTCAGGATAAGGTAAGAAGCATCCAAGCTAAGCTTTTAGCATCCCAAAGTCGACAAAAGAAATATGCAAACCATAAGGTAAGAGATATGATATTTCAGACCGGTGAGAATGTTCTTCTTAAAGTGTCACCAATAAAAGAGGCGCTGAGATTTGACAAGAAGGGCAATCTTAGTCCTCGTTACATTGGACCATTTTGAGATTCTTGACGGTGTAGGTTCAGTGGCTTACAGATTGGCTTTACCATCTAGCTTATATGGAGTTCATCCAGTGTTTCATGTGTCTATGTTGAAGAAATAGAATGGAGACGGAGATTACATCATGAAATGGGACTCAATGTTGTTAAATAAAGACATTCAATATAAGAAGGAACAAATAGCAATTCTTGATCGCGATGTCCAAAAGCTGAGGACCAAAGAGATTAAGTCTGTGAAGGTTCAGTGGAAGCATCGTCCAATTGAGGAAGCTACTTCGAAAATCGAAAAGGACATGCGAGATAAGTATCTCCAGTTTTTTGACGATTCAAGTACTTCTCCAATCTTACTTTAGCCATTTTCCCTAGTTTTTTATTCGAGGAAGAGTGATGGATAAATTACTATCTATTGTAACTACATGTTTCCATCATTATAGAAAACCCAACGAGGAAAAAATTTAGGGCAAGAAAATTTTTTAGATAGTAACTTGAAATTTCCTAACCTGATTCAAATTTGGACGAATTCTGAGTCATGCGAGATCTAGGGAAATCTGGTAATAAATAAGAGATTTAATAATGAATTTTATTGCATGAGTATATAGCAAGGATTTTAAGGAACCCGTACGACTTTAGAGAATAAAATTTGGGCGAGTGGAACTCTCGAAACTAATCTTAGCGTGAAATGATAGTTTTGAACGTCATGAATTGAGGTGTTTTGTGAAATGGAGGTTTGGGACTCAAATTTTGACTCTCTTTCTCTGTGTAAGCCATTGTGACGAGATTATTCCCGCCAGGGCCTTGCCTCTATGGTGGGTTGGGGCCTGCTAGTTGCGATTTAAGTTGGAATTAAATCCCAAAAACATTATTTTTCTGCATGTTTCGTTCTTTATAGTTAAGAGACGACCCCAAGTGATTTCTTGACAGTTTTCCATGACTTTTGGTTCTAAATGTAAGGATTTTACTCCCGTGGTCCGTTTTTCGATCCTTAGAACGTAAATTATTTGTTAAATATTATTGGAGGGTAAACTGAATTTGATGGTGGAGAAAAGCCCTAGCTGCACAATAGGATCATGGGTTTTGTCTTGGGATATTAGGTTTGTTATAATCCAGGTAATTGGGCCTTAATTAATTGATCCTTGCATAAAATTGTTATTTGTAGACCTAGAACAAGCGAAAAGAATCCGAAAAGGGAAACATCAAGTGCCTTACAGTGATTCAAGCTTAGTTTCGAAGTAGTAGATGAGTTGATTTCTTGTTTGTGTAGTATATGTTGATAATTTCTTCATTGTTATGCATGTATGTGTGTTATTGAAACATTGTTGATCGAACCTAATGAAATGAGAGCGAATGAGTAAATGTATGTCATGATTCAACACTTGATTATGAGAATGTGCATATGAGTATGATTGTGATTGTGATTGTGGTTGTGCTAAATGGATCGGGTGTCACGTTTCGACACACTAACTTGAATTGGGTGTCACATTCTGGCGCATATATTGGATCGGATGCCGAGTCCGACACACTAATTGAGATCGAGTACCATATTCTGATACACTAACAGTTTGGGTATGGATTCCATGAGAGGACCATTGAATTGTCATATTTACTCGTGATTGAAAATGTGGATTGGTACATTGACTTTCAGGTTCTAGGAATGATTTTCTGCAATGTTTGGTAGTTTTGTTTTTGTTAATTTTTGGAGTTTATGGGAACTCCAGTTTTCTTTAGACATTTAAACTTGTTTCCATATCTTTAATTACCTATCTCTTCGTTAAGTTGCGTAGTTGGGTTGTAATAATGGTTTTTTCCCAGAGGATTAGTGTGAGTGACATTCACAACGGTTTTGATCATGACATCTTGTGATGCATGTGCCCTAAGTGGTCAATTAAGTGTGCTCGAATAAACATGTCTAATGTTCAATTTGGGAATTTAACTATCAACCGTCCAAGTCTAATAGAGTGGATGTTATTTTATAACTAGGCACGGGCTCAATACTTACTTTATTATTGAGTATTTCATTCGTAAAATAGTCTTGTATTTTATGTTAATCTAGCTTATTGTTAATACATATTTTCACACACTCCACGACTAAAGCATGCTAATTGGTATTGTAAATTTTTTTATATAAGAATGTTGAATTGATAAAAGCATGTTGAATGATGGTGATGTATATATGAATCTGCAGTCTTGCTCATCAACACCTAAGATCACTTCAATATTTGGAATTTTGTATAACTGATATATGTTGGAGCTATAATTGCATTTCCATTAACTTTTTTCGCTTTATTTTCGATAATTAAAGCTCACGGATAAAAACATATGAAAATGGGTCAATTTATATGCTAAAATTCAAATTATTCACAAGAGGTCAAAAACAACTCTAATTTTTCAAATATTATTTTTCACTTTAAAATCAAAAAATAATTTCTTTAAATTTCACAATGAAAATTGTCAAATGCCTAGTAACATTCTAGAAACTGTTGATTTTACCAAATCCTCTAACGTGAGCATCCTGAATTAACAATCTAACGAAAGATTATAAAATTCTCTTGAAATTAAGAGTTATGGAGTGAATAAAAGAAAAACTACACATGCAACTATAAGTAAATTAAATGCAACTATAAGTAAATTAAAGATAAATATCCACCACTATTATATTAGCATCAGAAACAATAAAATTCACGACAAAAAAAAATATAACTAAATAATACCTTGTAAAAATTATACCCAAGAAACTGACCTTCTCTATTGAAATTGGAACTCAAAAATTACAGCCAAAAAGAGGTCACATAAGCTTTAAAATTGAATGTAAGTGCTTTAAGTTGAAGACACGTTTTACTATAAAATATGTTGAGAAGTAAAAAATGCCAAATTGGATTTTAAAGACCATGGCTGCAAATCCACGTGGATCAAAATGAAGATAGGCAAGTAAGTTGAATGACAGAATTACCCTCAGTTGTTAAATTATTTACTGTTAAGCATACATGTTGATGCTATTCTTTCACTCGCTCTTCTCAAATAGTAGAAATAGAAAAGAAAAGAAATTAAATATTACTACAAAACAGAAGAGGTAAGCCTCTCTATACCTACTCCAAATGAAACAAGCTTAATTAATATATGGAATGAATAGGATTATTTATCGAGAATTATTGAAAACGCCTCTAAATTTCATGCAAATTGTTATTTTTATGTTTACATTATTGACAGCTTTAAAATATTTATTTACTTGACTAACTAAAATTAATATACTCCAGATCGTGCAAAATGAATGAAATATACCCCTAAATTCTCGCTAAGTTTAGGAGTATTTTCAACATTTTTTTCAGTTTTTTATTAAGAGACACTGGACAAATGCTCTTATAGCAAGAGTTTGAAAACACTTGCTAAGTCATTTGACATATCAGAGATGAATCTAAATTTAAATAATCAAATAATGAAGAATTAAAAACTGTCAATAATTCTAAAACGAAACTAATAATTTACTTAAAACATAAAATATTTTCAATACTTCTCTATTTTCTACTTAGCTCAAAAAAATCAAACACAAATTTGCTTTGGATGGTCCCATGAAATATTATTGTTGGCTTGCTGTATTTTCAAAAGTTGAATAGTATTGTCACTTGTGATAAAAAAAACTTATTTCGTATATCTATTTATGAAAAAAGTCCCTTTATTAATTAGAGGTTGTTACCCATTTCTCTTTATCCAAAACTGGCACTTTGTATCCATAGTTAAATCCCAGCCTTAAATCATGCCTATCGAGTATGGAGTACATTATATTGTTTCGATAATTAATTTATCAATATAATTAAAATACTAACAAAAAATTATGATATTGAACTCTTTCCTACTCGAAAATCTCTTAATTAAGAATATCAAACACAAAAAATATATATTCTTAAGTATAGATATAACAAATAAAACTTAAATAATCAGAAAAGTAGATTGAAAATAATAACGAAATCAGTATGAAAAGAAAAAGGTTATATATAAAGGGATAAAAACTAAAATTGTTGAAAAGATAAATATACTATTTAATTTAATAAAAGAAGATGTATTATTAGTTACTCGCTATAATCACAAAAATTATACTATATTATATATAAATATATAGTGCTTCATACTTTGGCTCCTTTTAACTAACATTTGTGGATTTCACTTGCATTATCCTAGAGCCACCCATGCATCGATAAAATCCACAATATTTTAAATTAAAGCCAGAGCGCCCCCACTTCTTTGAGAAGAGGGACAAGAGATCCATTAATATGAGAGGCCATAACTCTATCCATTGATCCAATCAGTTCACCACCTATGAACACAACTGGAACCGCGGGTGAGTTCCCAAGAAGCTTGGAAAGAGCCTTTTCCATTGACTTTCCATTAGGGTCATGGTCCAATTCGTACACAGTTGGGTTCACACCGAGCTCACAAAACAACCTCTTCATTGCATGGCACATGCAACAACTACTCGAGCTAAATATCACCACCGCGCTCACGGATGCTAGCTTCACCACCCTCTCCAATGAGTCTGAACACGATGACCTTCGCTTCACCCTTGTGGTTCGGTGATTCCCTCTAGATGAGTTTGATTCTTGATATTGCATTTTGAACACTATAAAAATAAAAAATAAAAAAGTTGGCCAAGGAATATTATGAATTTGTGAACTGATGAGAAATGAGAAGTAGAATATATATATATATATATAATGGAGGGGGGGTGGGGGGTCTTTATTTTCGTGAATTTAATTTTGTGCATGGGAGATGTGGAATGTAGGTAATGTAGAAGTAAATTTTTAATTTTTTTGTGTTAAATGAATCATTAAATACTAAAGGTGTACAATAGCCCGTGGCCGTTTGCAATTAATTGCAAAAAGCAATATAGTTGGAATAATTGGAATTAAGATGGAAGTGTTATACATCGGATAATAATAGTAGTACATCTATATTTTTTTCTTTCTTTTTTTTGCTTTCCCTCCCCGGCTACGTTGAAATCCGACTGAATCAGAATTTATATTATATAGTAATTTCATACTTAGAAGAATAAAATGTTTTTAACAAGTCACATACATATAAGAAAATACGTCTCAAAAATATAAATGGTTTAATAAAGTAAAAAATATAAATTTAATTAACCATATTTAAGTAATAGAAATGTATATGCAAATTAATAGTATCATCTATTACACATATATTGATGGGGACACGGCTCTTTTAGTCCCTATGTTAAGGTTAATTTCTTATTTTAGTCCTTGTGTTATTTAACTTAGCACTATTAACTTTTAATTATATCAAGTGAGTGATTTTAATCCTTCAACTAACATACCCAGAAAAATTAACAGAGAGTTCACTGCTAAAAGGGGTAATTCGGATATTTTAAAGTAATTGCTTGAGAAAACAGAAAAAAAAATTAAAAAAATCATTTGTTGCATAATTTATCGTTCGTCGGTGTGAGAGGGAGGGTTAATGTCTATCAAGTTGGTTTTTGAAATTGTAGCTCAAATCGACGGGCTTGTTCTTTTAAATAGAGACAGGAAAGACTTAGCTTGTTCTTCAAAGAGAGAAAATTAAAAAGGAAATACCCAAACTATCCCTTTTAGCAGTGAACTCTCTGTTAATTTTTTTTTTGAATCTGTAAGTTGAAGGACTAAAATCACTTACTTGATATAATTAAAGATTAACAATGCTAAGTTAGATAACACGAGGACTAAAATAAGAATTTAGTCTTAACACAGGGAGTAAAAATATCGTTTTCCCTATATTGATTTAAGCTATTAAGTCTTATTTATTTGCACTTAATAAAAAATTTACTCTTAAGAGGATTATTTGTAATTAAGTACCTTTTTAACATTTTAAAAAGTACGATATATTCAAATTTCAAAATTTTGAATCGACTGGTCGTTAAAATTTTAACCAAGTATAGAAGCTCACTCACATGGATTAAGTGGAATTACTAATTGATAGAAGCTAATAAAAAAAATTGGACGGTGTTCGAAATCTGTATTGGAGTTCCGATTAAATTCGAATAGAGCACGACTTATTTGGAGGTGACGCTCCCGATAAAAAAAAATCATACTCCGGATTCAAATTTGAGTCTTCTAATTAAGAGTAGAGCAATCTCGCTACTTCACCAATTAATTAGAAACTAATAAAGTTACCAATTGAAACGTGGTAGATCGCAAAATTAAATGGAGATACTATCGACAGCAAAGTATTGTATATCAATTACTACTCCATATTTAAGAACTTTTCCTTTGGGGTTCCACTCATTTATATTCGAGCATCTTACATAAATGTATAACGTAGCAAAACTTTTTAGTTAAATGGTTGTACGTATATGTAATATATTTATATTATTTAAAAATAATATACTTATAATATATAATTATGTATTAGAGTTGTATATATATTATTATATTAGTAATTACTACATAAAAATTTAGCATTAGCGGCAATTAAAAAGTCTCGTTTCTTAATAGGTGTGTCAATTCAAAATTATACAAGTAATTATGGACAGATAGAGTATTAATTGCCCACCTTACTAAATCAAAAAGACATTAATTTTTTTCTTATATTATCATTATAATTAATTCTTTTTAAAGTCTTTTGCATTTATTTGTAAAATTCTGAAGAATTTTTCTTAAGAAATAAATTAGTCAAATTATTTTTTATTTATTTATAATTTCTTAATATACAATAAAAAGAAAAAATAATCAACTACTCACTTTGTCCTTATTTACTTGTCCACTTTTAAATTGACACAACTATTAAGAAAATAATTAATGACACATCAAATTACCATTTTACCCCTATTAATTAAGAAGTAGAAGAAAACTTCCAAGTATTTACCATTTTATTTCACTTTCTTGATTTATCAAAATGGATAAGTAATTAGAAAAAACTATAAAAAAAAAAATAAATAAATATATAAAAATAAAAAAAATAATATAAAAATATTATCTTATAATCTTAAACGTGTTACGACAAAGAGAGGGTATTGTTTTGTGTAAGGCCTTAATTTGCGTAGTTAGGCGGCGGAGAATTTAAGGATAGGGTGCGCCTGCCGCCGTCGAATTTAATTGTGTCGTACGTAAACACATTGCGTAAGCATAAATGTCATCATGTTGGATCTATACCAAGTATAAACAAGTCTAGTTTGGTACAATTAGGTTTCTATAATTAAATATATATATATATTTATGACTAGCCAAGTTTTTGTCTCTATAATTAAATAAATATATATTACTCATAGGAGTAGCTCTTGTTTTCAAAGTTAACAAGTTGGGGGCGGAGCTAGAGGTCTACATAGATCGTATTGGTTTGATATTGTATTAAAAAATAGTTAAGGAAAAATATTTTTGGCCAGAAAATTTCGTCAGAATTTGGCTAGAATGTATTTTTTCATGTTATTTTATATTTTAAAATATTTTTATCCTTTTAATTTTAATACTTTTTAATTAAAATTGGAAAAAAGATTAAATTATTTTAAAATAAAAAATATTATAGTTTTTAAGTTTTTTAGCCATATTCTGATCAAATTTTCTGGTCATTTAGCACTTCTCAAAAATTAAATTAATCATGTTAATTTAGTAAATCTATAAATTAAATCAACATAAAGTTGATTTTTTTTATTTCAATATTTAGTTGATTTTTTTTCAAATTTTCTTTATTTTTTCGATTTTCTCACAATTACACAATATTTGAAAAAACGATCAAATATGGTTTTACTTATCTCTTTGATAAAGCTAGAACTTTAAAACGTTAAGGTAGTCGTAAAATCTGTGTAGATTCTATCCATACACTACTTTATAAAATTACAGATGATTTTTTTTATTTTTTTTTTGTTGAATCTTATATAAATCTCCTATACAAAAAATCATTAAAACCAAAGGATCGAGAGGAGGAGGAAGAGAAGATTCACTTCTTTCATACAAAAAAAAAACACAATTTAAACTAAAACAGTTGAGCTAATACCTCCATACTCCTCCAATAAGCACCATTAAATTATCAGCAACATTTATATTTATAATGTATAGAAAATGTATATACACGGTACAATAGTATATACACATTCGTTATACAATAAATATACATTGCATAAACATTTGCAAGGTCACCACAAAAGGCTTTGACATTACAGTATGTAATTGTAAAACTATTTCCTTTATTCTATCCACATATTTACAATAACTTGACCTATATGTAATTGTTCTAACATTTCCACCCTTTAAGTAATGAGTATGGATTCTTAAAACCTAAAGTCTGCCTACATCGTACTCTCCTCAAAACTCACTTGTGAGATTTTACTAAAATTGAAATTCTACCTTTTAAGTTTGGGCAAATTGCAGAAACCACATACTTTTAAGGCAAAATTACAATATATCCCTTAAGATTTTATAATTATAAAAATCCCTCAAAACGGATACAATAATATAAGCGCCGATACATTAATCTAATGCGCAAGATACATTTATTTGATGCGTGAGATACACTAATCTGATGCACGAGATAAACTAATCTGATGCACGAGGTACATTTTATACATGATACAACTAATTTGATGCGCTAGATACATTAATATGATGCGTGAAAATGAGGGATTTTAGAAATTTGTAAAACTTATAGGAAATAATGGTAATAAGTAAACCAAAATGTGGGATTTCCGTAATTAATCCTTTAAGTTTTAAGTGAGTTCGAGATATGAAAACAATTTATCAAATATCATAAACAACCAAAAATTTCAAAATCAAAACTTCATTCATATAAAAGGGGAAATGAAATACAATAATTAATGATATGTCATACAAAATTCTCAACTCTGATGCGCGAGGTACATTTTATACATGATACACTAATCTGATGCGCGAGATACATTAATTTGATGCGCGAGATACACTAATCTGATGCGCGAGATACACTAATCCGATGCGCGAGGTACATTTTATACATGATACACTAATTTGATGCGCGAGATACTAAAATGTGGGATTTCCGTAATTAATCCTTATAAGTGAGTTTGAGATATGAAAACAATTTATCAAATATCATAAACGGGCAAAAATTTCAAAATCAAAAGTTCAAATTTAAAGTTCATATAAAAGGGGAAATGAAATACAATAATCAATGATATGTCATACAAAATCCTCAACTTACTACTTACTACTTATCACTCTTTCTGCATTATGATTATAAGAACTATGTCTTCCTTCTAGCCATCGATGTAGAATTACCATCGAAAAAATCGTCGATCAATATCTCTATATCCTCTGGTTGATACTTTATATACTTCTCTGCTTGCTTTGCATTGTCCAAATACTGTCTAAATCTCCCAAAGAATGATCTATAAGCTGGAATCACCAATGCAGATATCGAAACTCGAAGTTCAGATTGAAGTTGTTCATCACTAACAACCCAAGTACTCTGACTCCTATGTATATCATCGAAAATCGCGTTGAAATTCTTGAACCTCTCTTTAACTGTTGTTTTCGCCACTTTCCCGTGTACTTGCATTCCATCATGTGTTAGTATTTGAAGTACTTTACCAAATGTCTCCCTTTGATAGTTCTTGTGGTAATGTCTAACGATCGTTGATCGTCTCCTACACCACGTATCGCCCATCACTTGATGTATCTCCGCGGAACCTTTCACTTTTTGTAAAATGTACCTACCATTGTTCATTAGGAAAATATCGCGTAACGCAGGGTCTCTGTAGAGGTTTGATTTAGCTTCGAGATTTGTGTCAAGAAGGTCCATAATCGTCACTAGCTGTATTGAAAATGGCGTTGTCTCGGAGTTACAATGTGGGCTATCGTTCTCTGCTTCTACCTCCAATGTTGGCTTCAATTTGGCAGGGGAATTGGCATTGGATTCTTCGAATTTTACGTGTTGCTGGAAGATGTGTTCTAGGGTGATTTTGTATTCACAAGCATATTTTAAGTAATTCATGACGTAACGCGTTAGGGGGTGCACTGCACCACCAGGGACGGGTGTCCTTGCAACGTCGTTCTTTATGGAATTTTCGAGATCACTAAATATACTTACAGCTGATTCACCTAACCTGTCTATTGTAGCTTGAATCTCGGAATTCAATTCATTCTCACATTCATTTGAGCACGAGTTTTTGATGGATGGAATGAGATCACGCAAAGCTTCATACATGTCTAGGTATTTGAAGAGTTTCTCCGCGGAGCGTTTGGTCATGGTTACAGCCTCAGCAAAGTCGAGAAGTTGAATGACAATTGCGCAAGCTAGGTTGCTAAACAGGGTTTGAGAAATCATTGGAGACTCGGAGAAAACAGAGTCTCCGAGTCTCTTTTCACCGGGGAACAGAGTTGTTGAGCAACTTTTTACAGCTCTGATCCACCGTGTGATCTCTCCTTCTAAAGAATCCCATTGCATTCTTTGAACATCCTCCATATTGATCTTCTCGAATTCCAGCTTCTTCATTTGTTCAAAACATGCATTTCTCCTCGTAATCGAGTACACTTGACAACATTCTGTTTCATAGCCAGCCGTGATCATGGTAGAGGCTATTCTGTTCATTATTGTCACCACGTCAAGAGGAAATGACGGATATTCCTCCTCTCCACTCGATTCCGATACGGTTAAACTACATAGTTCCCCATCTACTAATAGCCTGTTTGAATTGAAAGAAGAGTTTTTATGAACTTTAACATGACTTGAAGAAGAATCTTCTAACAAGGCTCTCAAATCCTCTTCCATTAACGTCATGGCCCGTTGTAGGACCATGCTCGTTCTGTTCAACGACCTAGTGGTCGTTGAACCTAATGGAAATTCACTCAAGGAATTAGTCAATTTGGATAAACGTGACACTGCTTCAACGAAAAAATTGTCCTCCTCCGTCATCTTCCATAACCTAGTGGACGAATTTTCACTAGTACTATGCTTGCTGATTTTCGATTCGATGATTTTTGAAAATGTCTCAATGATTTCAGGGACTTCAGGGGGATTTGATTTATCATGACATGTTGAAAGTTCATCGATGAATCGATCAATATTTTCCGATAACTTCTTGACATCCTCATTGTGATGATTCAAGGAGTGATCCAATTCTTCCTGGCTGCCTTTTCGCGAATGTGGATCAGTTGACGTGGTCGGATGAGGTGGTTTCGGGCTGCCTGTGAAGCTACCATTTTTATCTAGGTGATTCTTCACCATTTTTCGATATAACGAAAATTTCTAGATCAATTCAATAGATTGAAAAAAAGAATGTTAAGTGATGAAAAAAATGAGAGGAATGAACAAAATTGATTGAGAATGATGAAATGATGATGTTTAATTTTTGTGATAGAACGTGTTTATGGGAACAATTGGTTGGTACAAGTTGACAATTGACCCGGTTGACAAGTTTTAGTTAGATAATTGTTGCTTCACACGACTTTATTTTTTGTGTTAGCAATGATTGGATAGGATTTTCTTAGTAATGGTTGCCCACTACTTACTAGTCCACGTGGTAGTCGGATGGTAATCATACTTTCATTCTTAATTAGAGGTTTCAGATTCGAATAATGATATATAAAATTAGAATAGGTAGAGAATTGTCACAATCAAACACCGTATTTTGAGTATTTATAAGCTATGGTATATAACTTGTTGGATGGTTTGAGATGAGACTCGGGGGGTTTAGATGTGTGTTGGATCGATTTTAAATTGATGCGACCGTGGAGATGAGAGACTTGACTAGCGTCGTGATAGCGAGGTCGTGAGTTGTGATCCCTACAGATGTGTACAAGTCAATGTATGTGATTATGTGTGGCGAAATCAAATTCAATTTGTATAATCCGTCAATCATTTAAGTTTGAGCGGATTATTGACTCGATCATTTATTAGATCGTCTCATTTCACCCCATTACGAATTGGGTTGACATGCGGTCTGAATTGACTCGAGATTTTTTTTTTCAAAATATTTATTTAATTTAATATGTTATATATAGCCATAGTAAAGAAAAATAATAACTTTTAGCTATTAAAAATTTATATAAATAATATAAATAAACACATGAACTAAAACTTAGTAGTAGTTGAGCTGGTTGGGTTATGACTCACATTTTCGCCCATTTAAACTCAATGCATTTTAGCCCAATTAGCTTTTGGGCAGGTCAATAAACCGCTCATTTAAACTCAATGCATTTCAGTGCAATTAACTTTTGGACAGATCAATAATCCGCCCATTTATTAACTTAGCTAATTTAATCTATCCATATTCAGCTCAACACGCTTATTTGACACATCTATTTGTGATCGTGAGGGTTGTACCTTGAAAGTCATAAAGACTTTGATCAAGTCGTGTTCGTGAACACGAAGAGATGATTTGCGAGGAAGCCTAGGTCATCGATGATCGCGATCACTTTGAAATTTTGAATATTTAAAAATCAATTTTTGCAAGAAACCAAATTTTGTTCTTCAGTTTTGGAACTTCTATGTAGGGGTGCACATCGATCGGTTGGATTTCATACATTATTGGAGTTTAGCGATTTTCTATTTGTGAAACATGCTAAATCAAAAGATTTATTCTCGATTGTTTTTGCGCCTTAACAATATAACCGATAAAAAAATGTTCATATAATAAATCATATATGCACATGTTTATAAAATAAAATTTGTAGCAAGACTCCTGCAATAAACTGCAAAAACAACGTTTAACTATTTGACTTTTATCACAATCAAAATCTAAAATTAAAAAAAAAAAAGAAAAGGTAATACTAGTTTGTGTCGAGAAGATAGATGGAGTCGCTATATACTTATGAGTAAAATAGTATTTTAATATAATCTTATTAAGTTATCGATTTAACCATAACCAAAATCATAAAATCAAAAATTGAACTAATAACCAACTAAATAAAATTACAAAATTATTAATCAAATAATATTTTAACCATTAATTGAAATCATAAAATCGAAAATAGTACCAATAACCCACAAATTAAAATCACAATAATGTTAACCCGATAATATATTTTTAGGTGTTGTTGACACCCAATTTTGACCCTCCCCGGTAGGAATTAATTCATGAGCTTATTAAACTCTCAAACAATTTAAAATAATTAGTTTTATAAATTTACGAAAGTATAAAGTTTGCGTTATTTTAAATAATTTTTGCCGTTTCTTAAAGTTTTTTGATTATATCTATATTTTACATAATTATGTATATAATTAGTATATTTTATGATTATTCAAAAAAACCATCTCAAAAATATTTTAAATTAAGTGAGTAGTCTTTTAAATTAGTTTAGTTTAAATCATGGTTATATTTTTGAATCACTATTTATGATTAAATTAATTATTTTATTTTTGTTAAGATTAAGAAGTTCGCTAAATTAATTTATGTGAATTCATCCTACTAATCAATTACTTTAAAACCATTCAAATAGACAAATTTTGGACTTTGCATTAGTCCCACATCGCTTCCCACATCTATTTGGAACTAAATTTTGTCCTATATAAATCCCTCTTCATTGCACCAAAGGGGGAGGGGGGAAAAAAGAGGAGATTTTTTGGTAGCCAGAGAGTACCCTAAATTTTGGGAATTCTTGGCTCCATAGTTTAATATTTTTAAAACGTTTTTGCGGCTGTTCGAGTTTGGAGAGGTGGTGGGATCGTCTCCGTCAAACTCGTAGTTCCGGTTCGCTGCCCAGAACCAGGTAAATTCTTTCTTAGCTTTGTATTATTTAATTCTCAGCTTTTCTATCTGTTATATGTTAATTAGCTCTGTTTTAGCATTCGTGTATTAGGTTTTGGTATGACATTTTAGTAGTGTTTCTCTTGTTCCTACTGTTTTATTTACTGTTAGTTGTAAAAAAATTTTTTTTTTCAGTTTTCCTTTTAGTTTGCTTATGTTTCTTTAGTAATTTATTTGTGTATTAGTTGTAGTTTAGGAGTTATGGCCATGTTCTTAGTGTAATCTGCATTCCAGTAGCCTATTTAATCTTTATTTTATTTAGCTCGATATCTGTGTAAACTAGTTGTTTTAAGATATTTCTATCTAGCTGCCATTTTGTTTTCTACTTGATTTTTTAATCAGAATTATTATTTATATAATGTGGTGTTTAGTCCTATTCTTATGATTGAATCTTCTAGGCATTAAGTTCATATACAGAGAAAGTGATGTAGTATAGTCAATTCGAATGAGTTCTGGTCTGTTTTGGTTGATCTTAATTTTTTTTTATATATGCATATATATATATATATATATATATACATATATATAATTTGTCAATTACCCAATTTGTTAACTATTTGAATCTTGAGTTTAATTAGTATTAACGTTTAGTTGCTATTACGTCATACTTCTATGTGTGTATTAATTTGCCATAGCAAATTGGATTCGTTTCACATCATGGTCTAAAATATTTATTTAGTTATTCATGCATCATGGTTATATTTACTCCTAAGATTATTACATATTTTGGATATTACTGCTTATCTATTATGTGTGCTTTTAGATAAAATTAATGACATCAATTGCCCTCTCCCATCCAATCTATTTATTTATTTACTTATTTTGGCTTTAGGTGTTAAGTTGTAATATGCTTAGGTGCATTCATTATTTCGGAATCGTTTAATCTTCTTTAAGATATGATTTAGAGATATTATTTCCAAGTACTAATTTTTATTTTTGCTCTTCATTGCATGTAAAATTCGTCCGAGTTCAACGTGAACTCTCACCCTCTTCTTTGCATTCCATGAGAAGAGCCGTAAAGGCTCAAAGTTCCTCTTTTCCAGTCAACCTATTAAGCCGATGGACGGGTCCCAAGATTTAAAGAATTGAAGAATTTGGGCCAAAGAGGCCCACTTTATTTATTTATTTTCATCATATTGTATCTATGTTGGGCCTAAGCCCTTGTCGCCTTTTACTTTACTGTATTTATTTAGTATTAATTATTTGCTTAGTCTAGGACAGGTACGAAAGGAAATGGGTCAAAAACCCAAAATAGGTGGGTCCAAAAATCGGTCAAGGCGAACAGAACCCGAATTTGGACCCAAATCCCTTTCCCTTTCTCTCCTTATTTGTTTTTTTTATTATTTAACTATTTTGTTTGTCGTTAGCTTAAGGTTAGAAGAATCCGAACCCCTGCAAACGCCACTTTGGTTTTAACGACTCGATCAAATCAAGTAAAAAATCTTTAAAGGATTTTACAAATTAAAATCCGTTTAGATAAATAATTTTTTTAACAATCTTAAATGATTTCTTTCGGCGTTAATTTTCAAACAACTCAAAAAATATTTTTATCGCAATTTTAAGTTTAGCCAAATAAATTAGTTGTCGGATAATCGCAAGTTAGCGGACGTCTTAGGTGCTCTCAAAACCTTCCTAAGACGTTAATATGAATCCCCGAACCCCCTTAATGTTTCAAAATGATTTTTTCTGTTTAAAGTCTTTTGAAAGCAAAAGTTTTCTTAATTTTTTCAAAATTAAGTGGCGACTCTAAAAAATCGAAAACTCTTATAAAAAGGTAAGAATTTCGTTAAAACAGAAATGGCGACTCTGCTGGGGACTTGGAGGATTCTAACCTTAAAACTAACTTTATTTGGCTATATGGTTTAATTGCTTATTTATTTATTTTATCTTATTTTAGAATTATTGCATTTTCATGGCATCTTCCTGCCAATTGGCAAATAGCTTGCATTAGAAAAACGGGAGTTACGTGGCTTTCCATGGCTCCTTTCAGAAATACACAAGAATTTCATTTGGAAGTATCAAACGAATAGTCGGAATGCGGTCATCCGACGTCGTTTGGTAGCTTCACCCCGTTGTTTGTCCGACTCGGGTAACCGTCACTTCTAAACCAATTCTAGTCAACATAAGATAGAGCAAAACCAAATCCAAATCTAAGCATTGAACTAAGATGACCCAACACCCAAGGCGTGTTGGGCCCATTAGATAGACCACCTTGAGTCCAAAAGGGCCTACGGCCTGAACGGGCTATCATATTTATTTGTTTAAATTTGAAGGATGTATACATCATCTGAAAAAATTATTGTCCTCGGGATTGAGAGTAGATTGTAGCTTATTCTAGTCAAAGATAGAGCTCACAAGTTACTAGTCTAAGACGCGGGAACCCGGAGAGGAGAAGAAATGAAGACGGAAGGACCTTCTATGGAAGCATAGTTCAGAATTGTACCCCTGCGTGGGACTGATTATTTTGTATCCCATTTTCCCCAATTATGTATCCCCATTTAAGTTTTATTCATAAATTTGTATAAATTTGGGTTTTGGGACAATGGAATGTTTCAAAGGACATATACATCCTTCAAATCGTTAGGCCTACCCTTGGCATAAAAGGGTCACATATCTGTTTAGAACGCGCAATAACTGTTTATGTGTTATAATTGTTTGTATGATTATGTTGCTTCATTTGGAGATATTCTAGCCTACTCATTCTCGAAAAATATTTTCTAGAACTCCTTAAGCATAAATATCAAATCACTATCGAAAGTACGTCCAAATACTCTTCGAGTCTTTAGTCTCCCAATAAATTCAAACTTTATTTTTCAAAAAGTACTCTCTCATATCAAAAAAAAAAAAGATTCAAGAATGGGTCGAACTACGTAGGACCTGAATTCTCTTTTATGAGATACGAAGACAGCCTTCCAAGGTTCGGTCCCCATTTTGAGAAAATTTTATCTTTCCCAACTCTTATAAAGAAAGTAGAGTTACATTTCAATAAAAAATCAGAAGTACGACAATTTACTTTGTCCCGACTCAAGTCGACATTTCTGACTCATTAGTCCTAAAATAATATAGACAAATTTCTGTCTGTTTAGTCATATTTCTATATACGTGGGCTAATTTATCTTCAAATGAAGGCACCCTTATGTGTTTACAATAATGTGTGTGATATTTTGTGTTAATTATCATCGACACAGACTAACACATTTTGCCTTTGAGTTATTTTTCTTTGTCAGGTATTTTGAACTGATCTGTGTTGATTAAGCTGGCAGATCATCCTTACTTCACCAGGTCAAAAGGTCCCGCAGATTCCTTCCCAAGGAAAAATTCTAACAAAGGAAAGACGATTATGGGAGATAATAGCGAGGAAGTAGGTCTTACTGATGTTGTGGTGGCTCAACCCACCATAGCGGACCAAAACGAGTTGATTCTGCAGTTGATGCAGCAAATTGCAGAAATGAGAATAGAAATGCAAAGGAGACAGGATCTACCTCCGCCGGGTTTTGTTGTTAATGCTGCATATGGAAGGCCTCCTATCTACTTCCCTTCCTCTAACATGGATCCAGCTCAAGGCGTGCCGCTCGCTCAGAATTCCCCCGCTATAGACCCAACTACCCAAAATCCGCAATATGCTTCAGCCTCTTATCAAACTCCACCACATCCTCAGAACCATCATTCTCAAACGCCCTCTCACCCTCAAAATACCCAACCTCAATCCGCTCCACCACCGCAAAACCAAAATCAAAATCCAAATCAAAACGCTTTTAATCCCCAAACATCCCACCACCACTTAAATCAAAATACTAATCCTCAAACTTATCCACAAAATTACCAAGCTGCTCAAAACGCCCAGAGTCCTTCCATAGCTCCACCCTTGCCTAAAAGAACCGCTTTCCAAATCCCTGTCCACGCTGAGCACGACGTGCACGGTTCTGAGTTGGACCACTATAAGGAACAGGAAAGAGAGTGGAGGGCGAAGGAAGAAGCAAAAGTAGACATAAAAGAGGAGATTAAGAAGGCTATGAAAGAGCTTCAATGCGTCCCCGATGCCGCCAGCCTAAGTTATGAAGATTTATGTATTCATCCAAATCTGGACCTTCCAGAAGGGTTCAAAATCCCAAAATTTGATACTTTTGGAGGAGTGGGGAACCCTATGGCTCATCTGAGAGCCTACTGCGACCAGCTCGTTGGAGTTGGTAGGGATGAAGCTCTATTGATGCGGCTTTTCAGCCGAAGCCTGTGCGGAGAAGCTCTTGAATGGTTCTCCTCGCATGAAACCAGGCAATGGCCCAGCTGGAATGCTCTGGCAAAGGATTTCATCGAGCGATTTGCCTACAATGTAGAAATCGTTCCTGATCGTTACTCTTTGGAGAAAATGAAGCAGAAATCAACCGAGAGCTATAGAGAATTCGCTTATAGGTGGAGAAAAGAAGTGGCGAGGGTGAGACCGCCCATGTCTGAGAAAGAAATCGTTGAAGTGTTCGTGCGGGTGCAAGAGCCTGAATATTATGACAGAATCATATTGCTCGTTGGAGCGAAGTTTGCCGAGATAGTCAAAATTGGTGAGACTATCGAGGACGGTTTAAAATCAGGGAAGATAGCCCGTGTAGCCGCATCGCCCGGATCTTCAGGGTTGTTGAAAAAGAAGAGAGAAGACGTGGCTGCTGTTTTATATGAGGGCGAGAAAAACCCAAGAAGATCTTTGTACTCCCATTTCCAAGGTCGTTCTCGACCTTCTCAAAACTCTTACCAAGCTGGTCAGAAAAATAATTCTCCTCCAATATACCAAGATCCTCCTCCAGTATACCAAAATCCTCCTCTAGTCTACCAAAGTTCACCTCCAATTTACCAAAATCCATCTCCCACATACCAAAGCCATCCTCCACTTTACCAAGCTTTGTCTCCTCATTATCAAGGTGTTGCTCCCAACTGTGCTAACGTGCAGTCGAGTTACAGAGCACCCTCTCCCGTTTATCAAGTCCATGCTCCACTATACCAAAATTCCTCTCCAAATTACCAAGCTCTATTTCCAAACTACCAAACAAATCCATATCCCAGAAATCTAGCTCCCCGTCCGAACAACCGGGGTTATCAACAGATGCCTCCCCCACAAGGAAGTTATGATCCCCCTCGACCTCGGTTCGAGAAGAAACCTTCGAGAAATTTCACTACGCTCGCAGAAAGCCAAACAAAGCTGTACGAGCGACTGGCTGCGGCCGGATATATCTACCTTGTGGGGCCCAAACCTGTGGATATCAATTCAAAATTCTATAGGCCGGATCAGATATGTGCTTATCATTCCAACAGTGTTGGGCATGATACTGAGGACTGTATCAACCTCAAGCACAAGATTCAGGATTTAATCGACCAAGAGGTGGTCTCTCTACAACCAGCTGCACCTAATGTCAATACCAACCCTTTGCCAAATCACGGAGGCGGCAATGTGAATATGATAGAGACAGACGACGATTGGTGTGTGATAAAGGTGATAACTCCGATCGTCCCTAACGACGTTGGGGAAGGAATCTGCGGCCTTTTTGAGGAGATCGATGTTGTTATTGAGGAAGAGGTCGAGCTAGCTGGTATCCGTGATGCTGAACCAGGAGAGATGCTGCAGAATTGGACCTCCACGCCGATCCTGATTCCCCGAACTCCTTGGTAGAAGGGCATCATTTAATGCATATTTAAATCGAAGGTAGTCCGGAAGAGGCCCAAGACCCACAATTTTGCATTTTCTTAATTGCGTGCATTTTAAATTTCCTCGTAATGTTTGAAAAAGGCAACATGGCCCTTTGCCATAGTCAAAGTTTGCATTATTTCCCTTTTTGAATGAAAGCCTCTTTATTTAAAATTTGGTTTATTTACTTATTTGCTATATTTTTACTTGTCTAACTTGGTCTATTTATGGGTTCAATAATATAAGTTTTAACCTACCAATGTCATGTCATGTCACGAGCTGAAGTGAGGCAGGTGACGACGAGGTGGATGATTACGAAGAGGAAAATGAGGTACCGGAATATATTGCTGAAGAATTTCTGCAGTTTGAAAATCAGCATAAACCGAATTTAGAGGAAACTGAAACTGTAAATCTGGGAGACCAAGAGTGCGTTAAAGAGGCCAAAATCAGCGTTCACTTGAATGAAACTCAGAAGAAGGATCTAATACACTTACTCACCGAATATATTGATGTGTTCATCTGGGAAGTCGGTGACATGCAAGGGTTGAGTACCGATGTCGTATCTCATAAACTATCGATTAATCCAGGGTTCGATCCGGTGAAGCAAAAGGTTCGAAAGTTCAAACTTGAGTTGATTTTAAAAATTAAAGAAGAGATTACCAAACAGATTAAGTCTCGATTAGTAGAGGTGATGCAATCCCCGACTTGGTTGGCAAATGTTGTTCCGGTCACCCCTTATCCCCTTTAAATATTTCTTTGTAATGAACTACGTCTGACCTGAATTCTCAAGAATGAGATACGTAGACGGCCTATGTCGGCTTCGGTCATCCTATTTATCCCATTAATATTTCTGTATATTTGAACTACGTTCGACCTGAATTCTCAAGAATGAGATACGTAGGCGGCCTATGTCGGCCTCGGTCGATTTCTTTGTAACTTTTTTATCTTTATTAACCTTTGAGGGGGAACTACGTTTGACCTGATTCCTGCCTCAACGGGATACGTAGGCGCCACAAGGGTTCGGTCATATTTCCCGTAAGATTTCTATTTTACAGTAGAAACTGGGACAAAATTTTTGAGAGGGTCTCAAAAATTCCTGAGAAGAAGATTTTTCCCCAGTGAGTCAAGGTGGAGATACTTCAAGATTTGCAACTGGGACAGAATTTTCGAGAAGATCTCGAAAATTCCATGATTTACTTACCGACAGTTGAAGATAAGCCATAACTTGTAACTGAGACAGAAATTTTGAGAATAGCCTCAAAATTTCAACATGGTTTATCGACGGTCTGGAGTGACTTTGAATACTCCCCAGCAAACAATCAGATAGACCTCCGAGCATTAGACTCAAAGAAGTTCGCTAATCCTGACGTGACATGACACTTGGCAGTGACTCTTTCTTCTCAAAAATACTATTTCTCAAAATTTATTTTCTCTTAAGTTTTCCCTTTGTGTTTTATTTGTTTTGGCATAAAATATTTGTCTTATCTATCAAGAGTCGGGAGATCAAGAAATCAACCAGAGATAGCAGGACATGAAGCAGACAACTGAACAAATCGACACAGATCAATTCGTTTTAAAAACTAACAATTTTTCTGTGGATGCAGGTTTATAGCTTTGCTCTGAAATCAGCAAATTCCTCCGATGGTGAATATGGAGAAGTCAAGGGAGGAGAAAAGCTCTCCAGAATTTAGCGATGTTTCTGTAGATGCAAGAATTATTTTATATTGCTTATACCGGAGACGTGAGAATATGAATGGTTTATTTCAGTCAATTTCCAACAACATAAAGTCTATAAGGAACGTCCGGCTAGATTCGAAGGTGAATCAAGCAAAAATCTCAAAAATCTCAAAAGAAGAAAAAAAAATGGAGTTTACGTTTTCCGTAAAGGACGTCATCTGCGTCCTAATGTCAGATATGATATTATACACTACCCGGAGGGGTCATTTTATTTTATTGCCGATCGGGACGATACACTACCTGGAGGGTCATTTTACTGTATTGTCGATCTAGACGATATGATTATCCAGAGGGCACCCTGAAGATCACTATGTTGCTCGATTGAAGCATTGTCTTCACTTGGTACCAAATATGACATCAAAATCCAATATTTATACATCGCAAGAAGACTTCATACCTTGCTGAATTTATGCATTGCGAGAAGATTTCATGCCTCGCAGATATTTATACATCGCAAGAAGATTTCATACCTTGCGAAATTTATGCATCGCGAGAAGATTTCATCCCTCGCAAAAAGTTTATACATCGCAAGAAGATTTCATACCTTGCGGAATTTATGCATCGCGAGAAGATTTCATCCCTCGCAAAAAGTTCATACATCGCAAGAAGATTTCATACCTTGCGGAATTCATGCATCGCGAGAAGATTTCATGCCTCGCAAAAGTTTATACATTGCAAGAAGATTTCATACCTTGCAGAATTTATGCATCGCGGAAGATCATGCATCGCGAGTTAATATTCATGCATCGCGGAAGATCATGCATCGCGAGTTAATATTTATGCATCATAATATAATCGCGAGAAGATTTCATACCTCGCTGAAATTTATACATCGCGAGAAGATTTCATACCTCGCTGAAATTTATGTATCGCAAGAAGATTTCATACCTTGCGGAATTTATGCATTGCGGGAAGATATTCATACCCTGCAGAAGATCATGCATCGAGAGTCAATATTCATGCATCGCGGAAGATCATGCATCGCGAGTCAATATTCATGCATCGCGGAAGATCATGCATCTCGAGTTAATATTTATGCATCACAATATAATCGCGAGAAGATTTCATACCTCGCTGAAATTTATACATCGCGAGAAGATTTCATACCTCGCTGAAATTTATGTATCGTAAGAAGATTTCATACCTTGCGGAATTTATGCATTGCGGGAAGATATTCATACCCTGCAGAAGATCATGCATCGAGAGTCAATATTCATGCATCGCGGAAGATCATGCATCGCGAGTCAATATTCATGCATCGCGGAAGATCATGCATCGCGATTTAATATTTATGCATCACAATATAATCGCGAGAAGATTTCATACCTCGCTGAAATTTATACATCGCTAGAAGATTTCATACCTCGCTGAAATTTATGTATCGCAAGAAGATTTCATACCTTGCGGAATTTTTGCATTGCGGGAAGATATTCATACCCTGCAGAAGATCATGCATCGAGAGTCAATATTCATGCATCGCGTAAGATCATGCATCGCGAGTCAATATTCATGCATCGCGGAAGATCATGCATCGCGAGTTAATATTTATGTATCACAAGTTAATCGCGAGAAGATATTCATGCCTCGCAAAATTATACATCGCGAGAAGATTTCATACCTCGCTGAAATTTATGCATCTCAAGAAGATTTCATGCCTTGCGGAATTTATGCATTGCGGGAAGATATCATGCCCCGCAGAAGATCATGCATCGCGAGTCAATATTCATGCATCGCGGAAGATCATGCATCGCGAGTCAATATTTATGCATTGCGGAAGATCATGCATCGCGAGTTAATATTCATACATTGTGGAAAATCATGCATCGCGAGTTAATATTCATACATCGCGAAAAGATGCCCATGCTCCGCAAGGAATCATGCACTGCCAGAAAGGGAATCGGGCATCTGAAGAAATCTTCACCCATCGACATCAACTGCATCATTTTATTTTTGATAAATTTAAACATCAAGAAGAACATCAAAGAGGACATCAAGATAAATATCAGCACACTGCATCTATTTTTATTTATTTCAACATCAAATGAAGAATACATTGAAGATTGCATTACATACATAAGACATAAGCTCTATTTGCTTTACGTCAAACCGATCGAGTGGATGTCAAATGTCGAGGAGAAAAATTAAATGTCGACATGGTAAAGACATTGTCTTCCTTTTTAATTTAGTTTTTATGCTGACGAGTTTTATCTCAGTCTTTGTCGAGAGCATCCGAAAGGATGAATTCTCCAAAAACAAACCACAGGTGCGGACGACATCAAAAAGGATGCAGCACAACGTGGAACTTTTTCTTAGCAGCGAACTGGGACATAGTCCAAAGAGGAGTATCAAACTCTTAGGACGCGAGCAGAGGAACGACTTCCACCACAATCAAACCACACCCCTATCAGAAGGCATGTGGGTTTTTCTTTAGGTTTTGTCAGTTTCGGTCTCGCATCCGGAAATTTTGATCTACCGGAAGCAAGTTTCCAATCTGAGTGACAATGCGCCGAGAGCTTTGGAAATTATGTCCATGTGAGTTCTTAATTATGGGTGTGAAGTGCACCACATTCATGGCTAAGAGGTTACAAGCCTCCTTTTCATACTCGTTTAATTTTGTCACTTGTCCAGAACCAAAGGTTATCTAACATAATAGATTTCCTTTTCAATCGATTGAGTCGAACTACAAACAGCCTGATTCCTATGGTTTAAGGATATGTAGGCGGGCTCGATGTTGAAAACTCGGCTGTATTCTAACATTCCACTCGAATCTTATTCCCAAGCATCCCGATTCCTTTATAACTCGGTATCGAGATGACTTTTAATTTCTTTCAAAATCGTGCGTTAAATCTAGCGTATCGAACTACAAGTGGCCTGAATTCTCATATAGCCTGAGATTTGTAGGAAACACATTTTCAGAGCTCGGCCATAATTTCTAAAGTCCGTACCAGATCCCTTTTCTTAAAAGATGAATATGTGGTCGGTCAAAATTGGCTTAGTCAATTTCATTTTCCTCGAATTTCTTGCATCAATCCAAGTGAAATGAGGGACAGCTGTTGACACCCAATTTTGACCCTCCCCGGTAGGAATTAATTCATGAGCTTCTTAAACTCTCAAACAATTTAAAATAATTAATTTTATAAATTTACGAAAGTATAAAGTTTGCGTTATTTTAAATAATTTTTGCCGTTTCTTAAAGTTTTTTGATTATATCTATATTTTACATAATTATGTATATAATTAGTATATTTTATGATTATTCAAAAAAACCATCTCAAAAATATTTTAAATTAAGTGAGTAGTCTTTTAAATTAGTTTAGTTTAAATCATGGTTATATTTTTGAATCACTATTTATGATTAAATTAATTATTTTATTTTTGTTAAGATTAAGAAGTTCGCTAAATTAATTTATGTGAATTCATCCTACTAATCAATTACTTTAAAACCATTCAAATAGACAAATTTTGGACTTTGCATTAGTCCCACATCGCTTCCCACATCTATTTGGAACTAAATTTTGTCCTATATAAATCCCTCTTCATTGCACCAAAGGGGGAGGGGGGAAAAAAGAGGAGATTTTTTGGTAGCCAAAGAGTACCCTAAATTTTGGGAATTCTTGGCTCCATAGTTTAATATTTTTAAAACGTTTTTGCGGCTGTTCGAGTTTGGAGAGGTGGTGGGATCGTCTCCGTCAAACTCGTAGTTCCGGTTCGCTGCCCAGAACCAGGTAAATTCTTTCTTAGCTTTGTATTATTTAATTCTCAGCTTTTCTATCTGTTATATGTTAATTAGCTCTGTTTTAGCATTCGTGTATTAGGTTTTGGTATGACATTTTAGTAGTGTTTCTCTTGTTCCTACTGTTTTATTTACTGTTAGTTGTAAATTTTTTTTTTTTTTCAGTTTTCCTTTTAGTTTGCTTATGTTTCTTTAGTAATTTATTTGTGTATTAGTTGTAGTTTAGGAGTTATGGCCATGTTCTTAGTGTAATCTGCATTCCAGTAGCCTATTTAATCTTTATTTTATTTAGCTCGATATCTGTGTAAACTAGTTGTTTTAAGATATTTCTATCTAGCTGCCATTTTGTTTTCTACTTGATTTTTTAATCAGAATTATTATTTATATAATGTGGTGTTTAGTCCTATTCTTATGATTGAATCTTCTAGGCATTAAGTTCATATACAGAGAAAGTGATGTAGTATAGTCAATTCGAATGAGTTCTGGTCTGTTTTGGTTGATCTTAATTTTTTTTTATATATGCATATATATATATATATATATATATACATATATATAATTTGTCAATTACCCAATTTGTTAACTATTTGAATCTTGAGTTTAATTAGTATTAACGTTTAGTTGCTATTACGTCATACTTCTATGTGTGTATTAATTTGCCATAGCAAATTGGATTCGTTTCACATCATGGTCTAAAATATTTATTTAGTTATTCATGCATCATGGTTATATTTACTCCTAAGATTATTACATATTTTGGATATTACTGCTTATCTATTATGTGTGCTTTTAGATAAAATTAATGACATCAATTGCCCTCTCCCATCCAATCTATTTATTTATTTACTTATTTTGGCTTTAGGTGTTAAGTTGTAATATGCTTAGGTGCATTCATTATTTCGGAATCGTTTAATCTTCTTTAAGATATGATTTAGAGATATTATTTCCAAGTACTAATTTTTATTTTTGCTCTTCATTGCATGTAAAATTCGTCCGAGTTCAACGTGAACTCTCACCCTCTTCTTTGCATTCCATGAGAAGAGCCGTAAAGGCTCAAAGTTCCTCTTTTCCAGTCAACCTATTAAGCCGATGGACGGGTCCCAAGATTTAAAGAATTGAAGAATTTGGGCCAAAGAGGCCCACTTTATTTATTTATTTTCATCATATTGTATCTATGTTGGGCCTAAGCCCTTGTCGCCTTTTACTTTACTGTATTTATTTAGTATTAATTATTTGCTTAGTCTAGGACAGGTACGAAAGGAAATGGGTCAAAAACCCAAAACAGGTGGGTCCAAAAATATGTCAAGGCGAACAGAACCCGAATTTGGACCCAAATCCCTTTCCCTTTCTCTCCTTATTTGTTTTTTTTATTATTTAACTATTTTGTTTGTCGTTAGCTTAAGGTTAGAAGAATCCGAACCCCTGCAAACGCCACTTTGGTTTTAACGACTCGATCAAATCAAGTAAAAAATCTTTAAAGGATTTTACAAATTAAAATCCGTTTAGATAAATAATTTTTTTAACAATCTTAAATGATTTCTTTCGGCGTTAATTTTCAAACAACTCAAAAAATATTTTTATCGCAATTTTAAGTTTAGCCAAATAAATTAGTTGTCGGATAATCGCAAGTTAGCGGACGTCTTAGGTGCTCTCAAAACCTTCCTAAGACGTTAATATGAATCCCCGAACCCCCTTAATGTTTCAAAATGATTTTTTCTGTTTAAAGTCTTTTGAAAGCAAAAGTTTTCTTAATTTTCTCAAAATTAAGTGGCGACTCTAAAAAATCGAAAACTCTTATAAAAAGGTAAGAATTTCGTTAAAACAGGTGTAATTTATCGGTTAAATTGATTTCTGCACACCCTACTTAGGTGTGTACAAAATCGAATCGAAAAAATTGAATAAATCGCAAATCGAGTTAATTCGGGAAAAAAAAATCCGACTAGTGGTTTGGTTTACTTGGTTTGGTATTGGAAAAAACTCGACTATATTTGGGTTGGGTTGGTTTTAACTAAAAAAAATCAACCCGAGACCAAACCAATCAGACATTACATATGTTATTTAAAAATTTATTTTATACATAAAAATATTTACTTTGATATAATTTTAAAATATTTCTTATATTATTTCATAGTTTTATCTTTTAATATATTATTTCAGGTTTATAACTTCAATTCGGAATGGTCCAATAAAGATTTTAGTTCATAGATGTTGATAATTGTAATAAAACATAAATCAAAATCAAATTAATACTAATGCAAAAAGGAAATCAATTCAACACTAAGAATGACAATAATATTTTATATTTGTTCTTTAGTTTACATTGATTTAGATGATACATAATTGAAATTTTCCTTAAATATTGAGTAATGTAACTAATACTTTTTAAACTTATTTTAGCATGATTTAATAGTTTTAAATTATAGTCATTTTCATTATGACTTTACAATCTTTATTTTAAAAGATGATTTCATTATTATTTTAATTGAGTATTTTTGTGTCACACCTTAGATAATTGTATTTGGTTGGACTAAAGAAATATTTGAAGCACGAGTTAATTATATGTTTGTATGCAAACTTTACCGAAAAATTCAAAAATCTGGAGAGAAAAAAAAGTCGAGGTTTATTATTTGGTGTAATTTATAAATTTAAAAATTCGACACGAAGGTTTGGTTTGGTATTTGAAAAAACTTAATCAACCCGAGATTGAAAACCCGAAAATATCTGAATTTTATTAGTTTAGTTTGGTTTATAAATTTAAAAATTTTATATAAATGATTTGATTTGATATTTGAAAAAGTCTAACCCTAACTCAGTCATGTACCATTTCTAGCGAAAATAATCACGAATCAATGAGGTTACTAAAAACTTTTTTTTTTTTTTATATTTACATTATTTAATTCGAGCTTTTACTTTTTACCTTCAAAGTTTTTTGTTTTTTTTAAAGAAAATAATCAGAAATGGAAATTTGGGACTTCAACCCCAAATCCCCTTATTAGCAATAAATTTTAAGTGATAGAACATAAATTGCAATCACAAATAAATATGAAGAAATATAATTTTATGTTATTGATAAATAGTTCATGTACAATTTTGCTACTCCTTAATTCTCCTCTTTAATTTTTTTTAGGATGATCTGGATTTGATCTCCGTAGAAGGACTTGTGAACCTTTTTGAAGTATTTGATTATCAAGAAGATTGTGACATATATTTTGAAATGTTTTATGAATATTCATAGTTTTACGAAATGTTCGAGATGCTTTTGAAGAGAATATAATACTTTTATATCTTCATAATTTAGAATTTAGGATAAAATAATCCTAGTTAGAATCAAATATATGTGTTAGAGTCTCAATTAAAATAAAACACGTCTTATAGAATCTCATATAATTTCAATGTCTACGCCTCAAACCAAGCAAACTGAGGATTTGAGTGATCAAGTAAACTCCAATTAAGAATCTAAAGATATATTTATCTCTTCACCATTGTTATTAAAATTACAATAGAAATTAATATTCCACACTACGCCCAAAGTATCAAAATTAACGTTGTTAATTAATATATAATAAAGAGTGACCTGCTATAACAAACCGTTTCTATGGTGTAGTGGTTAGCACTCTGGACTTTGAATCCAGCGACCTGGGTTCGACTCCCGGTAGGACCTTCTTTTTATTTTCTCTTCTCATTTTATTCTCTTTTCGGAAAAAATTACCTAAATACACAACTTATTCTATCATATTTTTTAAATTTTTCTTTCATTTATAAGAATTACAAACATCCATACTCTCTCTTATTCTCGAATACATAACTATAAGCGATGTATCAGGACGTTAAACGAGATATTCGAAATACTGATAATTCAAAAAAGGATAAGGATATAATGTAATTAGCTCTTAACAGTACGAAATTTGTTTAAAATTCGTAAGTTGCATGAATTAGTTTGTATGTGCCCGTACTTCTTACATATCGTAATTTATTTTTATTTTTTATGGAACACCGGTATAACTCGCAGCTATTACAACCTCTATCACTAGGCAAGACCTATGCGATAGACTCAACTCAGAAGGTATTGAGGGGGGATCGATCCCGACTCATCCGTGTGGATGACCAGATTCTAAATCAACTAAGCTATCCCGAAAGATTACATATCGTAATTATAAAGACAAATATAAGAAATTATGCTAATAACAAGGGATATAAATGAACTAAAATTTTAACAATAACAAAATTATGCACTATCGAAAAAGTATGGAGACAAATATAGACCTCTCCCAAATACTTGTCTATATATGTTCTATGTAAATATTTGTACATCCATCATGTGTCAATTCTTGACTCTTCTAGTAAAGTCGTGATCAATCTTTAGAGATATTTACGTTTAATATATGTTTTTGTTTTAGATTAGGGAACACATATCAAATTTAAAGTCAATCAAATTTTATATGCTTTTTTTTAATATTTTAAATTTATTAATTATTAGAATTTATCATATTTTTTAATATAATTTTTAATAATATATATTACTCTTTTTATGTAACACAAATGAACAATCAATTTTATAATTTATAATATTTCTTAAGTAATTTTAAATATATAATAAACTAAAAAAATAATAACAAAATATGGTGAATTTCTGTGAATCCTACCCCACCTATTGGAAAGAGCAGAGATATAGTATCCTTTTTGTCCATAAAAAAAAAATACACACAATATTAACATTTCCTACAAAATAATTCAAATATTTAATTATTAAGTAAAAAAGTCTTAAATGGCAAATTACCCTTTAAATCAAAGTCAATTTCAAGGAGCTTACATATTATCCAATACATGTGTAATTCAAGCCACAATTATTTTTTTATTTAGTGTTTGAAGTTCGTATTAAAACTCTAATTATATTTGGATTGTGTACTACAAGACTTATTTAAAAAATGAATAACGCTTTCAATAAAAAAAATTCAGTATCTAAAACTTAAATCTAAATTTTTTAATTAAAACTGAAATTTTCTCACCACGTCAGCATCGACTAAAAAAGAAAAATGAAGAGGGAAAAACTCCAACACGTACACGTTTAGTGGGTATAAATACAAGACACGGTTTTGGACTTTTACTTTTCATTAAAGTTCAAAGTAAAGATTTGTGTAATCCTTTAAATACTCACCATAAACAACAACCCTCTCTTTGTCCATTTCATACATTTTAACAACAATAACCTCATTATCTCTAAAAAAACAAAAAAAAAAAATGGCTCTCAAGGCAATTCCAATTTCTCAAGTTGTTCCACACATTGATGAAATTCATGTTGAAAATGTCACATTTCCTTCACTCTACAACAACAATAATAATAATTCTACATCTTTTCCCAATGGTAAGTAATTAATCATCTCTATATTTGAGGTTCGATTAAATTTAAATCTATGTCGAAAAATTATAAAATATCTCTATAGTTAGAAAGATTTAAACATGATATTTCTGATTAATTATGTCAGATGATTGTTATATTGAGTTTGATTAAATTTGAATTCGCGCTTCGCAGGAGAAGATGATGATGATGTTGGGAAGATGAATAATAATAGTAAGTTTGTAGTAATGGGACATAGAGGAAGTGGGACAAATATGTTGAAATGTTCTTCATGTCATGAAAAAACAATAAAAGAGAATACTTTGCGTTCCTTCAATGAAGCTACTAAATTCAACCTTCAATTTATCGAATTTGATGTTCAGGTTAGACGCTCTTCTTATTTAGTCCTTTTTGAATCATTTTATTTATCATATTTTTTATTTATACGCTTTATTTTTTATTTATACGTCGTTTAAAATTTATATGTTTTTGACTATAGTAATTAATTAAATGTAAATATATTTGTGGACGATTAAAAAAGTGGCCTTGTTTTACTGCAACCTCTAGAAAGGACACGAGCCACCGCGAATACGTGGTAGGTGGTGTCTAATTTTGTGACTATTGTCATCAAATCGAGTTTTTAGCTAAAATATTTTTAGATTGTACCTCAAACTTAAATTATATATCTTTTTTTGGTAAAAAAACATCTTTCAAGTATTTGAAAGTTAATAATTTTCATCCTTCTATTAGATATCATCGAAAAAATTTGAGATACAAAAACATGAGCAGTTCATGTGACTATAAATAAAACTTAAACTATATAGTATCTTTTTCGGTAGAAAGCGCCCTTTAAGTATTTGAAAGTTACAATTTTCATTCTTCTGTTATAGATATTATCAGAAAAACTAAGGAATCCTACAAAAACATGAGCAATTCATGTGACTATCAACAAAGTTTTCATGCATAATTTCATTACCTGCTATAAAACATTCGTTAAAAAAATATTGAAAATCTTAGACACTATTATTTACTGAATCAAAAAATAATGTTTGAAAGGTGTGAGAATACATAATCTATTTTTTTTTGTCATTTAATAATGAAAAAAAGTTGAAGCTTAATTATTTTTTAACTTTTTTTTCAAAGCCAAACTATATGATTAGATCAAAAAAAAAATTTATCAATATTGAAGTGATTAAAAAAGTGGCATTACTTTATTGTCAACCTCTAGAAACGACACGAGTGTAAATTATGTTAAAAGCTTGAGGCCAAATTCACAATAACAACTTTATATGCTTTTAAGATTTTGACGCTTGTACTATGCTAGCATCATTCATTTTTGACCAAGGAAGTATTTAATTTTATTTAAATATTAATATTTGAAAAGAGTGGAAGAAGCTTTGATAAAACTTCAATCGAGATTATACCTTAGAGACTAAAATGTTGACCTAGTTTCACTTGAGAAATCTTATTACATTAATTAATAGAAGGGGCATATATGTTTATCACTTGTCTTGTCAGATTTTAGTGTCTTCAGATACGTTAAGGTATATTTAAAATGTATGGGGTTAAATTTAGATGTAACTTGGTCCGGAGACATTGTATCAAAGTGGATTTTATATATCTAGGGTATATAACAAATTTTTCTCGCCTCCCTCGCGTTTCTCCCATCTCGCTCGCCACTCTCTATGTATCTGATATTGAGTTACTCTAAATACATGCATCTAGTATTTATCTAGTGTGATTCAAATGTATTTAGGATACATACAGATCTCACTCGCCTCTCTCCCTATTTTTGTGTTTTTGATAGCAAAACACATGTATCTAAGTGTAAGATACGTAGAAATTCTTTAATTAGTGGTAAGATACATAATATTTTAAAAATATAGATAACGATAGTATATATGGTAGTGAAGTATGTCGAATGAAGCAATCTAGGTTGATCCTGCATATCAACCCTCCCTGTTTTAGAATCATTTTAACTAAACGGGTCAAAATAAGCCCATTTAATAAAATAAGTGGGTTATTTGCCCAAACAATAAACACATTAAACGAGTCATGACTTTATGAGCTGATTTTGACACCCCTAACTCATACCATCACAATGCAAGTGTATTCAACACTTTTTTTTCCTCTTAGGTTTAGAAGAGTGTATGAAAATATGAACTAATAAAACCTATAATGACAATGTTTGTACATACTTCATGACTTGCTTAAGTGTTAAATTCTCTTGAGTTTTTTAAAAAAACTTTCTTTTCATATAGTGCATTTTATGATCTATGAATATTTGAATTCAATTAAGACACTGATTATTTATTTGTCTTTTCAATTTTCCCCCTCTCCTTCCTGGCCCTGCTTCTTGGTAGGTTTGCTTGCAAAATACAATTGGCAAGCAAAAAATACCATAGATGAAACTTTGTATCAAAATCTTTTTGTAGGTAACACGCGATGGCCATCCAATAATTTTCCACGATATCTTCATTTTTACACAACAAGAGGTTCGTTACCATAAACCACATTATCACTATGCTCGAATATGATCATTTAGGATCATGTCCTGACCCTCGATATTGATTTTGCGATGAATTTTCAGGGTAAGTTAATCGAAAAAAGAGTTACAGACCTCACTTTGGAGGAGTTCCTTTCATATGGACCTCAGAGTGGCTCAACAAACGTAAGGATTCTTCGTCCTTCATACGTGATGTATATGGTTTCAACTACGCGAACTTATACTGATATATTGTTGTTGTTGTAAATAGGTGGGAAAACCATTATTCAGGAAAATGAAAGATGGGAGGATCTTCGAATGGAAGGTCGAAGAGGATGATCGGTTATGTACATTGCAAGATGTATTTGAGAATGTGAGTCAGTCTGTAGGATTCAACATTGAGTTTAAATTTGATGACAAGAGAAATTATAAGGACGAAAAACTTGTTCGCGTTATTCAAGCAACTTTAAAGGTAAAAGCACTGCATCAAAAATGATCTTTAGCAGCAATTAATTAACAGCAATTAGCACTCTTTGTATATGTCCCTAAAGCCTTTAGTGACATTGGATCTGATGACACTTAACTAATAATGCCTGGAAAGACTTTAACACTCCTTGTTAATGTGTTTATTTGTTGCCGCTAAAAGTTGTTTTTGTTGTAGTGACGGATGAAAATCATATTACATGAGTAGTTTTGATTCCTTTTACCTGTGAAGCTAAAAGTTGTTAGTACTAACATTTTTGTTGTAACATACTATGATCCAGGTAGTGTTCAAGTACGCCAAAGGTAGGCGTATCATGTTCTCGAGCTTTCAACCAGACGCGGCTCAATTGATCAGGAACGAGCAGACTGCCTATCCGGTGAGTAAAGTTGAGCTCTTTCGATTCAATCTTTAAGGTTTTTAGCATTGAACGTATTATATTGATTTTTGAAGAGTTATAGGTTTAGACCTATGAACTCTGCATCGAAATTACTGAATTCAGATGAAATCAAGGTACTATAAGGCTGCATCCACTCTATTTATGACCGTTTAGGATCATGAAATTCGTGAATGTGTTACTGAAACTCCATAACTACAACGAACAATCTCCTAGACGATAGCTTTAACTGCACGCCACCTTACGAGTAGACAGTTTTTTTTTAATGGACACTTTATTTGAGCATTTCTTGAAATGTGTCATCTATATGATCATGATCCAGGTTTTCTTCCTAACGAACGGAGGATCTGAAATTTATCCGGACATCAGAAGGAACTCGTTAGAAGAGGCGATTAAGTTGTGCTTAGAAGGCGGCCTACAAGGCATCGTCTCGGAGGTGAAAGCCATTTTAAGAAATCCAAGAATGATAGCAAAGATCAAAGAATCCAATCTTTCCCTTATGACTTATGGCCAACTAAAGTAAGTTTTAATCGAAAAAAAGTTATATACAATGTATAGTGTATGTATATACTAGTTCAATTTTTTGTCTATCGTGCTTAGTGTACTAAAAGAAATACATTATACGCCCTTTCAGCAACGAGAAGGAAGTGGTTTACTTGCAATACATGATGGGTGTTGATGGAGTGATAGTAGATTTCGTTGAAGAGATTACTTCAGCTGTTGTCCAGTTTTCGAAACAAGTTAATCATGATGGAAAAGAACACTTGTTATTGTTGGAAAAGAGGTTGTTATCAGAGCAACGAATAACTCCCTGCTCGGAGGATGAGATCTCATATTTCCGAAGGCTCGTGCCATAGTTGATACATTTGTGAATTTGTATAATCGCGAATGTACGATTGTATGGTCTTGTTTTGGTATGTATATTGGTGTATTGTATGTTTTCATGTATAAGGGTTGTATAATAAAATTTTGTATAGGGACATGTATCATGGAAAGTATATTTAACAATCAAATGTACAGAGGGGATTAATGAGGTTTGTATAAGTTTGTACATAAATATGTATTTACAAAGAGTGCAAAATAGATGGATATTTCATAATTCAAATAAATAGCATCCTAAGAAAAGGTGTTAGGTATACAGGTCATCATTTGTTTTCAATCATAGATGGGGCTAGGGGTGGCAAAATCAAACTCAATTCAATCTGTTCAATTTGCTTAAGTTTGGATAGGTTATTGATCCGTCAATTTATTAGCTCAACATAGTTCAAATCCACTAAAAAATAGGTTGATATGTAACCAAAATTGGCTTATGAGAAATTTTATTAAAATATTTTTTCAAAAAATTAATATGTTATATAGACCGAATAAAGAAAAAGTAATTTTATTAAGTACTAAAATATATATTTTGAAAGAATAAGTAAAACAATTAAACTTAGTAAAATTGGATTGAGTTGGTCGTGATCCGTTTTGACCCAAGAAAATTTGTGTTGGATTAGATCATGAGTTGTTTATTATCTTGACCCATTATCACCCAACTCGCCTAGTCCTCACCCCTAGTTGGGACATAGGGATAATAGAAATAAGCAAATATATAAGTCGGGCAGAATACTAAGCATTAGACAGTGGCAATGACGGAAACTCAAAAGGGTCGCCTTTGGAGAAGCGTTTGCCGATAACCAAAGCATCATGTCGTGAGGCTGACAGAATCCAATCCATAAACCTGGAAATGAAACGTTGTTCATTCCCTTTCGTCAAGTAGGTAAAGTAGGTATGAGTCGTAATTTAAAGATTAAGGATTTAAGATTTTAGATTTTCAATTACTGAATTAACATTCTTAAAACAAATATAATGTTTGTATCAAGGTTATTGGGTTCGACGTAATCCACATCTTGGTCTAGTGGTGTATGTCCAATGTATATTTATGTATCACCATTGTATATTGGTATATTTCTTATATGATTGTCATGTCCAAATGAAAATGATTCTGATATGGCAAACTCAAATTTTAAGTTTGGATCTCCAAAGTTTCATCAATGGCACCCCAATGATCATCAATCGCAGTTGTGACTTGTGTATGAAAAATTAGATAAATTTAAGAACTACGTGTAGTATTTAAATGTACACAAAAAAAATATCATCAGCTTGAGAAAAATCATGCATTCATTTTCGAACACGTTTACCAATATTAAATGACGATTTTGATAATACAATAGTAATAAGACTACAGTAACATCACGTTTGATGATTCTAAATTTTAATATTTCAAACTTTAAATAGACTTTGAGTTTGAACTTTTGTTATTTTTAATACTCTTTTTTATTTAGCCCACGGATCAACCCTATCCATATTGCTCAAGTCCCATGAATCAACTAGCTTATTCGGGCCATTCTAAAAACATTTTTCTTGAATAAGGTTCAAAAATCTTAGTCCAATCCTTGTTAAAATACCAGATCAAGCCGGACTGAGTCGACCCGAGCTCTTTTTTACTCTAAATTAAAACAACTTTTGATCAAAAAAAAAAAAAAGGTGATAGTCCAAACTATGAGAAGCCTGATGACATTTTAGGGTTTTTGGACTTGTTAGCAAACTGGTCTTTTGATGGCAATATCATTGCTGTTGCCCAAAGCAAGAGGGATGAGCCACTGCTCTGTGAAGTCAGCAAAGAGGTAGTTATATCAAACCAAACTCTCCTTCTTGCAAATGCCAACAATATAATTGTAGGAGCCAGTATCTATGCTTTGATCCATAACACCAGCTTTTAATCTGTTCATCACCTTAATGTCCTCACTTGAGTTACAAGCTCAAGTTAACAAGCTCAGCACAGTTGTTATTAGGTTGAGAGCTTATAAAGTTGCCTTATTTGTGATTTATAATCGATGTGGGACAATGGAGTATAAGGGGATGTTTAGATTTCTTCATGTCCCCACCCCCACCCCACACTCTGTCTCACGTGTGAAATTGTAGGAATAAGGTTTGTCTACTTGTGGAATTACGTATTTTAAGAGCAATTTCTATACCTCACAATAATACGTGGGGGTTTAGTTAAAAGCAGATCTAGGATTTCTAGAATGTGAGTGCATCACTTAAGAACAGAAGAAAAACATGTATTAGGTGGGAATTGATCCCTTGTTTTCTAAGTTAGCATCCAACCAAATACACTATTATTTGGCAATTATTATAAATGAGTGTCAACAGAAAATATTATACTAATTTTAGAAAATATCTACATAAAATACCTAATTATACGATTAAAAAAAGAAAAAAACATAGGTTCATGTGCTTTATTTTTAGCATGTAAATTTGCCCGGGTCCACCTATACTCTATAATCTATATGCATGTGTAAATGATGGTCTTTTGTAAATATTACTACCTAAAATGGGTTGTCTAATAAATATTTTAATCGAGTAAAATACTTAAAATATTTCATCCATTGTTTTATTTGAGTTGATAATCAATTGGAAATATTTTTCCTACATAATTTGTAATCTAATTTATTTAATTAAATTTATTAGTACAAATATAAAACATAAAATATAAAATCAAGAAAATAAATAAAATAATTAAAATGATTTGAGGGATATTTTTATTTTTACATAGGCTTATCCCATGGTATTATATCCTATGTATTACTAATATCTCAAAATGGAAGGTATTAGTAATACATCTTATAATACCATGGATTAGTTATACAAAGACACAAATTCCTACCAAACATAGTGCTAAATAATATCTTACATAATACATTAACTATTCTTCTAATGCGGCCTACCAAACGACCCCTAAATATTTAAGATTTTACCTCTTTAAAATTATTGAATTAAATTTTAAAACAAATATAATATTTGTATCAAGGTTATTGGGTTCGACTTATCTCGCATCTTAGTTTAGTGGTGTATATCTGTGTATCACCATTGTATATTTGTATATTCCATATGTTTCTCTTGTGTATATCTTATTATTGTCATGAGGATAAGTTCTTACACATTATATACACGTGAATAAGGAAGAACACTAATACAATTACTAAAAGTGTATATATTATGTAAAATTTATTGCTATAGTACTCTGAGTTATTATTAGGCGCCACATTATTATTATAGATATGAGATTTATTTAGTATATCTTTGTATATGTCCCAAATATAAACACTGGCCTCAAAACGTGCTATTTGGTGAGAAAATCAAAGGTGATATACATGTATGATCGTCTTAAACTTTTGACCTCACTTATACTACGAGCAGAACTTTAAGTTTAATAACTTTTGACTTTTAAGCTTAACGCCTATGAGAAAAGTGGGGGTTAAAAGTTTAAGATGGCCCATTTTCTAGGTCATTGGGTATAGTTTCTTAGAAAAATCTGTAATTCTATTTGGTTGGACTTGACCATGAGGCCCATATGTTATTTTCAACAATGGGCTAGTAAGTCAGTCAACTACATAAAATAGTAGGATGATTTCAAGGAAAAATTATATACAATGACAAATTAATAAATTAAATTAAATGTTATATATACACTTTGATTTAATTGTGCCCTGTAGTAAACTTTTTGTCAGTCGTCTCTCTCCCTTAAACTCTCGCTCGCCACTCTCCCTCTCTCGCTCGCGTCTTTCGCTTTTATACAAATACAAATGTATAAAATGTGTTTGTATAAAGCGAGAGAAAATTGTATATATATATACATATATTTTCATTCCCATCTCTCAGATCTCTTTTGCCACCCTCGCGTCTCTCGCTTATACAAACAGAAACAAAATGTATAAATTGCATTTCTGTTTGTATAAAGCAAGGGAAAATTGTATATACACATGCAAATACATATATCTCAGTCCTATACACTTATAATTATACAATACAAATATTCTCTGCCCAATTTTCTTATCATTCTCTCTTTCTCATTTTATACATACACAAATTATACAATTGAACTTTTGTATACAACTATTTTCTTTTGTATATGTATAGCGAATTATACAACTGGTTTCTTTGTATATGTATAGCGAATTATACAACTGTTTTTTTTTTGTATATGTATAGAGAAATATACATATTTATGTTTGTTATGGAGTGCAATTATACAAGTATACAAATATAATTTTTATGTTTGCTATATGTAAAAGTTACTCTTTCGATAATGATTATTTTTTAGTATTCTTACTTTATGTATCACAATAATCAAAGAATTGGAAATTTATATCTTTTACTCAAAAAAAGGTGTACTTGTTATCCATTGTTGTGTTGAGTCCTTATTGTTGGTACAATTAGTAAATTTACAAGCAAAGTACAAGAAAGAAAGGAATTCAAACTCTCAATAAACAAAAGCTTACATAGCAATTTCAATGTTATGTCGAACGCCTTAAACCACTCATTCAGCTATCCTACATAATGATTATGACTCAAAAATCGAGTGAATAGTGAGACAAACATATTTTCCAATTAAATTATTAAATAGATACAATCAAATTCATTTTAACTACAAAAAAAAGTTCATCAAATTCAAATAGTATTACCTTTTTATTTATTAGAAATATGTTTTCTACTTTTAAAATACCAGATCAAGCCGAACTGAGTCGACCCAAGCTCTTTTTTACTCTAAATTAGCAAACTGGTCTTTTGATAGCAATATCATTGCTGTTGCCCAAAGCAAGAGGGATGAGCCACTACTTCTTGCAAATGCCCACAATATTATTGTAGGAGCAGTATCCATGCTTTGGTCCATAACACCAACTTTTAATCTGTTCGCATCACTTTAATGCCCTCACTTGAGTTTCAAGCTCGAGTTACCAAGCTCGGCACTCTTGTTATTAGGTTGAGAGCTTATAAAGTTGCCTTATTTGTGATTTATAATCGATGTGGGACAATGGAGTATAAGGGGATGTTTAGATTTCTTCATGTCCCCACCCCCACCCCACACTCTGTCCACGTGTGAAATTGTAGGAATAAGGTTTGTCTACTTGTGGAATTACGTATTTTAAGAGCAACTTCTATACCTCACAATAGTACGTGGGGGTTTAGTTAGAGGCAGATATAGGATTTCTAGAACGTGAGTGCATCAATTAAAAAGAGAAGAAAAACATATATTAGGTGGGAATTAATTCTTAGTTTTCTAAGTAAGTAACTCAACATCCAATCAAATGCACCATTATTTGGCATTATTATAAATGAGTGTCAACTGAAAATATTATATCAATTTTAGAAAATATCTACATAAAATACCTAATTATACGATTAAAAAAAAAAACATAGGTTCATGTGCTTTATTTTTAGCATGTAAATTTGCCCGGGTCCACCTATACTCTATAATCTATATGCATGTGTAAATGATGGTCTTTTGAAAATATTACTACCTAAAATGGGTTGTCTAATAAATTTTTTAATCGAGTAAAATACTTAAAATATTTCATCCATTATTTTATGGCAACTTTCACATATAGCAAATAAAAAATTAATATTTGTATGCTATAGCAAAGTTTGCATAATTACGCTTCATAGCAAACATAGAAACTGTATAATTCGCTATACATATACAGTTGAAGCAAATTGTATAAAACGAAGTGTATAAAACGAGAAAGAGAAAGACACTTGGGCAGAGAACTGTATAAAAACGAAGTGTATAGAACGAATTGTATGATTATAAGTGTATAGAACGATTATATACAATTTGAATTTGTATAAAATGAGAAAGAGAGAAAGACAAAAGATACTTGGCAGGGAATATACAATTGAATCGAATTGTATAAAACTAGAAAGAGAGAAATTAGATACAATTTGAAATTTGTATAAAACGAGAATGAGAGAAAGACAAAAGAAACTGGGCAGGGGAGTATTTTTATTGTATAATTATAAGTGTAAAAGACGAAAATATATGTACTTGCATGTGTATATACAATTTTTTCACGCTTTATACAAACAAAAACGCAAGTTATACAATTCGCTTCTATTTGTATAAGTGAGAAAGGCGAGGGTGACGAGCGAGATTTGGGAGAGTGGCGAGCGAGATCTGGAAGAGGGGAGAGAGGGGAACAAAAATATATTTATTTATACAATTTTCTCTGCTTTATATAATTCGAAACAATTTTTATACACTTGTATTTGTATAAAAAGTGAGAAAGCGAGGGAGAGATTGGAGGAGAGTGGCGAGCGAGATATTGGGAGAGAGGCGCCTGGCAATTTTTTTCAAACGTTTGCTATGGAGCACAATTAAATCAAAACCTAGCTACTCTATATTTTAGGTTATTAGTTTGCTATTATATACAATTATCCCTTGTTTTATTTGAGTTGATAATCAATTGGAAATATTTTTCCTACATAATTTGTAATCTAATTTATTAAATTAAATTTATTAGTACAAATATAAAACATAAAATATAAAATCAAGAAAATAAACAAAATAATTAAAATGATTTGAGGGATATTTTTGTTTTTACATAGGCTTATCCCATGGTATTATATCCTATGTATTACTAATACCTCCAAATGGAAGGTATTAGTAATACATCTTATAATACCATGGATTAGTTATACAAAGACACAAATTCCTACCAAACATAGTGCTAAATAATATCTTACATAATATATGAACTATTTCTTCTAATGCGGCCTACCAAACGATCCCTAAATATTTAAGATTTTACCTCTTTAAAATTATTGAATTAAATTTTAAAACAAATATAATATTTGTATCAAGGTTATTGGGTTCGACTTATCTCGCATCTTAGTTTAGTGGTGTATATCTGTGTATCACCATTGTATATTTGTATATTCCATATGTTTCTCTTGTGTATATCTTATTATTGTCATGAGGATAAGTTCTTACACATTATATACACGTGAATAAGGAAGAACACTAATACAATTACTAAAAGTGTATATATTATGTAAAATTTATTGCTATAGTACTCTGAGTTATTATTAGGCGCCACATTATTATTATAGATATGAGATTTATTTAGTATATCTTTGTATATGTCCCAAATATAAACACTGGCCTCAAAACGTGCTATTTGGTGAGAAAATCAAAGGTGATATACATGTATGATCGTCTTAAACTTTTGACCTCACTTATACTACGAGCAGAACTTTAAGTTTAATAACTTTTGACTTTTAAGCTTAACGCCTATGAGAAAAGTGGGGGTTAAAAGTTTAAGATGGCCCATTTTCTAGGTCATTGGGTATAGTTTCTTAGAAAAATCTGTAATTCTATTTGGTTGGACTTGACCATGAGGCCCATATGTTATTTTCAACAATGGGCTAGTAAGTCAGTCAACTACATAAAATAGTAGGATGATTTCAAGGAAAAATTATATACAATGACAAATTAATAAATTAAATTAAATGTTATATATACACTTTGATTTAATTGTGCCCTGTAGTAAACTTTTTGTCAGTCGTCTCTCTCCCTCAAACTCTCGCTCGCCACTCTCCCTCTCTCGCTCGCGTCTTTCGCTTTTATACAAATACAAATGTATAAAATGTGTTTGTATAAAGCGAGAGAAAATTGTATATATACATATATTTTCATTCCCATCTCTCAGATCTCTTTTGCCACCCTCGCCTCTCTCGCTTATACAAACAGAAACAAAATGTATAAATTGCATTTCTGTTTGTATAAAGCAAGGGAAAATTGTATATACACATGCAAATACATATATCTCAGTCCTATACACTTATAATTATACAATACAAATATTCTCTGCCCAATTTTCTTTTATCTTTCTCTCTTTCTCGTTTTATACATACACAAATTATACAATTGAACTTTTGTATACAACTATTTTCTTTTGTATATGTATAGCGAATTATACAACTGGTTTCTTTGTATATGTATAGCGAATTATACAACTATTTTTTTTTTGTATATGCATAGCGAAATATACATATTTATGTTTGTTATGGAGTGCAATTATACAAGTATACAAATATAATTTTTATGTTTGCTATATGTGAAAGTTACTCTTTCGATAATGATTATTTTTTAGTATTCTTACTTTATGTATCACAATAATCAAAGAATTGGAAATTTATATCTTTTACTCAAAAAAAGGGTGTACTTGTTATCCATTGTTGTGTTGAGTCCTTATTGTTGGTAAAATTAGTCAATTTACAAGCAAAGTACAAGAAAGAAAGGAATACAAACTCTCAATAAACAAAAGCTTACATAGCAATTTCAATGTTATGTCGAACGCCTTAAACCACTCATTCAGCTATCCTACATAATAATTATGACTCAAAAATCGAGTGAATAGCGAGACAGACATATTTTTCAATTACATTATTAAATAGATACAATCAAATTCATTTTAACTACAAAAAAAGTTCATCAAATTCAAGTAGTATTACTTTTTTTATTTATCAGAAATATGTTTTCTACTTTTAAAATAGAAATAAGATCTGTATACACTCTACTCTCTTCGAATCACATTTTATAGGTGTACACCATTTTATATATATATATATATATATATATATATATATATATATATATATATAAATAAAATGGTGTACTTGTGAAAGTGTGACGTCAAACTTTATAATGAATAAATATTCTTGCAAGAAATCTATTCTCCATTTTAATACTCAAAACACCTAAATTTTGTTACGTCTCATTATATAATGTTCTCAATTTTTTTGGTACGTTGCCTATAAATGAAGAAAGGTACCAATTATATTAATTAATCTTATTATTAATTCATTAAAAATTATTTTATTTGTCAAACATTAGATATTTATCTCTGACTCTTGAAGAGTTGCCAGTGTGAAATTAATTATCTTTAGAAAGAAGAGAAGTAACTTCTAATATTCCATAAATCATGATATAATTTCAAAGGACAAGTATTATATTTTGTCCAAAATAATAATTAAAAAAAATTAAGAGAACTCTATGGTCAACTTTGAGTTTCATTACCATTTTTGAATTTATATACCCTCTTCTAGAAGTCTCTTAACATATTATATTAGTTTACTTAAGCATATAAAATTTATTTATAATATATAGTATGAGAGAGTGGACTAGCATTATATGATTATATATAGCTAGTTCAATAAGTATGTTCTATACGCAAATGTATAAAAATAAAATTGTTTATTTTATTTCTATATAGATGTAATTCTAATTAAGGTATACCATATAGACACTCAATTATGGTATGGAAATGCAAAAAATATTTGAGGTTTTGGGAAACTAAATATATTCTTTTTAAAAAAAAAAGAATTATTTCGAAAAATCTACGTGAACTGACCAAGCATAAATTATCGGTCTAATACTGTCAAAGTGATCTTTAAAATTGATTAATCAGACAAAAATTGTAAATCTCCTAATCAAAATTATTTTTCAAATTAAGCAGATTTTGATAAGTTGATCGAACAGGCAAGGATGGATCTCGAGGGTCCGATGGGTGTTTACCTGAACTTCTTCGAAAAAATATTTTTTATATGTATATAAGATTATTTCTCTAATGTATATACATAGATTTTGAATTCTCTAAACATTTGATTTTGTGATTTAGAAGGTTCAAAATTTAATCTTTAATATTCCAAGTTCAAATCTTAAGCACAATTTTTTTTTTTAATTTTCTAAATAAAAAATTTTAAATCCACCACAACGAATCGACTTTATAAAAGTCCTATGTTAGCTAATAAATAAAACGATTAACACATTGTACTAGAAAGTTGAAATCAAACTTACAAAGTAATGATGGAACGAGGAGCACAAATAAGTGAAATAATATAAACCTTATTTCTTTTTCAACATCAATTTTGCTTTTACACTTGTGATATTTTTTTCTTAATTATTGGTAGCTTTTCCATTTCTTAACTCTACTTATTGGATTATATTTTACTTATTTGTCTTATAAAAGTTGTTAACTCATCGTATACTCCTCTTCATTAACTATCATTATAGCTATAAATTTCATCGTTTATCCATCACAAGTTATTTCACATATATATAAATATATAAAAAGGCGTAAGAAATCGGTGGACTAAGAAGTGCACTATCAATTGACATTAATCTTTTGAGAAAGATTCGAGTGCAAGTATATCTATTGGGACCCGAAAGATTATGAATTATGCCTAAGAGGGACACAATCAGAGGAAACTTTGGTAAAGGTCCGCATCGATATTGATGTACAAATTGATATTTACTTGAAATTATTATAAGAAAATTTTAAATTTTGAATTCGTTTCTGAGTTTAACGAAAAGGGGATGTGTTGTGGGGAGAAGTATGTCATTGTCTACAAGTTGCAAGGAGACATGTTGGAGTAGACAACATATATTCCAACAAAAAGAAAAAATAAGAAAAAGATAATAATTGCAAATAAAAGTATCACGTTTCTTGATTTTTTGTTTTCTTCCTTGAAAATGTACACACTTCAAAATCCACACGCAAACTCCTACTTTGACTCTTAACCACAACAACACTAAAAAGCAAATAGTAAAGAATCAAAAAAGAAAAAAAAAAACATAGCCGCAATTCACCTTATAAAAGACTTTCCCCTTTTCAATTCGTATTTGGAGTTAAAATTTAAAATTTATAAATAATCAAATTTGTAATAAATATTTTAGCTATTTATGATTTGAATTAAACATCAATGAAGATTATGATAGTCGATAGATGATATGTAACTATATTTTAATAGAATTGATTTATTTTAAAATGAAATTTTTTGATACTAATTTAGATTATTTAAAATTGAAAATAAATATCGAACATTAAATAGAGAGAAAGGAAAAAAAAAGAAGGTGATGAGGTCATTTGCTTGTGGAGTTGTGGGAATATCTTGTTGTTTGTATACATTTTTTTTTACTAGTTGAAATTTCTTTATTCTTTAAAAAATATTTGAGTGGATAATCTTAATCTAACATATAATGGAAAGAAAAAAAAAAGTTAATGACCTTTAGTGGGATTAGAATTCTATATACGGAAAAGGGCCTAAAATACCCTCAAAGTATTGGAAATGGTACAAAATTACCCTTCATCCACCTATTGGCTCCAAAATACCCTTCCCACCCACCTATTGGGTCCAAATTACCCTTGTCATCCACCTTTTGGTTCAAAATTGACCACTTATTTAACGGTTTTATATTTAAACTATTTAAATATTTTTTTAAATACGTGGCACGCAACTATATGTTATAATTTAACTTATTAGTATAATTTATAAATCAATCCACTACCCACCCATTACTAATTAAACCCCTCCAAATTAATACACCCGTCACATTATTAATGCAACAACAGAAAAGCTACTGCCAATTGAGTGTTTTTAAAAATTTGAGACGAAAATATCTATAGAAGTAAATTATCATACGTTAAGTGTCTAAATAAAAATTACCGATAAACTTAAAAGTCTGACTATGCTCTTTTTTTTTTTTTCTTTTTGTAATTAAATTTGATTTGAATGGTTATCAATTTATTTATTTTTGAAACGTAAATTAGTCTAAGTTGCCTTCTCCCTACGCAATCGATCTTCTTCAATTGTCAATATATGAGGCTAGCTTAATTCCTTGTCAAATTTCACACCCTCAACCCCACCCAAAACAATCCCTCAACAATTTGGGGGGCGCGTAGATCTAAAAACCTAATTACGTATTTATGAACTTGATAATATTTATTTAGATTTTATATATATTTTAGATATTTATAAACATTTTATAGTGAATCTAATTATTATTATAAAATTAATTTAAAATCGTTTGAAAATTACATAAATTTCAGTTTCTGAATCCGTATGCATGTACAAACTATCTATACTATTTTTTTTGGTAATTCACCTTAGTGTAGTCATCTGACAAACTTGTCACTTATTTGAAAGTGACAAGAAATGAACTTATCACTTTTAATTGAAATTAATGAGTGAATAAGACATATCAAACTAAAACAAACAAAATTAGTTGTATATAGATTGAGTTAATTGCAAACATAAGGGAGCTTCATCTAAATTTTTTTGCTAACTTTTTTTACAAGAAAAGAAAATAGTCTTTCAAATTTTTATTTACTAATGTTACTATTATCATTATTATTATATCCTATTAGTGGACCAACATTTTTATTTGTATGAAAAAAAAAATTGTTGCAATCAAAAAAGATTTCAATTTTAAGTGAGACGAAACTTGACGATATCTCCTAAACTTGGCATTGTGAGTAATAATAGTGAGACAAATGAAGATTTTGGGAATATCTCCTAATGGAACATCACTTCAAGCTACCCTTCTTATTCAAATGTGGGCATTGGGTACCCCATTATTTTTATGGTAGGTAGGACCCATATACATCTTATTTAATATATTTTAGTGATTATCAAAAATTATCGTGAAATATTTCTTAATTATTTATCAGAAGTTTGAATGTAACAAACATAAGTTACAAGTTATAACGAGTTAATTGTCTCATGTTGCAGTTATTTTCTACGATAACAATTTGAGAAAAGATTGACTCTAAAATGGACGCAGACCAATTGGACATACAATTACGACGGTGAAGTTTGTGTCTCCGGCTCCTAGGTTTTGACATAACAACGGAAGAAGAAGACAATAATAGAATTTTGAAGGAGACACCTAAAGCTATGATATCATATATAAATTCACATTAATTATCATTGTGCATATGAAGTATCTATACAAGTAGAGTGCATGTACTAATACTTAGAAATTTGAGGAAAGATTGACTCTAAAATGGACGCAGACCAATTGGACATATATATAATTATGGCGATGGCGTGTCTGTCTCTGATTCCTATAATTTTTGACATAACAACGGAAGAAGAATTATAAAAAAGGTAATATTTGAATTTTAAAGAAAACACCTATAGCTCTGATATCATGTATAAATTCATAATAATTATCATTGTGTATATGGAAGGATCTATTCAAGTAGAGTGCATGTACTAGTACTAGTAGATTAACTTTGATTTGAGGAAAGATTGACTCTAAAATGGACGCATACCAATTGGACATATAATTATGGCGGCGGAGTTTCTGTTTCCGCCTCCTAATATTTTTGACATAACGAAAGAAGAATTAAAAAAAAAAAAAAAAGACAATACTAGAATTTTGAAGGAGACATCTAAATTCTGATATCAAATAGAGTGCATGTACTAGTCCTAGTAGATTGACTATGATTTGAGGAAATATCGATTTTAAAATGGACGCACATCAATTAGATATATAATTATAGAGGTGGCGTTTCTGTCTCCAATTTCTAAAATTTTTAACATAACAACGAAAGAAGAATTATAAAAAAAAACACTTAAATTTTTAAAAGAAACACGTAAAACTCTAATATCATGTATAAATTTACATTAATTATAATTGTGTATACGGAAGTATCTATACAAGTAGAGTGCATGTACTAGTATACTAGTAGAAAGCCTAAACAAGAAATGTAATTAGTTACAAACACTTCTAGAAAATAGGAAAATATTGAAACAAATTCTTCACTAATAATAGGTTAAGTTATACAAATATTTTTTTATAAGAAAATATCTATCCTGTCAACATATATTAGTTAAATCATTTTGAAAAAACAATATTAAAGCCAATCCATGATCAACAAATGGCTAGTACAAGTATAACTACTCTTTTTATATATATCCATGCCTTTATGAAGACATCTTAATCGCATCTTTCATTCAATTTTGTTGGATTTACTAAATCTATAAGTAGATATTTAGCTCCTACCTTTTTTTCCCTAGTTAAATTCATTGTCTCAAGCAATTTTGGTAGAAGTTTCATAAATAATAATTTTAAAAAAATACTATGATCAATTACTTCACACTACTTTGAAATTAAAGAGGCTAGGGCATAATTATCTTCAATATTATTTTATATGAGTTTTTTAATTGTAAAATAATTGTCTCAAACGGCTGGTAATTGATTAATTTTTAAAATATAATTCGTGAATTTCTTAATATATATGCAGAGTTTGATAAAAAAACAATTCTCTGCTTTCGTTCATTTTTTATTTTTGAACTATATGTCTAGTGAGTTAGAGACAGATTCAAGAGTTACAGTTTATGAGTTTTTATATATTAATTTCAAGTAATATATAATAATAAATAAATTTCAACGAAAACACATGTTATTTTCTAAATTCGCCTCTGCGAATGAGCGTGTGGAGGAGTAGTTGAGTGGGTGTAGGAGAGACAAGCCAAACTTTATTCCCTATATATAGTAGTAGTTGGTTTTATTATAAGCTTTGTTTTAATAATTTTGTATCCCAAATGAATTTAATTAACCTAATATAGATCATTTATGTAATAATGAATGAATGAATGAAAAAGGGGGAAAGTGAAGAGCACTAAGAAATAATGGAATTAGTTGATAGGTGGTTGAATACAATAAAAGATTCATTATATCCAAATAAGAATAAAATAGTTGATTTGATATTATTGAAATTTTTGGTATTTCCAACTCTTGACAACTCAAAAGGGTCATTATGAAGAAAAAAGATTAATGAGGTGGGCATCCCACACTCCTTATCAACTTTTTTTCTATAATGTATATATAATATATGATTTTAAGTTAATGGATGTAGAATTTATTCCACATGATATTTTTTTCGTAATATATACTTTTATTTCTTTTTAATCTGTTTTAAAAAAATATATATTTAAATATTAAATAAATAAAAATTTTATTTTATCTCTTAATAACAAGTTTTTATAGTTGGATGATTATTTTGATATGTTTAAGAGTGTAAGCAGTGTTTTAAAAGGCGTGAGCATGAGGCGAGGCATTTTATATAGTATGAAGCGAGGCATAAGCCCCGAGACACGGGGCTTAAGTCCCATGGATCTACGAGGCGTAGTCTCATGTATATTCATTTATAGTTTTATATTAATTAAATTTCTTTCAATAATTTACAAATAATTTTTTATGAAAAACATATACTATATAGAAATTATATTATGTTTTTTATTTGAGATAAGTATTGATAATCTATAAAAAAGAAAATTATAATTACTATTTGAGAAATATAAACATCACTCTTTCATGAATAAAAATAAATTACTTTTAAATAGTTAAATAAAATATGATAATTTTGAGACATATGAAAAAACCATGAAGACCAATGATAAGTGAAAAAGTAAAATTTCGCTACATATTTTTAAGAGAAATGTTACATAATATATAATTACCTTCATAGTATTACAAATAGTAAATATGTGATACTACATTTGTTGTTTGAGTTACTCTCAATCTTTTTGTATTTATAAATTAAAAAGTTACGTATCATTCATTTATTCAAGAATTATGAGGGTCAACAATGTTAATTAAAGATTTTAACACATAATTTGTGTAAAATCTGTTAGGCAAGTCCCGATCATTGGGCGTTGGGCGTGCTTAGGGCGTACAGTCGGGTGCTTAGGGCGTAAGTCTTGTAGAACTAAGTCCCACACTTGAGTCTCGAGACGTTTTGCTAGAGTCCCGCCCCAGGGCTAGCCCCGAAGCGAGTCCCAGAAGAGTCTTTTAAAACACTGAGTGTAAGTCTTCCAGAATTAAAGATTTCATATCTTTTTTGAATTTTAAACTCAATTAAATAGAATCACTAAAAATGAAACTAAGAAAGTAATACATTAATATCATCACCAAAAGAAAAATTATAAATTTGTGACAAGTTCATCATGACTTCGCAATGCATTTGTGACAATTTTATGATAAAAATTAATCAATGTGAAAAAAAAATTGTGATAGACATAATAATCTCTCACAATTCTGTCTCAAATTTGTAATTATCACAAATTTATATCTCAATAAAGATTTGTTATAATTTTTTACTAGACTTATTGATCCATCACAAATCTTTAATTTATAACGCACAATTATATTTATGACGAAAATAAGAATTTTGTTTCAATTTTTTTAATATGATAAATTTAATTAATTTTTTTTTGCATATATATGTGTATATACATGTGATGGCCGAAATTTTATTTTTAAAAAAAATCAAATTTGTGACGAATTATTCCATCACAATTTTTGTAAATATTTGAAATAAACATGCGTGTAATTATATATGTACTATATAGGTATGTTTTTTTTATTTTTTATATAGTATATAGTTAGAATTAAAAACCTATACGTCACATTGTTGCCTTTAAATCCATATTTATCAATTGTCTCTATGCATAGTTAGATAAAGATGAAGATGATAATGAAATTTAATACTTTTTTTGTCTCATTTTACGTGATACTTTTTAGATTTTAAAATTCAAACAAGTCTATTTTTATCGTAAATTTTTTATATATCTTTTAAACATTTTAAATTATCAATTATTATGACTTGTAGTACTTTTTACGTAACTTATAAATATATAAATTTTATTTCAAAAAATTTGAAAATTCCATGCACAAATTGCCGATCAAACTTAAACTGCCGGAAGATGTGGAGTCAAAATTTTCGATATATAAGAGGGTTCAAAATCTGAAGAAATAGATATACGAAGTAGCCGAAAGGGGTTCGATATCTACAATGTATACCTAAAAAATTAGCTTAACCATATAAAAAATAATATAATTTTTCGTCGAAGGGAGTTAGGATGAACCCCTAAAGCTATGATGGCTCCGCCACTGACTATTGCTCTAGAAAAAATGAAAAGTGTCACATAAATAAAAACAGATGTATAATAAAAAACGATAAGAATCTTTTTTTGGCTCAATGAAATAAATTAAATTGAATGAACAATTAATTAGTTGTTTGCTGGCTGCTACAAGCTCCCACTTTTTGTTTCTCTATGGCTGGACACGATTTTGCTACCTATAGTAAATACATGTTTCGTAAACGTCTTGTCTTTTTCCTTTTCTTATACTTTCCTTTTTATACATACCAAATTCTTCTTTTATAGATTTAGCACAACTTGTGCTTATCCATGCATCCATTTTCGAAAACGGAAAATTATTTGAGTTGAGAGTTTATTAAAAACGATCTATCAAAAAAATTTATAATATAGAAATAAGATTGTATATGCATCGTTCTTTTCAGATTTTTTTGTGGTATATACTGAGTATGTTGTTGTTATTATAATATGACTATTAAATATTAAAAAATTATCGATGGACAAATTTTGTAGCTAAACAATTAAAATTTCATGTTAATTGTATGTAGTTATGGATTAGTGACAAATTGTAAGAAAAATCAACCATCTAGGAGTTTTTAAGTGATGGATTAACTAGGAATTACTTATAAATTTTGTAGTTAATTCCATATTTTCTAAATTTGTATATGTTGAATTAACTTGACTTTATATGATTACGTCTTTATATGTAGAATATCCTTATCCAAAATTTTAATTCCACTAATATTGCAGTTGATATTGTATTTTAAGTTCAATTAATCAAATTTGTATCGAAAAGTCTTACTATGTGTAAGGGTTTTAAATGATTTTTTTACTAAATATTTTTTAAGATTTAAATCTACAACAATCAATACAAGTTACATCACTTTAGAGTCTAATTATGTGCCTTTACTTTAATTTTTGAAATTACCACATTTACTATGTATCTGTTGTGGTTAGATACATGTGTATCAAATTAGGTGTAGTTTAATTTGTTTTAAATATATCATATTCAAAATATATATCCAATATCAGAGATACATGGATCTATTATCGTTAATATATGTATTTGACTTAAAATCTAAGGACCTGATGTATCTAACTTGAAATTTCATACAAAATTATTAATTAATAAGACAATATATAATTATTTCAAATATAAATGAATTAATAATATTTAAGGTAAATTTTTTTGTATAATTATATATTTTTCTGAAATTTAAGTTTCTTTATTAAAGATGAATAACTACTTACTTTTCAATAAAATATTTGATAATACATTTCACGTTGCTTATGCTTCCTATTAGGGATTCCTTAGACGTCAACAATTACACCTCTTCATTCTATAAACAACAAAAGTATGGTTGGTATTAAATTAAGTAAATAACTAAAAATAAATAAATTAAAAAACACATAAGAGAAGCTTCTAATGTAAAAAATAACAAAGGTAGTTCAATATACTTTGTGTTATTGACCTGTATTTATAAGGTTAGCCAAAAAACAGAAACAGAAAAAAGATGAAGTAGACATAATACAAAATAATCCGAGTCCACAGAAATTACTGTGTCTCCTTAAGAAATTTAATCCCCTCACTGTACCCGATGTTATGGATTAATTTCTCCCAAGATAAAACAGATTAATCTTGTTAAAAAAATAGCGGTACCTCAAACTTCTTTAACTTCAGCGAACTTAAGAACAACAACAAGTCACACAGACTCAGTCGATCGACACTTTGGTTTTTGAGAGAAAAATATATGCAGAGAAGGAAAATTTTCAATGATTGGAAAAATGAAAAATGACTTTCTTTTATAGCCATTTTCAGCAAGAAACGTGTATGTTCAGATAAATTTGTTCAGACCCATTTTATCCAGAAAGTTGCAGCTTTTGGAGAAAAAAAAAAACAACTTTTCGAAAAATGTTTCTGTTAGAAAAATAACGGCTTTTCTAAAAGTAACGACTTTTCGAAATGTTACCGTTACACGCGGATTAATTCTGTTAATTAACTAATTAACTAACGTTCTGAATTAATCACATCATTTGCCGAAGCCGAGGCCGAGCGGCGACGACGGCGCGAGAGGACACCTTCTTCTTAACTCTTTAAGAAGTAAATGAAGTGTTTCCTTATATAAGGACTACAATTTCCCTTTCTTTTGCCGATATGGAGAAAAAACTTTTCATTTTCCCTCCAAATTAGTTCCCTCACTTTTGATATTCTTTCTTTTCTTTTCTTTTCTCATTCACACTTTGCTAAACTGAACACTTTGAATTACAAGTTTGAATTTTCAGTGTAATATTTTAGTATAATATTTTCTTAATTATTTGTTAGACTTTTTGACTCCACTAGTTCAAATAGTTGTAATTTGAATTTCTACAATATATATAGCTTCTTCAATGTCAAAGGATGTTCTTTCCTTTTATTTGTTTACCATGATTGGGGAGGGGACAAACATAACCATTTTAAAATAGAAAATTCACATCAATATATTTTATTTAGAAAAATTAAATGAAGCTCGAAATTAATAAAATCAAGTGAGTTTTAGAATAAGTTGAACATCTCTACTTTGAGTACACCAAAATTTTAGTGGTCCAATGGCATAAAAATTCATTTTTTAACTTATATAGCCAATCAGAGAAAAATAAAATGTACATATGTTTTATGATAAACCCCTAACTAAATGAAGTAACATTAGGGGTGACAAAATGGTTTTAAAATTTGGTATCAATTCGACCCAATTATATTTTAAATGGTTGGATACTCAATCATTTCAAAATTACATTAAACATGGATCACACATTATCCACTATGAAATATGAATAATCCAAAAGTATTCACCAACTAGACTCCCCATCAAGTATGTAAACGTGTGGAAGCTTCTAAAAAGTGCATCTATTAAGGGCATGTTTGGTATGGAAAAATATTTTATATATAATATATATACACATATATCAAGGAAAATATTTTGTCGAAATTTTCCTTCAACCTCATGACCGCTTCAAAATAGGTCCCTATCCGAGAGCTCTATGAGATGAGGAATCCCTCGTAGCTAGATGATCCCGACTCGAGATCCAAATACAACTCCGATATGAGAAACAAGATTGGACTTCCAATTATGATTCCGATCCAAAATCAAGATCCGAATTTCTACATAAGACTTCATTCTCGAACCCTGACTTAAAACATACTCCTGACCTTGACTCGACTCCTAACCCCATCCCTCGACTCTGATTTCTAACCCCAACTTAGAATCCAACTCACAATTTTAACCCAGGACTCGATTCCTAAGACCAAACTCCCAACCTTGACCCCGACCAATATTTAGAACCCAACACTTAACCTCGATCATGACATTGGTCGGTGACCTATAGTGACCCCATTCAATATTTGAAACCTAGTCTAGACCTAGGACCTTATTCATGACCTTGACCCCGACCCCGACCCTAACAATCGATCCCAATCTAAGAGCCGACTTGAGACTCGAATTCTAATCCTAACTTAAGATTCTGACTCGAGATTCAACTCCTTATACTAATTTGGGACTTGGGTCCCAATCCGGAACCTGGCTCTCAACCCTAAACCAATCCCTGTCTCCCGGTTCATCTATACACCATTTAATAGTTAGTTAAGAATTAGTCATAGATAACTAATACATATACAAATTATGAAAAAAATTAATATATTATTTAAAAGGAGACAAAAAAATAAAACAACTAATATCTGATAACTAAAACCTGCATAATACTAGCATAATTCTAAATAACTACCAAACAACGATTCCTAAATAATTGAAAAATATAAACATTAAAATGTTAAATGGATATGAATGCTTTTAAGTACAAGTAATTAAGGAGAAGGGTACATTGTGAGATCCAGCTGTTACGTGTGACATAACATGACTTCATCCTTACGAAGCACGAAACTCTTTTTACCATTTTTGTATTTCATTCACATTAACCAAACTTTCTTTACATTTTTGGTCCAAAAGTTTCCTAATTAAAGCATATTAAGTCCTTCCACCGTCCACTAATTTTCACCCACACTTTTATTACTTCTTTTGTCGTAATTTATAGTGTAGTATTTGATCAGACATCAAATTTAAGACGAACAAAAGACTTAAAATTATATGATTTTAATGTAAACTTATAATCTTTTGTATGAGTATAGATTATTACATGGAAGTGGTCGTTTAGTACACGTGATTAAATAGTTTTGAAATTATAATTTATGAACTAATTCATCTCACTTGAAAGTAAGAGATAAAATTTATACGATCAACCAAACATAATATTAAATTTTATCGTTTATTTAATTATGAAATATCTCACCTTATTAGCGTACCAAAACGCTCTTTTAAGAGTGAAAGAAGAGGTTTAATACACTTTTTACTATTTATGTGTGGCCTAATTTTTAGTTTCATTCACATAAAAAAATCCTTGCTTTTTTAGTCCAAAAGTTACCTAATTAAAGTTTTTTGTGTCCTTCTACCGTCCACTTATTTCTCACCAATTTTTCTACTCTTTTAATTTTATTTTTTTTACTTTTTCACTTTTACTCTCTGTAATCTGAATATGAAAAAGAATATACTTTCTCTTCCATCTTATTTCCCTATTATTTATCTATTTACAAAAATAATCTACTATATACAATTTATAATAATTTAATTTTATTACTTTGATAAGTGTGTATTTATAGTTAGAGAAATCTCATGATAGGTTGAGGCTTGATTTCAATTTATTATTTTTTCAATTTTATACTCAATTAAATTATATCGTATATATTAAATTGATGTATATATCTTCACTAAAACAAATGAAAAATGTGGATATTGTTATATCATTTGAAGAAAACTAGAAAGAAAAAAAAACAATAAAAAGAAAACAATTAATTATTATTATTCTGTTTCCGGAAAATAATTATAATATTCGAAAAAAATATCCAAACTTTAGTATGATTTCCAAAATCTATAAATTTAAATGCTTGAAATATACATAAATCATGATTTATAATTAACATTAGGACAAATTGATAATTAATAAATGCATAGAAGACAAATGTCACAAACAACTAATCTCAATTTAGATGTGAATTCCTTATTATTAAAATTTTATGTCTCATTTCTCTGGTTATTAGAAAAAAAAAGTTTCATTTTTTTCCGTAACCCTAATAGAAAAGATAATTTTAAATCATAATTAGAAGTTGGAAGAAAAAAAAATTGAGCACTTGAAGTCCACAACAAATACAACATTATATGCTAACGGCAAAAAATGAATGAACCACCAAAACTCCAAAGATAAAATTAAGTAAATAGTACAAAATGAGTTTAAATATTTTCATAAACGACGAAAATATATACTCCTACCGTCCATTATTATTTGTCATAATTTCTATTTTTAAAGTCAAATTATAATAAAGAGATGAGTGGTGTCCTGATTTAAACAACGAAAATGCCATAATTATACATAAATTTAGATTAGTCGAAGTCAAGATTAGAAATTTGAGAGTTTTAAAGCTTTTGTTGATAGTGGAGTTTGAACCCACAACACTAGTGTTCCTTACTACTAAGCCGTGATTCAATATCTTTAAGGGGTTCATAAGTTAATAAATATATACTCCATCCGTCCATTATTATTTATCATAATTTCTAATTTTAGAGTCAAATTATAATAACTTTGACTAATATTTTTCAAATGAATTTTTCATATATGTAAAAAATTGCAATTTATAGTATTTTTCGTATAGTTTTTGAATATCTAAATTTTTTTGTTTATAATATCGAATAAATGTAATCTAATTTAACTTTAAAAATTAGTCAAATTGACTTCCAAAAAGCGCAAATAAAAATGAACGGAAAAAGTATATATATTTATTTAATTTTGACAAATACATCGTCTACATAAAAGTTAGTAAAATCCCACCTAGTTCCGTTGTTGGTTAAAGCCTACATCAAGACTCTATTAGACCGTGCTTCCCCTTAATCTTTGGTCGAAGCCTACATAAAGACTTTATTAGATCGTGCTTCACCTTAATCATAATGCAAATTCAAATCAATCGAACTCTTAATATAAATATCGAACATCGAGTCAGAACTTAAAAAAAGAAAATGACAAGAAAGAAACGTCAAAGGAAAATGAGATTGAGTCTATTTTACGCAAAATGAGTCGTCCATATTCTATTCTCCTTATCTTTCAAAATTCTAAAATTCCAAAAAAAAAAATAAAAAAATCCCCTTTTCTTCAACATCCCCTCTCTTTATTACTATAAAATAAATCCACACTTTCTCTTATAAAATACCACACTTTTCCTCTTCTTCTTCAAATGACAAAATATTAACAACTTTTAAATTTCTTTTTTGTCTTCAAAAAAGAAAAAATAATTAAATTAAATTATGGAGAAGGTTAATTTTGTGAAAAATGGTGTATTAAGATTACCACCAGGTTTTCGATTTCGTCCTACCGATGAAGAACTTGTGGTACAATACTTGAAGCGTAAAGTCTTCTCTTTTCCTTTGCCAGCATCTATTATTCCTGAAGTTGAAGTTTACAAATTTGATCCTTGGGATTTGCCAGGTTGGTTCATAGGAATTTCCATTACGATAGAATGCCTACATCACACTTTTTCTCAGAAGGCTCTGTACTTTTTTTTTCCAGAGCCCTTGAAAAAAATGATAAACAATATAAATGAAATTTCAATTGTAAAATGAAATTATTAGGCTATTTTTTTTTTATAAAAGTATATTTTTAAATTCGCGCTAAATTTACGAAAGTGAATAAAAATATTCCCTATTAAAGATTGATTTTTTTTTGGGGGGTAATTATTGAAGTTATGATTTTGAGAAAAAGTGGTTGCAGCAGAGTAGACAGAAGTTGGGTGCTCTGTTTTATATAAGTGGAATATAAAAAATTAAATCGAATCGAATTAATTTGATTTTTATGAATTTTGTATTTAGGTGATATGGAGCAAGAAAAGTATTTTTTTAGCACTAAGGAAGTGAAGTATCCAAATGGGAATAGGTCAAATAGAGCAACAAATTCAGGATATTGGAAGGCTACTGGAATTGACAAGCAAATCATATTAAGGTATGGTATAAAGTTCAATCAATTATCTCGAACGAATAATAAAAAAGGTTCGAGCCTTTGACTTAACCACAATCAATCAGTTTATTGTTCTGTTTCAGGTTCGATATAGTTTTAACGAGTGATTTAATTTGTGCAGGGGACGACAACAACAACAACAACAATTGGTAGGATTGAAAAAAACACTTGTGTTCTATAGAGGAAAGTCTCCACATGGTTGTAGGACCAATTGGATTATGCACGAATATCGTCTTGCCAATCTCGAATCTAACCATCACCCAATCCAGGTAAAACTTATGTTGAATTTGACTTTTTTTGATTTTAGCATCGAAAAAATTAACTATTGAGACGTATGAGGTAAGAAATTGTTAAGTATATAAAGCGAGTTGAACCACTAATTCCAACTCTAATAGTTTTTCTCTTCGAATCTTAAAATTGATTCTTTTTTTTTTATATATAAGTGAAATAAAAGTATAATTTATATGTTTTGAAGGAATAAACCTATAAATGTAATTTTTTGAAAAAGGTATCAAATAATTCCCCATTGGACAATTTCTTTTGTCATAAATATGTAGTATAAAATTATTTGGATGTAATGTTTGTTAAATTAATTTTTTTAGCTAAATTCTGTCAGACCCATAATTCCCCTAGTTTTAAATGTCTTTTTGTTTAAAATTTTTTTTAATTAAATATTGTCACATAAAATTATACGAGATGATAACGATGTGAATCTGCTATTGCAGGGAAATTGGGTTATCTGTCGAATTTTCTTGAAAAGAAGAGGCAATACTAAAAATAAGGAGGAAAATATGACAACACATGATGAGGTTAGAAACGGAGATATTAATAAAGACTCGCCCCTTGTTTCAGTTAAAATGAGTTCTCGAGATTCTGAGACATTGGCTTCCGCGAATAGTGAACTGAAGAAGAAGGCATCGATAATATTTTACGATTTTATGGGGAGGGATAATTCGAATGGAGTTGCAACTTCATCAACAAGTAGTGGAATCACTGATTTGACTACTACTAATGAAGAATCCGATGATCATGAAGAAAGTGTTAGTAGTTTTAATAGTTTTACTACTTTTAAAAGAAAAAAGTAATTAATTTATTATCGTTGAATCGATATCAATCGTCTTTTTTAACCTTTCAAGTTGCTAATTCAATTTTCTAGTAGTTTTCCAATCGAAATAAGTAGCAGCTCAATTTTGATTTTCTTCATCTTATTATTGTATTGGAGTAAGACAAAGAGTCACAAAATGACAAACAATTAAAAATGGAAAATTTTGTAAAAAAACTATTGTCATTTAAAAATGGAAAATTTTGTAAAAAGACTATATTACTCGCGGACCCTCCCCCCTCCCAAAAAAAATTAAACTAACATAGAGGATTACCAACATCAAAAAGTTTTTTTTTCCTCTCAGAAAAATATAATAAGATGAATGAGATTCCTTTTTTTTTAAATTAAATATTTTAAATTCGAATTTCGAAATGTTCATTACTTCCTTCGAATGGAAACAACACACAACAATCTAAATTAATCAGATAAATACGTATTGAATAACAAATTTTATGGAAAGAAAAGATACTAATTTATTTGAAAACCACATGAATAACGATATAATATAAAGGTAAAGACCAACTTGAGTCAAAATTATATTTTATGTTTCTCAATTATACAACCAAAATGATTATTTTAAATATATAAATTGATCTTATTTGCTTCTTTCTTTGCTTTGTTCTTGGTTAAGTAGCAACTCGATCTTCCTCTTTTTTTCAATGGTTACTAATTACTTCATCTGTTCCTAATTATTTATTCACTTTTGAATTGACACATCTATTAAGAAAATTATTATTTATATAGCGAGTTTATCATTTTACTCTTATTAATTATGAAGTGGATAAATTAAAAACTTGAGGTTTTCAAAAAGTTCTACCTTTTTTAAATTAATTAATTAAGATATAATAGGTAAAAAATTATTCTTTCTTGATTTGTCAAAATAAATAAATAATTAAGATTAAAAAAAAAAATGAACAAGCAATTAAGGATAGAGAAAATAGTAATTAATGTCAAATTTACATAGACAGGCTCCTTAGGGCTATTAATGATGTCCAAATAATTTTGACTTTAAAACCTTTTAATCTTTATTTTTAAATTTCAACTATTTTAGTAATAATTCCGTCAGATATTTAACTTTCATTAACTTACAAGGATCAAAATCACACATTTTGAGTAACTAAAAGTTAAATGTGCACAAGATAAATAAAATAACTATTAAAATTTAAATTATATAATTATATGAAGACTAAATTATTATTTCCCCTATAAAATTAGATCACCTATTTGCCTATCCATTTTTGGAACCCAAAAAAGGCTTCCTTTTGATTCATTTTTTTATTACAGAAAATTTAAAAATCCACTACCATGTTCAATGCTAATTCCTTCACATAATTAAGAAAAATCCTCTTAAATTTTGTCTAAATCGTTTGTCCTAAGATTACGTAAAAGAAAAAATGCACAACTATCCCTTAGACTATGATCAAAATCTCAGAGACACATCTTAACTATTCTAAGATCCTATTACCCCTTTGAACTTGTGCATCTTTTTGGCTTATTTGGCATCCAAATATCTCTCACGCGCCTCAATTGCCTGGAGTCACGGAGTGTGCCACGTAAGACAAAAGGTGTATAAAATTAAAAAAAAAAATACGTTCAGGGGGATAAGAGAACCTTAGTTTAGTTAAGATGTGTTTCTAGAATTTTGGTCATAGTCAAAAGGTTACTTGTGCATTTTTTCTATAATTAGGGGTAATTTAATGGCCACTCGATAAATTTTTGTCTTATTAATAAATTATTTTTTTATACACAATTGTCACTCAACTTTATTTAAATATTACACAATTATCAGTCAACAAATTAGTTATTGAATGTTTTTTATAACGAAAATGCTACTCAACTTTGCCTAAATGTCAAAAAAAAAAAGTTTTCTTTGTTTTACTTCTAGTGATTTACTATGCTACTTAGTAAAGTTGAATATATTTTTTTTAATAAAAAATATTTTAATGACTTTTACGATACTTAAATAAGATTGAGTGATTTTTTTTAGTTTCAAAATATAGTACAACAACTTTAGTTTAGTAAAGTAAAAAAATAAAGTGTGTAAAAATAAATAGTCATAAAAAGAACTCTTAATATAAAAAAAAACAGAATGGTGACCAAACTTGTCCTTCAACCTTGGATAGTTGGTGAAGAACTTTGAAGAAAAACACCTAGACAGACAAAAAAATAATAATCGGAATGTTTTGTCATGACTATCTTTAGTATTTTTTTAGTAGGTAGCTAAGTGTTATCTTTACTTTCGTTATTTTTTTTCCTGAGCGACTTTATATGATGCTTCTTGAATCGAGGAACTGTAAAAAAAAAAAAAAAAAAACTACTCCTATCTTCTAGGTAAAAATAAAATTTGTATATACGCTTATCCTTTTCAGATATCATTTATGTAATTATACTGGATACGTATATTGTTGTTATCGATTTTGTGAAGACTAGTCCCAAAATACATTCCATGACACATTTCAAAGAGGTTGGTGACATTGGTGCTACTACTCTTACTAGCAAACACACAAGACAAAAAATTAAGAAAATTAATTAGGTGTGTATTTGTGAAGGGGGCAAGTTAACAGAATTATTGAATTACATGATAGATAAGTAGGTGAAATTGGTGAAAATGAAATTTCATATAACAAGGACAGCATTTGAAAAAAATAATATAAGAAAGTGGTCCAATGGAGTTCAACTGATTATCTTTCATTTAGAAATTATGAAGAAATTAATGTACATAATTATTCACTTTAACTGTTAAATTAAAATTAGCTAGTGGATATGTAATATATGTATAATTTTGTATAATCAATATAGAATTTATGTATACCAACTTAAAAAGATAAACAATATATTCCAGGGACTATTTATATAAAAATCTCAGAGATTATAATGTGTGAATAGGATGAAAACGAATAGTTTTAAATTTTGATGTTTGGTATATATATATATAAAAAAAGAAAATGTTCGAATCTTTTTTATATTAGGAAAAATATATCTAGTGTAACATTAAAGGAGGTTTAAAAGTTGTGGTATATCACAAGTTCTAATCCTTTTAATTGTCATATAAAGGTTTCTTTTAATTTCTTTTATACAAATTTCTGATTACGTCGCTGGTTCCAGATTTCTAGTATGATACAATATATAAACGTGTCATTTAATTTGATTTCAACTGACATCTATGTCCTCTAATTTTGGTTGTGCACAAATAGACCCTTAAGCTTGTGTAATATTGAACAAACAGACACATTTGTCCTACATGCAAATTTTATGTCCTGCATGTCGTTCTATGTATACTATGACACGTATAACACATGCCTATTTATTCAATTTTATACAAGTTTAAATGTCTACTTTGAATAAGTTGGAGGACATAGATATCAGCTGAAATCAAGTTAAAAGGACACATTTATGTATTATACCTTCTGACATTGCCTTCTATATAACATATAAATCTCTCTCTCTTCTCTCTTAATAATTGGAAGGGACATTACCTAACACCCTTATATAAAAATGTATAATCTTGTTAATGATTAACTATATTATATGGAAATCCATAAAGGAAGACTAAGCAAAGAGATTCTCCAACTATCTTCCAACTACATTGAAAATTTAACTTATAATTAAGCAAGAATTTTCTACAAATATGTACTAATTAATAGTTTTCCCTAATATCTTTTTCTTTCTTTTTCAAATGGAAGAGACATGCAGGCTTAATACTGACTCATATACATGATTTAAAATTACAAACGTATACATAGGTCATACGTTAGATCTAGTATGTGGACAATAATTATTAGAAAATGTTTTTCGAAAGCGAGTGAATATCTCTTCGTTATACGTAAAAAGAAATGCCTTTGATCAAGTGATTATGCAGGACATGATTCAGACTAAGTTTTGATTATATATTTGTATATCGCAAGATGAACATCTGATATCCTCAAGCCGATTACAAAACAAATTTAGAGCTACGTACTAAGTTTAAACCCATTGTCACAACTCACAAAGTAATAGTGGATGACAACAATATATGTTTAAAATTCTGAATTCATTTCCGTTCAAATTTTGACAATCATGAATTATTCAAACATGTATAACTATAATAAGCAAGCAAATTACTAATAGATAGATACTCATTGACCACTTATTTTAATCATTTGGTTAATGTCTTTATGCAAAGGTAAGCAGTAATTAAGAACTATAATAAGGTGATTTATTTGGATGTGACATGATCTCACAAGACAAAGATTATAAATAATTGGGGCATAAACCCTTTCAATAATTGCCAAGTGGGAGTTAAGAGGCAAAAGGGCGGCTCATAGTTAAAACTTGATAGAAGAAACATATGCAATAATTAAACTAATTTAATACTAGTAATATACTCAATTTTCACGACCAGGATGAATATGATCTCTTCATATTAATCAAAGTTTCAAATTTAAATTCTGCATAAAAAAGTTTTGTATTAAGTAATGCTCAACGTGTAATCGAAACTTTAATATGAAAGTCACACATCATATAAAAAACAAATAGTAATCAATTTTCACAACCAGGGTAATAATAAGATGAATATGATTTCTTCATTTTAATCGTAAGTTTCAAATTTAAATCCAGCATAAAAAAAAGTTGTGTTAAGAAATACTTTCTTCTTAAATGTGTGTTACAAGACGTATATTTAAATTAATTCAGACTTTAATATAAATATCGCATATCGTATAAAAAATAAAAATAAAATAGTAGTCAATTTTATTTTTTGGAAGAAAAAGTGGGGCACTAACTTTTTGAGAAGCAAAGTATAGATATAAAAAAATGCCGACCAGAGTTCCTTGTGACAGTGGTTCAGAATCAGCTAAAAAGGCTTTTGAAGTCCTTCACGTCACTTTATATTATACAAATATACATAATAATAATAATAATAATAATAATAATAATGTTCATATTTCATTGTCATGGCTTTAAGTACCTCATATAAGGTGGGAGTGTACAAAGGGGTAGGATAAGACTTCAATTTTTTATTTTATTTATTTGGTTTTACTTTTGTACCTAAAATTTCATTGACCTAATTAATTTCGATGCAGATCGATAGGTAGGACTTAGGAGAGAAGCTAAAGGAGCAGAAGGGAGTTCGAGGCTCATCTGAATCTTATATATGTAGGACATGATTTCATATAAGGTTATATATGTATAATTTACGATGAACCTCTCTATTATCGGTGGAAAGAGATAAAACGCTTCATATAAAAAAAAGATTGATATTTCATTGTCATGGCTTTAAGCACTTCATAAAAGGTGGGAGTGTAGTAAGGGGTAGGATAAGACTTCATGTGAATGATTTGTTATTTTAAAGGTTAATTTGATACCTAAAATACATTGACCTAATTAATTTAGATGCACAAGGTAGGAGTGGAACTAGAGGGGAGTTTGAGTCTCATCCAACCCCTACATGTTAGATAATCATATTGTATATAAGGTCAAACTACATTTAATTAAAGGAAAAAGGATAAATATAAAACCCGAACTATCATAAATGGTATGCAAATATCCTTCGTCATACTTTTGGGACATTGATGCCCCTTCCGCACAAAAACTTGAACATATATACCCTTCACTCTAACTGAAGATCAAATAGAAACACGTGACACAAACTTATCCGTCGATAAATATCGAATCGGTGGATAAAATTATGGCATGTGTATGTATGTTAGTATAAAGGGTATATATGCTCTAATTTTTGAACGGCATGAGCAATTATGTCCCAAAAGTATGACGGAGGTTATTTGCATACCATTTACGATAGTTCAAAAATATATGTCTTTTTTTCCTTTAATTAATCATGAACTCAGTAGGTAGGAGCGGGGGGAGTTAGAGGAACAAGAAGGGAGTTCGAAACTCATCCAACCCCTATACGTCAGATAATTACATTGTATACAAGGTCAAAGTACATATAACTAATCATGAACTTTTCTAATCCTACCTCCGGTATCGCTAGAGGGCAACATTCAAAGCAAAAAAATCTCAAAACTCAAACTCGAGACTCTGAAAGGTGGTTCTATCTCTCAACCATTTTCTTTTGATTGGTTGTGTAGATTGCTTGACTTGACATTGTCAATGGCGTTTGCAAGCCGTCAGAGTAGAATACAAACAATGAACACAGCTTTTATGGCTTCATATGGGGTTAGGTCAATTCTTATTGTGAAAGAAAGGTACTCTAACAACTTTCCACATGGAAAGGTAATTTCATAACGTTGACTAGTTCAACAACCACTTCAAAAAGTTGTACACAAAAAACATTTATTGATGTTTATATTTGGATTGTTTAGTTTGTACACAAGTAGCCTTATAAAGACTCATCACATGTGAACTCACTAGATTAAAACTATGAATTTTGTAAGGCCACTACTAGAGTTGTTACCAAACAATAACCACCTACTTGTCGTCATCAAATAATGTGGTGCAATGAATATATTGTTCCTTCCTTATCTCGATTTTGAGCTCTGAGTATGAAAAAGTTCTTAGTAGGAAGATGGGAAACCCAAAAAAGATAAAATAAGACAGCTTTTCTGCATAACATGTCCAGACTTGGACAATGATTACCATTGCCTGTTTCTAGACCTAAGCCAACTGTTCCAGCTTTTCGAAATGAAATGTACTCGAGGCAAAGACGATCTAAATACTCCTTGATCGACATAATCTTAAACGAAACCACCAGTGTGAGAAAGGTGAGAGTCACACTAGCCTTTGCTACTGCAGAGGGACCAAAGTCACCTAAGCAAAACAATTGGACTTGGACAGAAACACTAGAAGTCAGATGTTTCGCAATCTGCCCATGATCAAACACAAACATAAGTACGACCTCAGAATAGGTTCTACGTGATAAATTTTGTCAACGATGTAAAAACTCAATACAGCTAAGCTAAGAAAAGTATACTTGGATCACCAAAGATGAAGGAGATAGTTGTGTCAGCTATAACATGCATGATCTAGAGTAACCATGTGAAAGTGAGACATTCAAATCACTTTACCAGATACTAACATAACGTTAACAGGTAAAGTTAAATTGAGGGGTAGTCCATTAATGTCGTTAACCTTGCAAGCAGCTTTCACACATATTCCATTTTGCCTCGTCATACTCGGTCACCCTTTTCAGAACTAACTCTTACCGGTTTTTAACTGCACATTACTTATTTGTCCAGCATCAACCTGTGAAGTTTCGGATGGAGGTGGTTCAGAACATGCCCTCAAGACAGCTTCATTCTGCAGAAAACAAAAAAATGTCAAACCTTTGTATATCTAACATGTATAAAAGATAGGGATATAATTTCACAAAATTTGATTCAAAACACACATCCTCGAGAAGAAATGAAGTCAATAAAACAAATGATATTTTAATTAAATCAAATCAGAACGTTGGAAGCAATCTAGACAGGTAAAATCAAACCCATATTCTATTATCATTGCTTATTTTGGGTGAGAAAAAGGAATCTTACCATATAAAGCTAAGAGAATGCTAGATTAGAGAGCCAGACCTAGTGAATCTAATCAACATGCTTTTGTACAACACTAGCATTTCATAGGCCTTTGCGCCATAAGATGGGTAAGATTGCTGATAGAGATATTGCTAAAGTGCATCTGATATGTATGACTTGAATAATGTAATATAAAAACTTGTCCATATCGTGTAAAGGTTTTTGGATGAGAAAAAAATGAAGTGCAATTGAAAACAGAAGAAGTTTTTATAGTCTCACTAAAAACGCTTCAAGATAGTACCCTCACTAAGAGAGACCTGCTCTTTAATCAGCAAAATTATAGATGAATATTCACCTGAGGAGGGGTTTCTCTACAGAGGACCAACAAGCCATCCTTTCACCCCCTAAACTTTACTGAAGGACAACTTCCTTTAGATACCTTGGAGCGATACTTAGCACCAAAAGAGTGTCACAGTACTACAATGTCGGCCCCTGCTAAAGGATGCTGGGCAGGACTAAATCTTGGACTAACAAGTTTATATCTTATTCAGGGAGGGTCTTTTCCATTCAGGTTTTATGGGCAGGTTTTTGTTCTGCCTAAAAAGAATGTGAAACTTATTGCGGCCACATGCAGAAGGTTCCTGTGGAAGGGTGGGACTAATATATCACACAAAGCCATGGTAGCCTGGAATAAAAGTATGTTCACCAAAGACAGCTGGGGGTTGAATGTCCTAGATGTTGCTACATGGAACAAGGCAGCCATAAGTAAGCTGTTATGGAACATGTGTGGAAAAAGACACACTTTGGGTAAACTTGATACACAGTTATTATGGGAGATAAAAAAATAGATGACATTTCTAAACAATAATCATCGTATTAGCATTTTGTGTCTTGTTTAATAAGGCGCCACCAATACTTTTCCAGAGTAGTGGTTAAATCGACTTTGTTGCATAGGGGTGTATTTTTGACCAGTCAAGAATCAGGACAAGGTAGGATTGACGCTTGTGGCGGACAAGATGCAGAAGGCAACACTGAGATGGTTAGGGCATGTCAAGAGATGTACAAACACACATTGAGGAGGTGTGAGAGGCTGACATGGAAGGGCTTGAGGAGAGGTATAGGTACGCCGAAGAAGTACTGGAGATCGGGTAGGACATGGCAAGACTTCAGCTCAACTAGGATACCCTTGATAGGAGGGTGTGAAGGCCACAATAAGGGTAGAAGGCTAGTAGTAGGTAGCTTCGCGTTTTGCTTTTCTTTACCAATAGTATTAGTATTATTTTACCAGCTCCATATTTCTCATTCCTAGTTTTCTATTAGACTATTACTACTTGTTATCTCTTATGCTTTGATTTTCTTCTATCCTACTGTTGTTACCATATATGTAGTGTTCATGCTTGTCTTGAGCCGAAGGTTTATAAAAAAACATCTCTACATGCACAAGGTAGGGTTAGGAAACGCGTACACACTGCCCTTCCCTGACCCCACTTGTGGGGTTACATTAGGTATGTTATTATTCCTAAACAATCATCTAGATTGTACAAAAATACCCAAGACCAAGAAGTATGTACTTGAAGTTGGTTAGAAGAACTTCTGCATGAATAGTTTCTCTATTAAAATGTTCTACCAAAAACTAAGGGGTGACTACCAGAAGGAATGTAGAGGGAAACTGTGTGCAACAACAATGGACTGCCTCGATGGATTTTTATTTTTTGGCTGACCGTGAATGGGAAATTATACACAAGAGGTAGGCTTATCAAATGGGGTGTCATCATCTTCCATGCTTGCCCTTTGTGTGGGCAAGAGGATGAAAGTATTACTCACTTATTATTCCAATGTATATCTATCTGCTCAAGTGTGGAAAAAGCTTCTGGTATGGCAAGGAATTACCAGTGATCCTATGTGTTGGGAGGAAGAACTGAACTGGACTGCACAACATGCTAGAGATAAGAGCACAAAATCTGATGTGTTTAGAATGTGTTTAGCAGCTTGTCTACTAAGTTTGGATCGAGAGAAACCAAATAGTGTTTGCGAACAAGAAGCAGTCATTGTGAAGCAAATAGTCCAAAAGGTGCACATGAGAGGTTTTATGAAGAGAAAATTCAGAGTATGGATGCAGAACCACTACCACTACACTACTTAGCTTCATTTTACTTCTGATAACATTTTTGTGTTTAGAAAAATTATACATCAAAATATAAAAATTTAAATTATAAAGATAATACATCAAAATAATTAGGTACATTAGGGACTTAATTAAAAACATACAATTTATAATATGTTATATTAGAAGTGTACTATAATACAAGTAATAATAAAATAATCAAGAGTATAATTGATGATCATTAGGGCATCTCCAACCCCAAAATTTGGTGTTTTTCGTCCCCAACCCAACACTAAATTGTACACTATTATAGTTTGTGAACAGTGTCGTACCAATTGGTGCGACAATATTCATCGACATCAATTATGTTCTTGATTTTTTTGAACTTCTATTTTTACTATATAACATTTTTAACTTAACATATTATAAATTGTATATTTTTAATCGAGTCCCTAAGATACCTAATTTTTTCTTATGTAATGCATCAATAGAGAATTTATGGGAGAAACATAGTAATCTTGAAAGTTGAATATTTATGTAAGAATTAAAATAAATTTTACCATAATGTAATATTTATTTAATTGTATTTCATCCCAGATACACTTTTATTTGAATTATTCATTAATATCTATAATGTATGATATTTGCTTGTGATTTATATTATTTAAGAATTTCTGATATAAAATAAATTTATATTAAATGATTATATAAGCAAAGAATAAGAATTATGTAGGGTGAAAATGAAAAAAATATTTATTTATGAAATAAGAAAATATAATTAAAATAAAAAATTGAATAGAGAGTTATATAAAAAAATATTCATTTTTATTGTAAAATTTAGTGTAGTGCATTGAAGTTGGTATACACTAAAATGGCCTGATAGTGTCGCACCAAATTTGGTGTGACACTATTCCCATTATAATAGTGTGAAATTTAGTGTTGGGTTGGAGAGAAAAACAACAAATTTTAAACCAAAATAGGATTTGGTGTAAATTTTGGTGTTGGATTAGAGATGCCCTAACTCTCTCAACTTGGTAATAAAATTTCATTTATCATCAAAAAAGAAAGAAAAAGGATGTCCTCAAAAATAACCTAGCGGAAAGAGGTAATGATCTATTCCGAAACACCAAAATAGTAATTAGGAACGTGTGCTTCATGAGTGAAGAAAAAATATACATGACAACAATATATACACTTATACTAAATATTAAACACACATAAGGATGACATATAATGAACATCTACACAAACTATATTGACCCTAGAAACAAGACAATGTTTTCAAACCATTGTGGATAAGTTTGAACTTCTGAGCTACAATGAAATGAGCTTATTAAAATATGTACTCTTCATTCAAGTTGATCAATCCCATTCGTAGATATAGAAAACAAATCATATAAATCATGGTGGATTACTGTCAGTTAAGATCAAGACCACAAGACATCAACTATTCGAGACTACATATTTTATATCTCTATCTGTTGTAGGTAACCTCACTTTTAGGCAAACTAACTATCATTACAATAAAAAGAACAAATCCAGTGTGATCCCACAAGTGGGACTGGAAACTAACTATCATTACCTGAGCAAAAAAAAAATAGTTGTTGATCAGCTTTGCTAAATAGCTCATTTAAGCAGTTTTGCTTTTCCATTGGTTGTTTTCTTTCTGGAATCTTACAGTACAACCCTCTATCGCAGTATCAATTTAAGCAGAGGCTCATTTTAATTGAAAGGACCTAAAAATTAAAAACGTAATGTATAGAACTTTTTTACTGACAAAGGAGAAATTCATTGCTTATAGCTACGAAACTCAGTGGACAATGGGTCCTACCTCTTTGCCCTAAACCACTAAATACATATATCTTCATTTTATTTATTTTTTTGAACTGATCATACCAGTCATATAGTTTTATTGAGAAGAAACGGTCTAGAAAACAACTACCACCTAATCCAGCCTTTTTACATGAATATTTGCATCTTAGGATCTTAGTTCCTCAATAATATAGTCAACATAATTGTTCCAATTTAAACATAACATAGAACACCTAACTCAAGGCCAATCAAGTGAAACTCGGGAACTATCTTACTCGAGGAACCAAAGTGTTCTTCGACTTTCGTCCAACTTAAGAAACCCCTAAATGATACATAAAACATGCAAATGAGTATTATCAACCAACACTGCCTAAAGCTACACAACATCATACAAGAAAAAGATATCCAAAGATCAATAATTATAAGACAGACATTTCATTTGGTGGAAATAATATTTCAAAGGTAATTCAGATTATATAAGACAGTGGAATAAAGCTCTGGAATAAGGCGATAAAGCCGAAAAATTAACTGGAGCTTGTGTGACCCAAAAAAATAGGAAGGCAGTTCCCACATTCACGCAGGGCCCGGGGAAAAGGCCGCACCAAAGAAGACTCATCAAAATTCTTAGGCACTAAAGAAGAAAGATTCACTTTTTTTTTTCTATAACAGAGAAATCCGTGTGTGACCCGCCCTTCTAAGAAATCACAGCCTTCTAAACTCAGTGGATAATGAGCCCGCCCCTCACCCTTATCCACTTAAATACCAGGCTTCACTTTACACGGTGTGGGGTAAGAAGGATTCATTTTTTCTTAATCCACCAAGCATTAACAAGGGCGTTGCCAACTAAGTCTGGAGAAGATCAACTCATTCAGACGAACTAAAAAGAAGGAATTTTCTCACCAATTTGGTATGCAGGAAAAGACATTTCCCAAAGCAAATATTACAACCATTAGATCTCAAGCTGGAGTTTTAACATATACAACAAAGTAGTTTAAGACGGAGTAACTTTTCGCAAAGGACTTTTAAAATGGAAGCCCCCATAAACAAACATTAATTTAGATCTCCGAGTTTCGCTATGGTATATGCCGCTTCAGGTTTATATAACTATAAACAACATATCAATAATCTCAACCCAATAAAAAGTCCCAATCTTGTTATCTCTAGTTAATATTCCAGCAAATAACATTCCATATTTAAAACAGAGCTAAGAAATTCCAATAAACATGGAATCTTAGTAATTCACCTAATTATTTCTTATAACTTGTAATCCACTCCCCATTTCTTCTATAGATAATTAAAATCCAAGAAACGGTGTTGGGTATAGTTGAATTCAATGAATCTACACCCCATCCGACTCATAATGTTCATCAAAAGAGTAAAACCCTAAATTTTTACAAGTAAAGAGTGAAAGGAATAGAAGAAGGAACCTGCCAAACACGGCGAAGACGTTTTTTGGCATTAGCTTTGCGAGTAGATGTGAGCTTAATTCTCTTCCAAACAAGGCCACCGGAATCATGCTTCTTCACTATTTCCATAACCCTTGTACCAAAAAATGCACCCCATGTCGCCATTTTTCTTTACTCTAATATCTCCGACGAGAAGAGAATCCCCATTTCTTTCATCTTTATTTGTGCCCCGGCACAAGGATACATTGGGCCTAGTACTAACAAAGCCCATTACAAATCCATCCAAATGACTTTTTTGACAAAATGGCACAACATAATACCTAAATTAGAAAAAATTCATGTACATTTTAATAAATAATTATTGATTTTGATAATATTTTTTATTATTATCATTTATAGTAATACTATGTTAAATCTGCAATATGTATTAAAAGTGAAGTATGTATGCAATATATATGAATTATATATGAATTATAATTGTTTTTTAAAATATATTATGTTTGTTTGGAAAAATTTGACACATTGTATTATAAATATATTAAAATATGTCATAAATGAATTCTCTATCATTAAAATTTGTATTATATGTGAATAAAAAATTGTTCTTTGTAATATGAATTAAACTTGTATTATAAATGAATTAAAAGTGATCAAGTGAAAAAGAAATATTATTGCTATAAATGGTAAATATTTTTTAATTATAGTATATTTACGTAAGTTTCCCAATTAAACAAATAAATTAGCAATAAATAGCTTACTTTTAATTTTTTAGCAAAAAAAGACTTTATTTTATTTATGTGGCATTGAATAATTATTTTTATTTTTTAAAAAAATAACAATTGTTCTCCTTATTTTTTTCAAACACATGTTCTCAAAAAAATATTATTTTATTATCCCTATTTTACCTCTTTTTTTTGGGTCAATCATTTTAAAATAGAGTTCTTCTTCTTTTTGTCTTCTTTTTCTTTTTTTCAGAATTCTTTTCATACTTCCATACGTAATTCTATTCTTAATTTCAACTCTTCTCCTTAATTCAATTTGTTTATGAAAAACTGACATAACAATATGTTTTTTCATGGATACTTCTAAAAATCATCTTTATATATAATTTTGTTCTTGTCAAATTAATTATTGAATTTTAATTTATAGAATTGAAGTTTTTTCAAATTTATTTTTGTGAATTAGGTTATTCAACCTTCTTTTATTTTCTTTCTAAAATCCTTTTCATATGTAAATTTACTTCTCTTCCAAATTTTCTCTAATTCTCCTAAATTTACTATGTCTATGCAAATCAGATATAAATGAATATTTATCGATCGATCCTTTCAATAATTTCTTTTAGTAGATAATTATGTACCAAGTCCCATTAATTTTGAAATTTCGGCATTTGTGGAATTAAAGTTTTTAAAACTATTTTTGGGCGAAAATTTCAGGTAATAGTTTTTTGAATTTTTTGTTCTCAATTTCATGGGTAAGTAAGATCTTCGTAAAAAAAAATATAACCCAATGTATACTCATCTCAATTTAAATTAAAGTATACTAGTTTATTATGTGAATATAAATCACTGAATACACGATGGATACAAACTAATGTATACATAGTGCAGTTACCGTATACATAAACAAAATCACATGTACAATTAATGAATAAAATTTATATGTGTCATATTAATCTCGTTCTTGTATTCATTATAGTAATACGTATAATTGATGGTAATATTCTTATGTATACAATATAAAGTTTATGTATATATGCTACAATTACTGTACAAAATCAATAAAATTTACACGTTTATTTTATGAATATTTTTGTGTATACATATTATTTTTTATGTATACATTATGTAATCGCAACTTTAATTAATGTATAATTTATGCATATGTATTATTACAGTTTCTAATAAAATATCATTTAACATTATTTGATTAATTATTATCGATTATGTGATAATTAATACACATTAGAGCATTAATAATACATTTTCTTACCTTAAAAGTAGTCACAATCTTTTAATAAGTTATTTAAAGAATTTAAAAAATTCATTCCTTAAAAGTTTGTGTAACCTTTTTTTAATAGGTTAATTAATAAATATATATATTTCACTTCTTAAAAGTAGGCAATCGATTTTCTAATAAACTAATTATTGTAGTTTGGTAAAAAAAATAATTCATAAAATTACAATGAAATATATCTTTGTATTTCTGTAAATTGCGTTACTATTTTTAAAAAAATATACATTTAAATAAAGTTTAGTTTGAGAATTTAAAGATTTTAAAAAGTTAACTTCCTTTATTATAGGAGTTAAAAACAAGAAGAAAAAATAATTCCACATCTTCTTATTTAATGGGGGTTGGTTGCACATGATTAAAAGAAAAAAATTATAAAAAAATTGTTTTTTATTTCTTTTAGGCTAATACATGCTAATTTTATTTTAGGCTATTAATTGCTAATTATTATTTCGCTATATATTGCCAATTATATATAATAATTGTATGTCTGTGTCAATTCCTCGACTTTTTTTTTCTCTTTGGTCTTTTATCATATTTGGTGGGTATGATATATGAAAAATAAGGTAAAATGGTAAATTCGTTATGTCAGTAATTGTTTCTTAATAGAGGTGTCAATTCAAGTAGACAAGTAATTAGGGACATAGGGAGTACTAGTTAATTAGCTAACTTAACTATAATTTGAATTAATTATAGCCACAACTTAAGTTTAGTTATATTTAAGTAACCTCTCTCCTTTCTTCCCCTCTCTCTCACCTCTCTCCTCTTTTATACATATACAAAATATATCTATAGATATATAATTATATGACAGATATACAAATACAATTAGTCTCTCTCCACTCTTTGCCATCTCTCACTCGGATCTCTCTTTCATCTCCCAGTTTCACTTGCCTCTCTCCTCCTCCTCTCAATCTCGCTAGCTAGAAATACAAATGCATATGTATACCAATTACATATATATAATTTATCTGGCAGATATACGTATACATTTCATCTCTCTCAACTCTCTGGCCTCTCTCGCTCTCCTCTCTCTTTCCTCTCGCAATTCGCTCGCCGCTCTCCTCCCTATCTCAATCTCGCTGACCAGCTATACAAATACATATGTATACCAGTTACTTATACACAATTTATCTGACAGATATACATATACATTTCGTCTTTTTCCATTTTGTGCCCTCTCTCTTTCCTCTCCAAATCTCACTCGTCTCTCTCCTAATCTCGCTTGCCAGATATACAGATATACAAATACACATGCATACCAATTACATATATACAATTATTATCACCGATATACATATACAATTCGTCTCTCTTCACTCTACCACTCGCCTCTCTCCTCCATTTAACCTGTAGTCAAACTATAGTTATGGAGCATAATTAAGCTATTTCCAATTGTGCGGGAATCACACTTCATGAACATTAAACACAATAATCTACAACCTTTTCCCCTAGCTTAACTTGTTTTGCTACTCCAACTAGTCCCAACCTGGTGCAACATACATATACTCTTGTTTCGTTATAATGGTAATAAATACATCGATGTTGAGTTGACCTGTAATAATAAACATAGTTAGTATATGAACTCTTTTTAAAAGTATTTACCATTTGATGAACTTTGTGAGTGAAAATTACGAAAAAAAAAAAAATGGTTTTCTGAAAACTCCTAAAAAATTACTTATTACTAATTTTCCTTTTTATCTTCTTCTAACACTATTAGAAAACGTATACTATACTATATATATATTTTTTGATGAGTAAGTCATAAATAAAAAAAAAGTGAAGGGTTTTAGACATAAAAAAAAAAGTGGAGTCCAACGATTAGGGGGCTAAGTGTGAAGATGAATCGAACAATTCCTCAAGATATAGTCGTTGAAATATTGTCATGGCTTCCTGTTAAGTCTTTAATGCGTTTCAGGTGTGTTACCAAACTCTTTAATTCTATTATTTTCGAATCAGATTTTACGGATATCCATAAATATCGATCTCTTATCCGTCCCGGTGGAACAAAATTCTTTTTGCACGGAAGTGATTTTTATTGCACCGCTGCTCATCAAAACTCTGCCTCCATTCTTCAAATTGTGAGTTTTGGTGAACTCCCCTTTCATATCCATGTAGATACTCTTTTGAATTGTGTTAACGATTTATTTTTACTTTGGCAACCATTATCTGTGCAACCAGCTACAATTTTAAACCCTAGTACAAGAGAGGTTAGATTTCTTCCCAACCTAATCGAAGGTTTTTCTTGGTGTCACTATTCATTAGGTTTTGAGCCAGATGAAAACAAGTACAAAGTTCTTTCGACAACAACATATGATCAAAATAGTTACACAAAAAACATGGTTTTCACTTTAGGCATAGGCGAGTCATGGAGAGAGACTAAATGCATTCCCCCTCTTATTGTGTGTAAGCCCGGGATTTGCATCAATGGAGTTATCTATAGGTTTGTTTTCGATAGAGAACTTGCTATAGTTGCATTTGATGTTAAAACGGAAAATTCCAAACTTATTGCATTGGGGGACGTCTCTCATGAGTGGTCTTACGAGTTAATAGAGGTGAAGGGTAAACTAGCTGTCGTAGAATATGAAATATGCTCGTATGAAAAAATCCACTTGTTTGTTTTGGAACAAACTCGAAAAGGAGAAGAATGGAAGAGTTATGCAATTCAATTTCCTTCTACATGGAAGTATATACAACAAGAAGTCATACCCGATGTCAGATTATCATGCACGTCTTGTGATGGGAAGATCTTATTCATTACGAATTTAAAGTCTGGTACTTTATGTTTGTGTTATGATGTCACGAGACAGAGTTGGAGAAAATTGGAAATTAAGGGGCTTCGTAAGAACCACTGCATCATAGGCATTTGTAGTTATGTAGAAAGACTAGTTATGTAGAAATTAAATGTCTTTCTATTTGAGATTTTTCGCAATTCATATGTTCTTTTTTTTTTTGCATCTGGATATCAAGCCTATAAGATTTTAGTGTAAAATTAGCATCTCAATAAAAGTATATACCAATTTTAGTTATTTACAGGGGATGATTTTACTTTTCTGTTTTATTAATATCGAATGCCTCTGTACACCATACACATATGAGGACAGTGTGGCTAAACTCAGTGTCAACTACAACAACCAAGGGTATCGCGAACCGGTCTTCATTTGTTTGGTTGTTCAAATTATTTGCTTTAGTCCCAATATGGAACGATATGGCCTTATAATCATGGACCAAAGTTGCAGTGATCTGCTATTCTCTAACTGTTTTCATTGAAATACAACGAAAGATACTATGAATTTTGATGAGTCAAGATTTATTACGACTCGATTTCTCTAGTCATGATGACACTTACTGTAACCACCAGTAGGTAAGCCAACCCGTAATGAGATTTCATCGACAACTTTGCAAATAAATGCTGCTGTAGTTGTCAGTTTTAAAATTGCAGCAGCATGATCCCACCTCTCTGCACCAGCATAATTGCACATATCGTCCAGCATGATTAGGTCGCGACTTAAGCTATGGCTCCATGAAGTCGTATGCTTCCTGCAGTAGCCCAGCTCTCTCTGATAGATCAACCACACAACCATAATGTTCCAACTTATTTCGTTGCAGCCCCTTTGCTCTCTCATCTTGACATACATCGTTAATGTGTGCTTCTCTCTACCATTCAAAGCTAGGTAAGAAATTGGGGAGTTGAAAATAAGCATACACTACAACAAAAACTACTTTTAGCGGTATTAAATATTGACACTAATAAAGAGTGCTAAAGTCTTTACCGGCATTAGTTAAGTGCAATTAGAACCAATGTCGCTTAAGGCTTTAGGGACATATACAAAGAGTGACAATTGCCGCTAAAAATACATATTTAGCGGCAATTAAGAATTAAATGCCGCTAATGATCATTTTTGTTGTAGTGCTTCCACATAAATGCGATCAATGTGGTCGTCATGAAGACATTCAACACCACACCAACATCCAAAAACTTTCAACAAGCTAGAAAGAATACTAACAAAAGTAGCCTACCAACATTTACTCGAAAAACTTAACAACAACCTCAGAGTGACCTGACCATGACATGGTTTGCAGGATGATATGGCCATATACTGTGTATCGTTCCATGTAGGGACTAACTTGACTCGTGACTAGTGAACGAACGAACAAACAAACGGAGACCAGTTCAATAGTAATTCGTATTGATGTATAGATATTTGATAGAAAAACAGAACAAACTAAAAATATAAAGAATTTATTCAAATTTAACAAATCCCATAAACCAAAACTGACAATCAAATAATCTCATCTATGGGACTCTTAACATATACTAAATGCAACTATCTAAGGTCTCCACATAACTATAAATTCCATAGATGATGGTCTCGTCAGTAAGCCCCTTGATCTCTAATTTTTTCCATTTCCTTCTCGTCGCAATGAGATCATAACACCAGCAGAAAACACCTGACTTAAAGTTGCGGATGAACACAATCTTCCCATCACGCGACGTGCAGGATGATATATATCCAGTCAATTTGTACTTCCATTTTGAAGGAAATCGAATGACATTTCTTTTCCATTCTCTTTGTGGAGAGTGCTCTAAAATCTACAATTTGAAGGACGTCTTTACATTGTGATAATCCACGACTGCTAATTTTCCTTTCACCTCTACCAACAGGTAAGCATACACCCAGTTAGACTCATTCCACAATGTAATAATTTTGAAATTTTCAGATTTAACATCAATTGCTATAATACCAGATTCGTGAGCACTATCAAACTGATAGATAACTCCGCTAATGCAAACACTATGCTTAGTATATAGAAGAGAAGGGAAATCTTTGACTCTCTCTCCACGATTCATCTGTGCCTAAAGTTAAAACCCATAGTTTTTCGTACTCATCGAAAAAAAATACTTTGTACTTGTTCTCTTGTGGCTCAAAACCTATTAAATAATTTCCACGATTATTTGGGGCGGAAAAGATCTAACTTCTCTTGTACTGGGATTGAAAATTATAGCACATCGCACAGTTGATGTTTCCCAAACACAAAATAAACCATTAGCGCAAGATATATTTATAGATTTAATAAAACTCTGAGCTGGTTGAAAAAGAGAGGCATAGATATTTCCGTCTTCATCTTGCTCAACCGAGTAGAAAGTTTTCCTTTCATGAAGAAACAACTTTGTTGCAGGACGGTTACATCTATGGATATTCAAAAAATGTGATTCAGATACTAGAGAATTACAAAATTTAGAAACACACTTGAAACGCATTAAAGATTTAACAGGAAGCCACGAGAATATTTCAAACATTATTTCATCAGGAATTGACACTTCTCTTTTTCTGAATTTCATCTTCATCTTCGTCTCCATAGTTGATTGCTGAAGGCTGCGGCTAAAGTTTTTGATGCTTTCACAAACCCAATATTTTTTTTTCTAGTAGTTAGACTAGAACTAGGATACCAAAAATCAGATAAACTTTTTTTTTTAATAGTTGGGGGTTAAAATTGTCTTACCATATTATTTTACGTAAAAAAGTTCATAAATTTTTATGAAACCTACTTTAAAAATGTTGAGTAGGTCGGTTTTTGTTTTAATCTAAAATAAAACTAGCCAAGTGAGTTGATTACTTAAAATAGGGAAAGGGTTATATACCCTTTTTTTTTTTTTAAATTCTATATCTATATAATAGGAGAGGTGATAGCGCCTACTGTTATCGCCAGAAAAAATATATTATTTTAAAAATTAAAAATAATAAAATTGTAATTTTTTTTAAAAATAAAAATAATAAAATTGTATTTTAAAATAGTTAAAAAATAAAACTAAAAGAAAATTATAAACTGCAAACCTAGAAAAAAATTTGGAAAACACGATAAAAAAATAAAATAACTACAAAAAAATAAAATAACTATCAAAATAATAGTATAATAATAATAATAATAATAATATTATTATTATTATTATTTTAAAATAGTTAAAAAATAAAACTAAAAGAAATTAAAAACTGCAAACCTAGAAAAAATTTGGAAAACACGGTAAAAAAATGAAAATAACTGTAAAAATAATAGTATAATAATAATAATAATAATAATAATAATAATAATAATAATAATTATAATATTTGAATTATTTTAAAATAAAATTAAAAACTGCAAACCTAGAAAAAAATTGTAAAATACGGTAAAAAAATAATATTTACATTAATAATATAATATATTTAATTCACACATAAAATTTAAATAAGCAGCTTTAAAACTTCCTAAGAATATTACATTCTCACTTATATACAAACTCTAAAAAGTAATTAACAAATTATTAATATTAATTATTAATTAACTGAAAAACAAGATAGAAATTCAGGTCTCATTTGTTTGCAAGTAATAAACGTCTGAATCTTAATCATTCAGATTCAGCCCATTAAGTACGTTTAATTTTTAGGCTTGAATCTGAATGATTCAGATTCAGCCCATTAAGTTCATTTGTTTTGTTTTTAAAAAAACCTCTTAATAGGTCTGAATGAATCAGATATGTAGGAGACTCTTAATAACATTCAGACTCATTTGATAAATTATCAAATAATATATCATAGCTGCTCCGCTGTCTTTTTATTTCATAACTAAAAACTCTCTTTCTCACTTCTCAATCAAACACCATTTTTCCCAATTGATAAGTTTTCATAAATCCTTTCAAGTATTTTCTTTTTATATTAATAATTTTCTTATATTGATGTGTGTCAAGAACACTGATTGCAATAATATTTTAGGTGTATTGTTGTTTATCAAGGTTTTTGAATGAAAAAATAGTACTCCAAATCATGATTACTAAAACTTAATTTTTTTTTATCAAAAGTTATATATTTTGTTGAAATGAAAAAGTTATAATATTTTATTAATATAATGTTTAATTTCACTTCTACATTCAGATATTGAAAACAAACCACATTAATTATTAGTGTTCAGATTTAGAGATCATATCTTAATATTCAGATGTGTATTCAGATCAAACACTCAGATCTTAATGCAAATCTTAATATTCAGATGTGTATTCAGATTCAGACCTCTTAATCTTAATGAAAACAAATGAGGCCTCAAAACGATTTCAAAAAGTAACGTGACAATTTTTCAAAAACTAAAATATATAAATCGAATAAAGTTCACGTTCATCTAGCTTCCCATTTTTTTTGTCCACTTCTATATATTGATTTTCTCTAAAATCATAAACTTCATTGACAAGTTGTTCACAAAACAAATTATACAAATTTTCATCAAGAAGGAGATTTTTTTTTTCTCCAAGATCATCATCAAATCAGGTAATTATTTTTTAAATCAATCTCATATTTTGATTGTTTTCATATCATGATTTGATATCATCATAATTATGATGAGAGAATCGAAAGAAAATATTGGCATATCATGGTTTGATATCGACGTAATCTCTGATTTTCAGAATTCTCAAGTAGGTTGAAAGTTAAATTATGTTGATATCAGAGTGAATAGTTTTGTTTAGAAGGAAATGCCTCACAAGTTCTACCATTAACGTAATGGTCGTTTTGAAATGTTACCAAATGCGTTGTTGGTGTTGAAGTCATCAAGCAGGATCGTAACAGTGCAATTTACAATAAAATAATTAATTTAAGCATAATTATGACTTATGAACTTTCTTTCGTATTTTTCTTCATTTTATTGCAGATGATTTACAAAAGGAGTAAAAATCAGTCATTTATTATTTATTGCAATTTTGATTTATGTTATTATCATTGCAATTTGCAATGAAATAATTCATTTAAGCAGAATTTATGACTTATGAATTATCTTTCCTATTCAAGAGATTTGTAATTCAATCATTATCATATTTTATTTTTATTTTATTATTTTATGAATATTAAGACGTATTCACAATAAGGAATTTACATGTTTTTTTTTTTTTTAGATTTACCATAAAATTGAATCATTATTATATTGATTTAAAATATTTATTTAAAATATGAAATATTCAAATTTGGATATCTATTTAAAAGATAAAAATACTTTTTAGTTTTAAACCAAAAATAAAATAAAATGATAAAATCAGAAAAGGAACAATAAATATGGGGCTATACTAACTATTCCATGCATGATGAAGTCTTTTAGAATATAATTTATATTTAATTAGAAAAACTATTTTAAAAGCCGAAATTAAAAATTAAAAATTAAATTAAATGTAATTAACATACATGACAATGAAAGTGATATTTCCATTTCATTTTCATACCTAGTATGATATTTGGTTGTATAAAAAAAATAATATTTCAAAAGATTGAAATTTTAAACAAAAAAAATTGATTAAGATAAAATCATAAAAGTTACAAAAAAAAAATTGTTAACTAACTATTTTTAAATACATGGCTAACGATGGAGTCTTTTTTTATAATTTAAAATCTAATATAAGTATTTTAAATCCAAAAATCTAAAAATCTTTATAAAGGGAAGGGATATTTTTCGATTAAAAAAAAAGAAGATAAAATCAGAAAATAAACCAAAAAAGATATTAACTAACTAAGAATAAATATGGATTCTTCTTCCATGCATTTTTGTCTTTTTCTTTTTACAATATTTGTAGGCGTAAAATTTAGGAATGTATACTTATTTATTAAAAAAAAATCGTGTTTGGCCTTACTTTTTTTTATGTTATGTATAATTAAAAATAAATAAAAATAGTTGTATATTTAATTCTTTTAATGTTTGATTTATGGAATTTTATTTTTAATATCAAAGTAAAATATGTGTATCATACAGATGACTTGATTCGAACATCACTAATTACTAACAATGATATAATATTATTTCAATTAAAACATCATTCGTAGTAGTAGACCAAACATGTAAAAACAAATAAAGTATTTGCTTTTTTTTTTAATCAAACTAAAATAAACAAAAAATTAATGCTGTCTTTATTAAAATTTCAACAAAATATATTACAAAATTAAAAATGTTGCTAAATATTATAAATATAAACAACATATTTTAATTTTAATGATATAATTATTAAATTGTGTAATAATAATAATAATAATAATAATAATAATAATAATAATAATAATAATAATAATAATAATGTAATATGCACAAACAAATAAGTTAATTGATTTGTATCATTGTTTTTAATAATATACATAACAAAGTGCATGGTAATTTTATTAGTTGATTTTGCGCTACAGAAGTGACTCACATATATCACTATCTTTATAAGAGTGGATCACATATACCCTACTATCAAAGACGTATTCAGGCTTGTTCTTCAAATGCAAAATAATAATAGCAAAAAAACAAAGAACGAACAAGTCAAAATGTCTTCTTCTAGTAGTGAGAATGGCAAATTTCTCAAATGGAAATAAACTTAATTTTTACATAACTAATGTTTCAACATAACTACGAATGCCTTTGATGCACTTTCTAGGAAGTCCCTTGATTTCTAATGTCCTCAAACTCTGTCTCGTGATATCATAACACAAAACATAAAATACCCGACTTCAAATTCGCGGTGAATAAAATCTCTCCATCACCGGACGTGCAGGATGACATGACATCGGGTGTATGTCCTTCCATGTTGAAGGGAAGTGAATAGTATGGTTCTCCCATTCATCTTTTTCATGAGTTTGTCCTAAAACCCGCAAGTGGATATGTACATCTGACCGTTTTTCATATACCAAGACTCCTAGTTTACCCTTCACCTCTATTAACTCATAATGCCACCATCGAGATTCATTCACCAATTCAATAAGTTTGAATTTTTCAGTTTTAACATCAAATGCAGCTATAGAAAATCCTTTATGGAAAACAAACTTATAAATAACTCCATTGATGCAAATCGCGGGCTTGCACAAAATAGAAGGGGGGAAGCTTTTAGTCTATCTCCATGATTCGTCTATGCCGAAAGTAAAAACCCTGTTTTTAATGTAACCTTCTTGATCATATTTTGCTGTCGATAGAACTTTGTACTTGTTTTCTTCGGGCTCAAAACCTAATGAATAGTGACATGAAGAAAAACCTTCTTTTATGACTTATTCATCAAAAAAAAAAGTATGCGTTTTCTATTAGTGTGAGGAGAAGATAAAAAGGAAAATTAGTACTACTTCATATTTAGGAGTTCTATTTTTATTAATGTATTAAAAAAATAAAAATAGTAGTAAATGTTTTCTATTAGTATTAATGCTAAAAATTGTCATGCTCTCACCAACAAAGAATTGAGGATCCTTGAGCTTAAATGGAAGGAACTTGATTGTTGCTTTGCTATTTTGGAGCTGATTTGAAGTCTTGATGATTTAACAAATTTCTGGTCTAGTGATTTTTTATTAATAATAAGCATAAAAAAAGAAATTCTCAATAGGAACAAGTACAAACAAGGGAACTAGATCTTACCTTACCAATCCTAATAATTTTACTTGATCATTGCACTTGTGACTTATTGAAGGTTATCATTAGTATACTTTGCTTTGCTATGGTTTAATTGCATATGTAGTCTATTATGTTTTCATAAATGTACCTATCTTCTACGGAAGGGATTAAGAGTTCAGTTTTTAGGTTAAAAGAAGTTGTAATATGAAGCTTTGATTTGTTTTGAGTGAAATGAAGTTTAGGTTGAAATTATGTGAGTATATGTCGTGATTTTCACCTCCTTTGAGCAAGAGGGTTTTCACGTAAAATCCTTATGCTTGATTTACTATGAGTTATTTATTTTCCATACTATTATTCTGTCGAGGAACCTGGTCCATTGATCACTAGCGGACGCATTCATTCTAACATGCTTCAATGTTTTTTTCTTACAATTAAAATTGTGATGTTCGAGCCGACTTTCATGTGTCTTGCCTAATTCCACAAGGAAGTACATGTTAACTCACCAGCACAAGTACCAGACAACTCTTTGTACCTTGGATGGATGAGAAAAAATCGTCACCCAGTAATTTTACCGCCACTCAGCTGAAATTCGAATGTGAGACACTCGTTAATTCTGCATCTAACTTGGGTGCTAGGTTCTTGATGTATTTCTTAATGCTACTTGTTGTCTAAAGAAGGTTGCTCTAGAAGCCTTGAAGCTTTATATATAAAGCACTCTCCGGTTCAATATGTTGCAGGAGATGCAAATAAAAGTGATAGTTTATGATTTTTCATGAAGTGTTGGTTACCCTATGATTAAAGAAGTGACTTTTCTTCCTTTGAGACTACCAAATTTTGTTTACATTTGTCTGTTGTATGCAAATTTAGATACTTTCTTAACAAATGTTAAAATTGCATCAAAACAAAATTCATGATCTTTCTTTAGGAAATAACTTTATTAGACATACATTCATATCATATATCCTAATTCTACATATAATTTTAAATGATCACTCATCTTTACCACTAAGAATTTACTACCATATATTGAGGAATATATATATATATATATATATCAGATACAGTAAAATAGGGAGAGAGACGAGAGAGAGGAAAGGAGGCGAGCAAGATTATCATGCATCCCATATATATACAAATCACACCAGATACATGTATTTATATGTATATGGTCTTATTGTCATGTATATGGATATCATATACACAGAAGAGTGACAAGCTAGATGGGAGGACAACGAGTGAGATTTATTATGTATCTCATATATATGTAATCCATTTGGATATAGTCACAAATTACACTTAATTTTAATCCTAAGTATCCCGTGATACATATATTTGAACGCACCAAAATTTGATAGATTTGTAATATTACAAATTAATTAGAGTATAACTAAGTAATTAGCTCCTAAACTAGTGAGATTTTTGTAAATTTTCTTCTTATTTTTTTTATTTTTTATTTTTCATTTTGCACAGGTTGGGAAAGTGTGTGGAACTTTGGAGATGATGTAACTATTGGTTTGTTGGGCTAAAAACAACTCAATATTTGTAGGATTAACCTAACAAGGGTTAAAAGTAGACGTTTCGATCAATAATTATTATCATTTTTTTATTTATCTTCATATATTACTTAATTTGTTTCTTCACATTATTTGATCATAAAATTCAAAGTAACAAAGTAATGTTTTCAACGACTTCAATTACACAAGATTTGAATATTCAACTTGAGTATTTTCTTGTGTTTGATATTTCAGCAACATACTATTTACATATAAATACATAATTGATGAATTTTCACAACAAATAAAATAATTATTCGCTATTAATATAACATTTCTTGAAATTTCAAAAGACATGCATATTTTATATAGTGAAAGAATTTCATATTTCAATTTTTTACTCCTTAGCTTTAATTTAACACACATTTTATAAGAAAATTTAATTTCAAGATACCTTCTAAAAAGTTGTTCATGGACAATAATGTTCTCAAATCATTTTATTACTAATTTACCTTTCCCAAATTTTTTATAATCTTTTTCTTTTGCTATCTTTATAAAATGATGTTTATATTTTTGTGTAACTTTTGGTGGGTCGTAACATAAAGAAAAACTATGAGTAGGGTGACTAAGATATCCACAACAAAGACTTTTTTTGTGGAATTTTTATCTATAATAATGTAACAATAAAATAGACGGGTTATTACTAGTGATGAGACTTGATATATGTGTTATTACAAGTAGTGGAACTTAATGTTGTAGCTTTCATTTGAATATTTTTATGCATTAACTTGAGAATCTAAGCTATTGATAAGTTTGATGCATTCTTTTGATAAAAAAATATTAATAGTATCAATCTGAGCTATTGTTGAAACAAACTATCATTCTTTTATTAAAAATTGAATTTTTTAACAAATAAGGGTGAATTCCTTACATATGTATTTTTAGGAGGAGAAAAAATGTGAGAGAAAAATATAAAATGATTCTTGATTGTGCAGAGAAAGCAATCAAAAACACTTTTAAAATAAATTAGTCAAATACACATTATTTTTTTTTTTCAAAAATCTATTCTGAAAAGTTATTTTTTTTTAAAAAAATGCTTTCAAAAATTAAAACTTTTTAGTAAAAAAGCTAAATAGGCGCTGATACTCGTTTAGATTTTTTTTTCTCAAAATATTTAAATTGATAAAATAATTATTTCTTAGTTGACCATTGTTATATTAAATAGTCTTCAAACGCATTGGAAGATTATATATATTTTTTTGTCAAAGTCTATACACCAATTATTACTCTTATAGACTTTTCTTCTTTCTCCTCTAAAAAGAGAAGAAGAGGAGGTTGTCCGGTGCATAAAACATCTCACATTAGGAGTGTCTGAAGTGACCTGTGAGTCATACAAAAATACTTTCTGAATGATATCCGACTTTTACTATATCCATAATACTCTAAAAATAATTTACAGTTGAACTTCACAAGAGAATGTGGAATCCGGAGCCTAAAGGGCAAAAAAAGTTGACAAAAATTCCAAAAGGGTATATCAAAAAACTTTCTAACAAAACGGTAAAATCGCTATTGACGTAGCAATTTATTTTGACGGCGTTAAGCAAAATCGCTGCTCTAGGAGTGATATTATACAATTTTTATTTTTCGTTTGAAATTGTTGCCTTGGCAGCGATTTTAGTAAAATTTTAATTTTTTATTTTTTAATTGTGTATTTTAAATCGTTGTATTTGCAGCGATTTTAGTGATTTTTTTTAATTGTGAATTGTAAATCGTTGCCTTTGCAGCGATTTAAGTTAATTTTTTTTTAAATTGTGTGTAAATCGCTGCCAAAAGTTAAATTTTTTATAGTAAATCGCTGCCTTTGCAGCGATTTTAGTTATTATTACTTTTTAAAAATTGTGTATTGTAAATCGCTACCTTGCAGTGATTTTTTGTTGATTTTTTTTTATTTTACAAATTTTTAGTGGATCTTTTTTTAAATTGAAACTTTTTTTTTATTTTTATTTTATAATATTTTGGCCAATTATTTTTTAATCATATTATAATTTTTTTTTATTTCACTGACAAAGAGTGAAATTCTCTTCCAATGTCTTTTTTAATGGTGAATGTTCACATGTCAAACTTTTAGAAAAAAACTCACATGCATGCCTAAAAAATAGAGTCAATTTACATGTTACACTAAAATTTTCTTATAAATTGATTCAAGTCTTCATTCAAATCAATTATAATTTTCCAATTTTTCTTTTACACTTTCAAACTTTTTAAAAGCATTTCTCTATAAGGTGAGTTTGAATTTATTTATTTTTTAATTTATTTAATTAATTTTATACTTTTATATGATATTGTAGGTATATTCATCTTTAGATACTTATAATAACATAACATCTATTTTTATTTTTTGTATATAGATATGCATCTGTCAAATATGTAAATACATCCTGATCCAGTAGAGTAAGATGTATTAAAAATTCAAGTTCATCATCGTTCCGAAGGAATCTGGTACGGTAGTTTAAAAGAAGAGAAGTCTTGCTTATATACGCGATGATATTGAATTTTTGCAACATATAAAATATCATCCATTACATTCTCGCATTCGTCAGTATTTTGAAAATTATAGATTTAAAGGAATTCTTGATGTAAGATGTGTGTCGTATGACTCCGAAATAATTCTGCTTTAATTGAAAGGTGGCGTCCAGAAACACATACCTTTCACATGCGAACTGGCGAGGCTACCATAACTTTACAACATGTTGAAATTTTATTCGGAATGGTAATAGATGATAGTCCTATAATTTTAAATGGCGCTGATGCGTTAGGGATTTTAGATAAACAAGAAATGATGTTTGAATTAACGGGATGGTTACCCGATAATGATTGTTTTTATGGTGTTAGTAGATTGTTAACATATAAATTAATTGAGTATATTGAAGGTTTAGATGATATTACTGATCACTCAACTGAGCATGAGGTGAAACAAAGGTTTAGATTATATTTATTATGGTTATGTGGTGGATCAATTTTTTCGGATCAATCTAATAATAAGATTAATTTGAACCTTTTGATTGACATGAGAAATTTAGATGTAATGTCAACACAAGCATGGGGAGCAGCCGCATTATCATATTTGTATAATTGCTTATGTCGTGCATCAATGAAAAAATCAAATGAAGTTTGTAGATTTCTCTCTTTAGTGCATGTATACATATTTTTTAATAAAATACTTTTTATATACTAGTAATATGCACTTTTAAATTTAAGTGTATTCTAAGTAATGCTGAATTTTATTTATTGTAGATTTGGGCATGGAAAGAATTATTCCCCTACAACCATTACCAAAGTCTCTAAGGACCAATCAACTTGAGGCTTCAACTGCACTTGCATGTAAATGGATGCGACGTAGAAATCATCAAAATGAGGCACGAACTGTAATCGGTGTGATTAGGGATGTACTATATAATCTAACTGATGATCAGGTATTTAAACATTATTAGTATTTTAAATTATTCATATTTTTATTCCATTTTGTTTAAATTCTTTACTATTCACACTTATGTTTCACTATCCAAGAAAATCATGTGAATAAAATGACATATACATAGATTTTTAGTAGGTCCTTTAAATAAGATATTATATGACATAATAGTACAAAAAAATTATTTCGTAAGATTGTTCATTTTCATGTACATATATTTTTTTTATTTTTCTGCCAATTTTCTTTTTATAATTATCTTACTTAATTATTTTTTTATAGTTTATTTGGCAACCTTATTCGGAAGATGTTATTAATGGATTGCCTGAGTGGTGTCGGTCAGGACAATCTGTCTGGATGACACATGTGCCACTTATTTATGAAATTTATTGTGAGTGACACATGGTTGATCGTGTTGTGAGACAGTTTGGTTATTTACAACATATTCCTGGATCGTGTATGTAATTTTTCAAATATTATTTTAAGTGTGATAAACGATCCAAAATAAAACAAGAAGAAATAGATGCATTTAACTACACACAATATTTATGAGAACAACGTCAAAATCGTATATTTCGACCTCCATTTGTAAGTGATCAAGCAAATTACTTTCGTTGGTATATCAGGCATACCCGCATGTTCATTGGAAATCCACAACATGTTGTACAAAAAGGGTATCAACACATGGCAGGAAAACATGAGGCATTAGTATGTATATTATGTAAATTTTAAATTATTATGTCAATCTTTAACAATTTTTTTATTATTAATATATTTTTATTCATTATAGGCTAGGGGTCATGAAATGCAGTATCGTCGAGCTCGAATGATTGAAAATGATGAAAATCAATCTAATGAAATGAGACAATATGCATAGAAAGTCGCTCGTATTTCAATGGAGTCAATAAATGTGGCCTTTCAGGAAACGCGATTGAGCTTTGATCCTGATTACAATCCTCCCACTCAACACGATGAACCACCACCAGTATGATTATCTCGCCGATCACGACAAACAACACCGAGAGAGGGTCCACCTCGAGGTAGAAGGAGAGCTGGTGAAACAGTTGATTTTTCTGCAGGGCCCTCTAACACTAATGTGGCGATTCCCGAGCATTATTATTCCACGTTTGATTTTTCTGCAGGGCCCTCTAACACTAATGTTAATTTTTCTAGTCAGGAATCAGTTGGTTTTGTAACTCCACATGTTTTGATTTCTGGTTTTGCTGCAATTTAGTGGATCTCAATATGATATTCAATATGGTATGCGTGAATTTTCTATACATAATTCTCCATTTGGTGGGAGGTTGAATTTTTCTAATATAAGTATGATAATTTCATAGAAGATTTTTAATTTTTTTAATTTTTTTGTATATTTATTTAATTATATTATATTGTATTGTATTATAGGTAACTTTGTTCGATGATCCAAGATATAATGCTGAAGCTTCACAAAATTTAGTTTTTAATAGAGAAAACCCACCTCGGAGAACATCTAGGCTACACAAATCAACTAGATGTGTGGAAAAGACAGTCACTATCAAAATGAGAAAGATTTTGAAAATGAAGACGAAAATGAAGAGGTAGAAGATTCGAATTCAGAAGAATAATTTTTATGCACCTTTATTCTAAAAGGCTAAAGAGTTTTATGCAGTAAATCAGATTTTTACGTGTGTTGAATTTTGTTATTTCGTGTAATTTGAACAAAGAATTTGAAATATATGTTATTGCAGTGAGATTCTTATCTTTACTTCAACTTGCAGGATGTTTTTTTTTCTTTATTTCATAGGTCAAATCATTACTTTTTAAGTTAGGTATGTATCGAGGTAATGCCTTAAATGAACTTTCAAAATCACCATAAACTATTTTTTCGACCTTTTTGTGCTTTTCTATAACTAGGAGTATAGTGATGCTTTCCTTTGATTATTTTGACGAATCATCTTAATATTTATGTCTGAATTTTGCATAACATATGGTAGTAATGAAGTGCAATCATGTTATCATTCAAATTGAAATGATCCTCCTTATAATTATATGTAAGACAAGTATGCGGTTCAATCATTTTTCCTGCCTTTCACATACCATTTGAAATCTCTCTAAACCGAATCATTCAATTACACCATAACTCATGACGCTTGCAAATAACTCTCCAACTTTTACTCTCGGATTGATCACAAAAAAATTCTTTTTTAATAGCAAGACTATATGCTCTTACGGCAGATTTCATTTGCATCTTATTCATAAATAATACACCTAGTTGCATATACAAATTAAATTATTCAATATAAAATAAATAAATAAATAAATAAACAACTACAAAATATTTAGTTTGCAACAATCGAACCTGACTGGATATATTTAGGATTGTTTGAATTCCAAAGTGTCGTTCGAATGGAACCATCATCTCTCGTACAAATAAAATCTTCTGCATTATTTTCAGTGTGATCTAAATGTGGAATCGCTGTAGTATGATAATTAATACTTTGATCTTCAACGGGTGTATTAGGTGCATTATCCACATCATCATCATCATCATACATTTCATCACTGTATGTTAATTCATGCTCCAAAGGTTCATCACTGTGCAACTCACCAACTCGTTCATCACCCATAACATTATTATTTACAATTTGTGTACAATAATTCACTGCATTTTATATTTGATCATACCTATAAAAATAATAATATAAATATATTGCATATAAGAAAAATAATTTTAAGAAGTAAAAAAACATTACTTTATTTACCTATCAGTTGACTCCGATGGAAAAAAATTTAAATATTTGAAATTTTGGCTAGAATCTACCATATTGTAATATGACACACTTCAATTCAAGTATTGATCATGAATATATAAGTCAATTTTTATTCATGAAATCGCTTCGTGAAATGTGATATTTAAAAAAAGTTAGAAAAAATCTTTAATAAAATCGCTGCCTTGGCTGCGATTTTTAATAAAAAATAAATAAATTATTCTTATCATTAGATAGATGTTACTAGTTGACAGAAATGTTAAAAGAAAAAAAAATTCCACCAAAATTTGATAAACCTCGTTTAATAATTTTAAAACCATAAGAAGATGATGTTTTCATTTTATACGTGTAGTTTTCTCATTATTTTAATATTCTAAATTTTTTAAAAAAAATTACAAAAATAATAAATATGTATATATATATACTTAATAAAATTATTTTAAAAACTAGATGTAACTAGTTGACAGAAATTTAAAAAAAATTAAAAAATATATATATATTCTACACAAATCACTGCCTTGGCAGCAATTTTATTTTATTATTTAAAAAAATCACTAAAATCGCTGCCTTCATCTTTTTTTTTAAAAAAAAATATTTTCCACCAAAAATCGCTGAAAACGCAGCGATTTACAGTATATATGTTTTTTAAAAAAACTACACACAATTTGAATTTTTTTTAAACTAAAATCGCTGCAAAGGCAGCGATTTATAATTTCACTAATATTGCTGCCTTGGCAGCGATTTGTTAAAAAAAAAACCTAAAAAAAACAATAACAAAAATCGCTGCCTTCAAAATAAAAATAAAAATTGTACAATCGCTACTAGAGCAGCAATTTTGCTTAACACCGTCGAAATAAATCGCTACGTCAGTAGAGATTTTACCATTTTGGTTAGAAATTTTTTTGATATACCCTTTTAAAATTTTTGTTAACTTTTTTTGTCCTTTAGGCTCCGGACCTTAGAGAATGTGAATACATTATTGGCAACTCAAAATTTGATTGAAAGTGACTAGATGAGCTTCTCAAAAATAATTACTCCAAAAAAACAGTTATAAATTTTTCTTTGCTTAATTTGTGGTTCATAAAGTACCTCATCAAGATTACATTCAATCTATCACATCAAATGGTGATTCACAATTTGTATTTATCTAGACATAATGAATTAGTCTCACCAAAATTTAAAGTGATTTTTGATTGGATTATTTTTATCTTTAAGTCAAGGTCTATACACCAACTAAAACTATTATCTTAGCCCTGAGTATGGAGAAAAATTTTGTGGGGAACTTCACCTCCAGAGTGAACCCTATAGTGTCCAATCTAGATTAATAAGGGTCCAATGCGGGCATCTAACACCAAGTGGGAAACAAAATAAAACTCTTATCCTAACTAAAATATACTTCTTTTTGAATCTTTAGCTTAAATTTTCTTGTCAAGACCCATACAACACCTTATACTATTACACATTTTTTGAATCTAAAAATTTTAATTGATTAAATATTTCTACATAATATCATTAGTATTTTAATAAATATTTGAATTGAGAATGATATATTTGTTGAAACAAACTATTATTCTTTTATTAAGAATTGAACTTTTCAACACACACGAGTGAATTTCTTACATGTGTATTTTTGGGAGGAGATAAAATGTGAGAGAAAAATTTAAAAAATAAATTTTGATTGTGATTAGAAAGCAATTATAAACACTTTTCAAATAAATTAGCTAAACACAATTTATTTATATTTTCAAAAGCATTTTTCTGAAAAGTTATTTTAAAAAAAATGGAATGTTAAAAAAAGCTCTGATACTCGTATATATTCTTATTTTTCCTCTAAGATCTCAAATTGATAAAATAGTTATTTCTTAGTTGGATATTGTTATACTAAATTGTTTTCATGCACATTGGATGACTATAGATTTTTTTGTCAAAGTTTATACACCAATTATCACTGTTATGGACTTTTCTTCTTTCTCCTCTGTAAAAAGAAAAAGTTGCCCTATGCATAAAATATTTCATGTTAGTAGTGTCCGAAGTGACATAGGGGGTTATACAAAGATACTTTCTAAATGATCCAGATTTTTCCTATTTTCAGAATAGTCTGAAAATAATTTTTTAATAGAATTTCATTAGAGAATGTGAATACATAATTGACAACTCAAAATTTGATTGAAAGTAACTAGATGAGCTTCTTGAAAATGATAACTCCAAAACAATAATTGTAGGATTTTCTTTGCTTAATTTGTGGTTCACAATATACCTCATCAAAACTACATTCAATATATCACATCAAATTAGTGATTCACAATATTTGTTTTATAAAACTTAATGAATCAGTACCACAAAAGTTTTAAGTGATTTTTAACTGAATTTCTTTTTATCTTTTAGTCAAGGTCTTTACACCACTTAGTACTCTTATCTTAGCCTGAAAATGGATTTTTTAAATTGGAAACGTCACCCCCAGAATTGATCCTGTAGTGTCCAATCTAGATAAGTAAGGGGTCTAATGCGGGCATCGAACACCAAGTGAAAAACAAAATGAAACACTTATCCTAACCAAAAAACTTTTTTTGAAATTTTTTAAGGATAAGGCAAAGGTATCCCCCTAGACTGATCCGAAATTCTCGAGACACGTCTTAACTAAACTAAGGTCCTATTATCCTCCCCCCTCTTCCCCTCCTAACCCATTTATTTTTTATAATTTTGTATATCTTTTTGGCTTACGCGACATCCGAACATCTCTCACACGCCTCAACTATGTGGAGTCACAAAGTGTGTCACGTAAGCTAATAAGTGTATGAAATTACTAAAAAAAATGAATTTATGGAGGTAATATGATCTTCGTTAGTTAAGATGTGTCTCTAAAATTTTGGTCATAGTGTAAGATGTAATTGTGTCTTATCCCAATTATTTACTTAAGTTTTCTTGTCAAGGCCCATATATCGCCTTATACTCTCATAGACTTCTCTTTTTTTTTTCTCTAAAAATTAAATTGATTAAATAATTATTTCCTACTTGACTATATATAGATAAATTAGATTTAATCTTCACGATGTTGTATTGTGCTATGTAGTATTGTATAATACGTTGGTACATAATCAAAGGGAAAAGGGTCTGAAAAATACTTTAACTTTGCTGTTATGATACCAAACTTTATGGAGGATCGTTTACCCCGCTGCACTATTTAGTAATGCATTTTAAAAAAATATATATATGTGTCCACATTGATACATTACTATTTATAATGCAATATTTCTTATGTCCACGTGGGCACATATATACCTTTAAAATACACTATTAAATAGTGCAGGGGGTAAAAGGTCCTTTCCAAAGTTTGGTATTGTTACAACAATTTCGATCAAAGTTCGGATATATTTCAAACTTTCCCCCTAAATAATGTGTAACAATTGGGTGAGGATCACTACTTCTAGAGACTTGGCATTGTGATGTTTTCGTCTACCACGGTGTAAAACAAAATGTTAACAAGTGACATGAAATTTTTGTTGTAGCTTTTATTTGATAACTTCTCTTTGCAATGACTCGTGCATTGACTTGAAAATATGTAAATCCATTATCATTTTATCAGAATATAAGTTTGATCATCGTCAAGTTAATATACAATAAAGTGTATAAACAAAATAACACTCTTATTCTAACCAAACAAAAAAAAAAGATTTTGACTAGTAACTTTAATTGAGCTTGATATTTTTCATCCTAGAAAATTAAAAAAATGGATTTTTTTAAAATGTTGTTGTCAAAGTCTTCACACCAAACAATATTCTTATCCTAACACATAATCAAATTTGTGAACTTTTACCTTTAAGTCAAGTTCTACACACCAAGTAACCAATCAAAACTTTGAAGGATTTTTGACTTAAAATGTTGTTGTCAAAGTCTATACACCAATCAATACAAGTTTTAGGATCATTTTTGAATTCAGTCTATTTAAGGAAATGGTAAATATGCACCATTTATTAGATAACAAAAATATACATGCACAATTTATTAAATGGTGGGGGTACATATGCCACGCTTTTAATTGGAGGTATATTCGCTCGAAATTGCAAAGTCGGGGGATATGTTTTTTATTTATCCCTAGTAAATTTCTTTGCTTTATTTGTACTATGTGTAACTTATTAAAATTATTGAATAGAGGAACAAAGCAAGGGTTTCTTGATTTCTTGTTAATCAACTTAATTACTTTTGAACATTTTAGTGTAAGAAATGAGTTATGTAAAATTTGTATTTTTATGCTATTTACCTTTCTCTGACAACTTGCTTTATCCTCATCCTTTACCTCATTTGTGCCCCAAAGATCAAGTTCTTGCTCATCTACATTTTTCAAGAACTTGTTCACTATAAATGTGTCTGCTTATTCAAAAACACTATCATGGAACAAGAGCATCAATGTTGCTCGTGGGATGGAGTTTATTGTTACGAGGCGACATGACAACAATTGATTAAAGAGCTTAAACTCACTTGTAGAAGACTTCATGGCAACTTTCATTCCAATGGTAGGTTTTTAACCTCTCCAATCTCAAAATTCTTGATTTGTCTGATAATATTTCTCGGGATCGCACATCTCCTAATTTGGTGGATTTTTTAGCAGGACTCATCTTGATCTATCATATTTAGATTTTTCAGGTCAAATCCATTCTGAAATATCTTATCTATCTAAAGTACATGTTCTTTATATCTAGAATTATGATCCATATGGGCTTAGAGTTGGACCTCACAATATTTAACTACTCCTTAAGAACTTAACCCAATTAAGAGAGCTCAACTTTAACTCTGTGGACATCTCTTCCACTATTCCTCTTTATTTCTCTTATTATTTAAATCCTCTAAACCTTTGGAACACACAATTATATGGGATACTTCTCGAAAGAGTTTTCCATCTTTCCAACTTGGAAGCTTTTCATTTGATGAACACTTCATCTCTCATCCAACAAAATCAACAGAGAAATTCAAGAACTTGCATCCCTCATGCACATCACTTGAAGTCTTACTCTCTCACAATCATCTTATCAGATGCATCCCCAAAGGAAAACAATTTGATACATTTGAGAACAGTTCATACCAAAGGAATGATGGACTATGTGAGTTTCCACTCTCAAAAGATTGTGGCGGTGATGATGGGGTACCACAAGCAAAAACCCCTTTAGGGTTAATTAAGGAGAAGATGGAGATTCAATAATGATAAGTTGGCATGAATTTCTCATGTGTTATGGTTGTAGACTTATTTTTGGACTTTCCATAATGCTGTCAGCTCAGTATCCAACATGATTTCCAGGGTGTTTGAAGAATTGGAACACAGAGTTATAACAGGAATGCAAAAGCACAAGAAAAGATTAGTGTGTAACTCTATGTATTCAATTAGATATTTATCTTTAAGAAGATTATTTTTTAGGGGAAAAAACAAATATTCCCTCGAACTATCGTAAATGGTATGTAGATACCCTCTGTCATACTTATTTATTTTTCCGTTAGTAGAAAGGGTATATATGCTCTAGTTTTTGGATGGCAGGGGCACCAATGTCCCAAAAATATGACAGAGGGTATCTGCATACCATTTACGGCAGTTTGGGGGTATATTTTTGCCATTTTACCCTTTTATATATATACTAATGTATTTTGTGCGTCATTCCTTAAACTTAAACTCCTCAAATTTTAAAATTTCAGGTTTCAAGTTTAATATGTTGTTGTTGATGCAAATATACGTTGAGTAATATATAAAGGGCTGACCATCACGTGTTGTGCAGGATGATAGGCCATATACGATATATCGTTCCATATTGGGACTAAAGCAAATAATTTGACTGGTGACTAGTGAACGAACAAATAAATGGAGACCACTTCAATTGTATTGGGAGAATCTGCATTCTGCCCAACCCAAAGCCCAAGTTTTGCAATACCCTTGGTTGTTGTAGTTTACAGTGAAGTTAGCCACACTGTCCACATAAACCATTTGAAGCGCATTAAAGACTTAGGAGGAAGCCATGAAAATATTTCGATGATTATATATCGAGGAATTGATGAATTCATCTTTACACTTAGCCCTAAAAGTTGAACTCCCTTTTTATTCATCAATTTGTATTGGTTTCCTCAAAAGAAAGGTTTTCTATTAGTATTAAAAGGAGATAAAAAGGAAAATTAGTAATAAGTCAATTTTTTAGGAGTTGTATTTTTTATTTTTCGATATTACTAGGGAAAAAGTTGATTATTTATTTAATGTTCATGGAGCGCGATTCCCACACAGTTGGAAATTGTTTCATGGATATGGCTGAAACGTACGAGTTCTGAATAGTTAGTTAGTTAGAAATTGTTATCACCTGTATCAAGGTTAGAAAAAAATACAAAAACAGAAAGAAGATGAAATAGATCGAAAATACACTGTTAATTCGAGTCCACAGAAATTACTGTGTCTCCTTAAGAAATTTAATCCCCTCATTGTACCCAAGGTTACAGATTAATTTCTCCCAAAATAAAATGAATTAATCCTGTTAAAGAAGTAGCGGTACCTCAAACTTCAATAACTTCAGCAAACTTAAGAACAGTAACAAGCCACACAGACTTAGTCGATCGACACTTTGTTTAGGAGAGAAAATATATGCAGAGAAGAAAAAATCTTTAGTGTTCGAAAACTGGATAAATCTGTTAAGACCCATTTTCTGTTGGAAAAAAAATCTGTTAAGACACGTTTTTTTAGACCGTTGTGTCTTTTGGGAAAAGTAACAACTTTTCAGAAAGAGTAACGACTTTTTAGAACGTTACTGTTACACGCGAACGTTACCGTTATATTTGAATTAATTCTGTTAATTAACTAATTAACTAACATTTGGAATTAATTTTTAAGAGAAAGGAAATTAGGAAAAAGAATTTAATTAATGAGATTGATGAAATAATTTTGTCCAAAAATATTATCAATCAACCCCATTATTTGCCAAATCTAAATCTAAACCCGAATTCGAATCCAAATCCAAATCCGAGGCCGAGGCCGAGCGAGCGACGACGACGGCACGAGGGAGCACCTTCTTCTTATCTCTTTAAGAAGTAAAGGAGGTGTTTACTAATATAAGGACAACAATTTCCTTTCTTTTACCGATATGAGAGAAATGACTTTTCATTATCCTTTGACTTTACATAGTCAATTGTGATAAAGTTGTCTCACAGAGTTATGTCTTCGTCTTATATGACGAGACTTGCTTTTATACATAACGCTTCGAGCCCTTCCTATGGCAGCTTGACTATCACAGTGTATGCATATAGGGGCCATTGGTTTGGGCCAAAATGAAATATCTTCTAAGAAATTTTGGAGCCATTCAGCTTTTTCACCTACCTTGTCTAAGGCGGTGAATTCAGACTCCATTGTAGAGCGAGCTATACATGTTTGTTTGGATGATTTCCAAGATATTGCTCCTCCACCAATAATAAAAATGTATCCACTTGTGGATTTTGTTTTGATTGACCCAGTAATCCAATTTGCATCACTATATCCTTCAAGAACTGCTGGATATTTGTTACAATGCAAAGCATAGTTTGAGTGTCATTTAAATATCCCAAAACTCTTTTCATTGCCAACCAATGATTTTGATTGGGATTACTTGTGTATCAACTTAGTTTACTGATGACGCAAGCTATGTCTGGTCGTGTACAATTCATGACATACATCAAACTTCCCAACACTCTGGCATAGTCCAATTGAGACTGACTCTCACCTTTATTCTTTGCAAGATGAAGGTTCACATCAATTGGGGTCCTTGCCCTTTTGAAATTCAAATACTTGAACTTTTCAAGTACTTTTTGAATATAATGAGTTTGAGACAATACTAGACCGTTAGGAGTTTTGAGAATTTTAATTTCAGTATCACATCAGCAGCTCCTAGATCTTTCATATCAAACTTACTGGCGAGCATATGCTTGGTAGCTTTTACATTGGCAATGTCCTTGCTCATTATCAGCATGTCATCCACATATAGTCATACGATGACTTCCTGATTCGGAGTATCTTTAATGTAAACACATTTATCGCATTCATTGATCTTAAATTCATTTGACAACATGGTTTGATCAAACTTTGCGTGCCATTGTTTTGGTGTTTATTTTAGTCCATAAAATGACTTAATAAGTGCACACTTTCTTTTCTTTACCAGGAACTACAAAAACCTCAGATTGTTCCATGTAAAAAATTTCCTCTCCATTTAAGAATGCGGTTTTCACATCTATTTGATGGATTTCAAGACCGTATACTATAGCTAGGGCAATTAACATTTGAATTGATGTAATTCTAGTCACTAGCGAGTATGTGTTAAAATAATCAAGACCTTCTTTTTGTCTAAAGCCTTTGACAACAAGTCTTACTTTATATTTGTCAATGGTTCCATCATCTTTCATCTTTCTTTTAAAGATCCATTTTGAACCCAAGGGTTTGTTCCTTGGAGGAAGATCAACCAACTCACAAGTATGATTGCTTAGGATTGATTTAATTTCACTATTGACAGCCTCCTTACAAGAGGTTGAGTCGCTAGACAACATTGCTTCCTTGAATGTTTGAGTCTCACTTTCAAGAAGGAATGTTACAAAATCAGATCCAAATGAAGTAATTGTCCTTTGATGTTTACTGCGCCTTAGACTCTCTTCATTGGTTTCATTCTCTTTTGGTTCTTCTCGGGGTTGTTTATAACTCCCACTGAATGACTCAAGTCTGTTTTATACGTATAGATATGTTCAAAAAATTCAGCATTATCTGATTCCATTACCGTATTATCATGAATATCCGGATGTTCGGACTTATGAACCAAAAATCGACATATCTTACTGTTTATGGCATATCCAATGAATACTCAATCCACAGTCTTAGGCCCTATTTTTACCCTTTTAGTTATAGGAACCTGGACTTTGGCTAGACACCCCTGCACTTTGAAATATTTCAAGTTGGGTTTTCTACCTTTCCATTTCTCATATGGAATAACATGTGTCTTGAGTGAGGTACTCTATTGAGTATTCGATTTGCTGTAAGGATAGCTTCCCCCCACAAGTTCTATGGTAAACCTGAACTTATAAGTAAGGCATCCATCATTTCCTTTAAATTTTGGTTTTTCCTTTCCGCAATTCCATTAGACTGAGGAGTGTAAGGAGCAGTAGTTTGATGGATTATTCAATTTTCCAAACATATTTCTGCAAATGGAGATTCATATTCTCTGCCTCTACACTTCTGATCATTTTGATCTTTCTATCCAACTGATTTTCAACTTCAGTTTTATATTGCCTAAATACATCTATTATTTCATCCTTACCATTTAGCAAATAGACATAACAATATCTAGTACAATCGTCAATAAAAGTTATGAAATACTTTTTCCCACCACATGAAGGTGTTGACTTCATGTCACAAATATAGGAATTCAAATCAGTTCTAAAGGACTTGAATTCCTTTCAATAGATTTATAAGAATGCTTGGCATACTTAGATTCAACGCAAATTTGACATTTTGATTTATTGCACTCATATTTTGGCAAAACATTTAAGTTGATCAATTTTCGCAAGGTTTTGTTATTAACGTTTCCCAAACGTTCATGCCATAAACATTTAGACTCAAGCAAATAAGAAGCAGAATCTTTATTCATATTAACTGCAATTACATTGGGTTTTAAAAGGTCATCACTGAGGTAACCTTTTTCTACATACATTTCATTCTTACTCATAACTACTTTATCAGAAACAAATACATATTTGAATCCATTCTTAGTCAGAACTGGAATAGAAACTAAATTTTTTCGCAATTCCGGAACATACGAGACTCTGTTCAAAGTCACCACCTTGCCTGATGTCATCTTTAATAGGACCTTGCCAATTCCTTCCACCTTTGCAACAGTAGAGTTTGCCATAAACAACTTCTCGTCTGTAGGTGCTGGAGTATATGATGAAAATAATTCTTTGTTGGCACAAACATGGCATGAGGCACCAGAATCTATCCACCATTCTCTTGGATTTCCAACCAAGTTACATTCTGAAAGCATTGCACAAAGATCGTCCATTTCTCCTTTGGATTCAGCCAAGGTTGCTTGATCCTTCTTCTTCTTGTCCTTCTTAGGACCCCGACTTTCTTTCTTTTCTTTAATTTTGTGGGATCTTCTTCAACAATATTTACTCCAGATATTGCTGAATTACCACGTGACCTCTTTTCTGCATGTTTATTATCCTCTTCAATTTTCAACCTTACTATGAGATCTTCAACAGTCATCTCATTGCGTTTATGTTTCAAGTAGTTTTTGAAGTCCTTCCACAATGGAGGTAACTTCTCAATAATGGCAACCACTTGAAAGGCATCATTCACAATCAATCCTACATTAAAGATTATGTGAGTATTAAGAAAAAATTTAATATTTCTAACATAGGCATTAAATAAATTTATACCTTCAGCAAGGAGATCATGGATTATGACATGTATTTCTTGAACTTGGGTGACGACGGTCTTACTATCTATAATCTTATAGTCCAGAAACTTTGCCACAATGAATTTCTTCATTCCGGCATCCTCTGTTTTGTACTTATTTTCTAAAGCATCCCAGAGTTCTTTTGAGGTTTTAACATTTTTGTACACATTGTATAGATCATCTTGCAGGCCACTCAGAATATAATGTTTACACAAAAAATCTGAGTGTGTCCATGCTTCTGTTACCAAGAATCGTTCTTTAGGCAGAGTATCATCTGACATAAGAGGAACATTCTCATTAATGAACCTTCTGCAACATAGTGAGATAGAAGAACATCTTCTGCTGCCAGAAACTTTGCAGGTTTCGCAACCGGCGCTAAGGCAGCAGTTGAATGATTGTATGCAACTGATGTTGTTGCAACACTTACTGTTGCAGCACTCATTGTTCCAGCATTTACTTGTCTTGAATTAGTCATTTTTTTGTGTCTCAAATGGCAGATAACTTTAGTATGAGTAAAGAATAAATCTTTACACAGACTGTTTCTGATTTGACGATAAAGTTTTTATGTTCTTTAAATTGTTAATCGAATAAATTTTAAAATTCAAACAGAGTAGAAAACCATAAAGGTTTTAATCTCCAGAAACCTCAATTACAGAAACTTATTAAATTTCTTAAAATTGTTATCACCTGTATCAAGGTTAGAAAAAAATAAAAAATACAAAAACAGAAAGAAGATGAAATAGATTGAAATTACACTGTTAATCTGAATCCACATAAACTAATGTGTCTCCTTAATAAATTTAATCCCCTCACTGTACCCGAGGTTCTCCCAAGATAAAATGGATTAATCCTATTAAAGAAGTAGCGGTACCTCAAACTTCAATAACTTCAGCGAACTTAAGAACAGTAACAAGTAACACAGACTTAGTCGATCGACACTTTGTTTATGAGAGAAAATATATGCAGAGAAGAAAAAATTTTCAGTGTTCGAAAACTGGAAAGATCCTCTTGTTTATAGCCATTTTCAGCAAGGGACGCATCTGTTGGAAAAAAAATCTGTTAAGACCCATTTTTTTCCAGACCGTTGTGTCTTTTGGGAAGAGTAATAATTTTTCGGAAAGAGTAACGACTTTTTGGGACGTTACTGTTACACGCGAACGTTACCCTTATATTTAAATTAATTTTGTTAATTAATTAATTAACTAACATCTGGAATTAATTTTTAAGAGAAAGGAAATTAGGAAAATCAATCAATCACATCATTTTCCAAATCCGAAGCCGAGCGAGCGACGGTGACGGCGCGAGGGGGCACCTTCTTCTTAGCTCTTTAAGGAGTAAAGGATGTGTTTCCTAATATAAGGACAACAATTTCCTTTATTTATCGATATGGGAGAAATGACTTTTTATTTGCACTTTGCAAATGACTTTTTATTTTCCCTCCAAATTGGTTGCCTCAGTTTTCCATTTTTCTCTTCTCTTTTCCCATTCACACTTTGCTAAACCCAACAGAAATAAATGTTTTCACTTAGATGGTCATTGTGATCATGATAAAATTAAATTCACATCATTTCTTGTTATATTATCTAGTCTCTATAAGGCATTTTAGGTCAAATTGCATTTTCAAACACAAAATAAACCATTAACGCGATCCAACCAAGAATCTGAATAACAACAGAGTCTATCAAAATTCTCAGTTTGTAAAAGGGAGATAGAGACTTTTCCATCTTCCTTTGCTCAGCTGTGTAGAAATATCTCTCGTCATGGAGAGAATTTGTTCTAAGATCTGATATCACTAATATCTTATTCGAAGATAAGAGAATTAAAATCTGATTCAGAAACACTTAACGAGTTGATAGGAAGCCATGAGAATCGCCTGCTCAGATTCTTTAAAAAAAATCAACGAGTCCACCAGCCCGAGGGGTTGTTGTAGTTTACAGATACAATAAAATAGAACAACAATAATTCGTATTGATGTATAAATATTTATAGTTAAATATAATGGTTAAAGACCTGGAACATTTAGGATGTTCTAATCAATGATTCAATAAAACAATATATGAAAACGCAAGAGACTTAATTTCTACATAACTAGTTTTTCTACATAACTACAAATATCTATGATGAAGTGGTTCTTAGGAAGCCCCTTAATTCTAATTTTCTCCAACTCTGTCACGTGACATCAAAGCAGAAACATAAAGTACCCGATATCAAATTCGCGGTGAATAAAATTTCCCCATCGCAAGACGTAAACCTGCATGATAATACGTCTTCTTCTTGTATGTCCTTCCATGTTGGAAGGAAATGGAATGATATGACTCTTCCATTCATCTTTTTTTCGAGTTTGTTCTAAAACAAGCAAGTGGATATATTCATCATGCGCGCCTTCTTTATGATGAATGACTCCTAGTTTACCCTTCACCTCTATTAACTCGTAATGGTGCACGAAGTTGCATTATTCCCAATACAATGAATTTGAAAATTTCATATTTAATATCAAATCCAGCTATAACAAATTCTTCATTATGGAAAGCAAACTTATAGATAACTCCATTGATGTAAACCGCTGGTATCCTGCACACATTATTAAGGGAACTGTTAACCTCTCTCCATGATTCGTCTGTGCCTAAAGTGAAAACCCAGAGCTTTATGTAATTTTCTTGAACATGATTTGTTGTGGCAATAATTTTGTACTTGTTTTGTTCAGTCTCAAACCCAAACAAATAGTAAAGTAAAAAAAAAATCATCATTTAGTCTGGGAAGAAATCTTATTTCTCTTGCACTAGGGTTTAAAATTGCAGCAGGTTGATTAGATAATGTTTCCCAAACGCAAAATAAACCATTAGCGCAATGTAACGATCCGCAAGTACACCCTAGAAATTAGAGCATCCTTGTATCGCCACCCAGCAAATGAGACTTCAAGAAGTCTCATCAAAGCCACTCGTATCATTCATTGCGTAATAAACATTCTAAAATGAGTAAGAATTTAAAACTTTCTTCACACACGAAGAACTCTTTCCATAATCAATACGCAAGTGGAAGACTTTCATTTTAAACATTAAACCTTTAAAACATCTCATTGAACCATCTAAACTTTGGAGTATACAATACTTGGGACTAAGCCCATACAAAACATAAAATAAGACCAAGACATAAAGGAATATGTGGATATTGTCCTCGAATCGATGAGGACTCACCAATACTTCATCTTCAACCCTCAGAAACCTGTCCATCCTCCATGGCATATCAAGACTTCCAATTCCCTACAGTTTAGTCAAAAAGAGAAAAGAAGGGGTTAGCACATTAGATGCACTAAGTATGTAAGTCATGCAAAAACCATGAAAAAAGGACATTTAGTAAATAACATGCTTTTCATGAATTTTGATTAAAACATCATACTATAAGCATAAGAACAACATTTAACACCTTAGGAACACATAAGAAATCATTTAAGCAATTTATCACATTTTTAGGAAAACATTACAGTGAGCTATATCACTGTTCCTTCACTGTATAGTGAAGTCCTTTAACTTCATCTTGGACACTTCCTAGCATGTAATTCCCTCACTAAAAGCTATCCTAAGACTCACTTAAGTAAGACAAAGAGAGACCGCCCATACAACCTCTCTAGGCACACCTAAATGATCCTTAAGACCACCTATAACGAGTTATACACACTCACAATACATCAACCACATGAACATGAGATTCTCCTACCAAAGGTGATTCTAAGTCTCACTTGAGTGAGTTGTGAATCAACCGCCCATACAATCCCTTACACACACTTAAGAGATCATATATACTACCTAAGATAAAATTATTCTCACTTAATACAACAACATACATATACTAGGACATTCTCATTCCAAAGGATATCAAAAGACTTACTTAAGTAAATCAAGAAGATAACGTCCATGATTGACCTCTTCAAAATTACCTAAATAATCCTTAAGACTACCTAAGGCTTAGATCATGTCCACATAATCAACCATCTTCCTAACTAGAGTCATTCTTAAGACTTATCTAGGTAAGATACGAAGTGACCATTCTTATGCCCCCTTCACACCTTAACTAGACAACCCTTAACTACTCTAGATAAGTACTTATTCATTTAACATGCTTTCTTAACTTAAGTCATTACATTCATTAGTTCATTTAAGACTCATTCATCATATAAGGACATTCAAGTAATGTTCTTGGAGAAGACCTAGGGACTCTCTCTAACATCTTCAAAGCCTATTGTGCAATGTCTAGATAGCGTCCCATACCACCACCTAAACTTCATAGAACTTCACTAATGCTAGTAGGTGTACCAGATGATGAGAATAGGCAATAACCGACACAGACCATGATAGCTAGACATAGAATCCGGAGTTCTAACCTACTCCGATGAGGGTGTTATACTTGCCAAGGGTAGAACTAGGACACATCCCATGTAGGCACATGGTTAAGGAATATGAAGGACTTTTATGCACTCTAGTCACATTCTCAAGTAGAGCTATATTGTACTCTAGTCTCCTTCTCAAGTAGAGATACTTCCCATGACATAATCACTCGGTGCTAGCCTTTGTTCTCATAGAGTCATTGACATTAAAGGATCACATGAAGAGGTTCCTTATCTAGTTCATAACCCAATCACATTCACCCTACCAAAGAGGTCCACTAGGGCTACCTTACAATGGCGACATAGATAACTCATCATGACTTTCCTAAGGATGATATGATGTCGTTCCAGCCAATCAACCCTAAGTCCATCATCCTTTACATGAAGGATACCATTACGACTATCGACTTCAAAGTTCATAACATAACCTTACCACTAGATTTAAGGTTCCACGTACATGACCTTCTTAACATTATTTAAGGTCTCACATATCATTCATTCATGCATGACAAGGGTGCACTAAGCCTACCTAGTCAAGACATCTCATATTCACATATCATTCATACATGTATCAAGTAAGGAACACAAGTCTACCAAAACAAGACACAACATTCTTTATTTTATTCCATATAGCATATCATTCTTTGAAGCACTTAGGAATGACCCTTATCATCTTTATGTCATCCTATACATTACAATAACATCATCAATATAACCATCATAGACGCATATAGTCAATTAGGAATAATCATGCATCAACTTTAAGACTACACACATAAGACATAGTCATAGTCTAACATGATCACCTAACATCAATAAAACACATACTTTCACTTTATCACATGTAGATATATTTGCTCATACTCCACATAAATCAACTACACAAATTATCATAATACTTCAAGTAGTGCCGACAAGGCCATGATCATCATAATACATAAAGTAACGCCGACAAAGCCACATCATTCACATAGCACCGCCACCATAAGTGGACCATACCAATCATCATTGTAATACAAAAGCTAAACATAATATTAAGAGAGTTAGGGTAGCATACCACCCATTCAATCTCACCTCTTCAATCCAAAGCTAAATCATCCAATTCAATACCATAAGCCCTTACCCATGGACATGAACATCAATTCAATACATAATACTCAATGAATCTAGGTCAATTCAATATAGATTTATCAATCTAAGACCAATTAGACATCAATTGAATACAATTCTTACATCATTCAATAGCTCATAGAAAATTACACTAGAATTCATAAACATTAAGTCAATATCAATTCAATAAGCTTAATATTCAATGGATCTAAGAATATACAATACTCAATTGATCAAATTGAAACAGCCTATAAACCATACAATCATAATCTATACATAAATCAAGAGCCCATAACAATCTACACATGAATTCATTAATATCAAAGCATGATCACATAACCCATATTTTAGTCAAATTGAGAGATTTGAGAAGTTCAAGGGTTCATGGATAATTTCATTTGAAAACATCAATTATACATCAATAATATCATATCTCAATGTTTGAAAATGTTTCATGCAAGAACCTAAGACTTAGAGTAGAAATTGGACTTTTTCCTCTTTTTGAAATCTTTGAAAATCATCTTTGAAATTAACTCTAAGCTGATAGCAAGCCTTAAATGAATAACTCCCATACCTTATTAGAAGAATCCAATGATAATTGAAGAAGAAACTCCATTGAAGATCCATTTTCAAGCTCTATCTTCACCTTGAGCTCTCATGGAGATTTTTGAAGAAACTTTTGGAGGGAATGGGTTTTGATTTAGGTGCTAGGGTTTAAATGAGAGTTTGATGACTTATACACTCTTAAAATACCCATAAACACACAAAATAACCGTCCTCCTATTTTGTAAGACTTGGGGTGAATTTCCCCCAAAAGACCAAGTCTTAACAAAAAGTTGGCAGAAAATTACAGCACCATCGACGCCTAGCATCGACGGTCCGTTGGTGAGACCACGCCCCGTCGATGTGGTCCGTTGGTTGCTTGTGCAGCTCCTCAACCTGCAGACTACATAGCTCCATCGACTCCACCCATCTATGGGCCGTCGACTGGCCGTCGTTTGGGGCAGTCGATTTCCACTGTCCGGCAGTGTTGAGCTCCAAGCTGGGGTCCTCCTTGTAGGGCCCCTTGTGGGTCCTAGGTGGAGTCGTACCCAGACGTTAAACCTCTAAACACGCACTTCTAGATATTAGGAACATCTCCAAACAAGTACAATATCAAACAAGCCACACAACATGCTAAAACACATCCAAACTCACAAGGACGTCTAAAGGCTATCTTTCGAACGTCACCGGACGTTCTTGGACGTTTGACCTCCAAACCTTGCCAAACTCAAGATGCTGACTCTAAATACTAATATAAACTATATAAGGACCTCATAAACTCATTACACACACATAAGCACATGAAAACACATAAGGTACATAGGTGACTAGTCGTCGAACGTCTTGGTCGTCCCTTGACGTTTGACTTCAAACTTAACCCAAATTTTTGAGACACTGCCTCAAACATCATTTTAAACCATCTTAGGGCTTCAAGACTTCATGTCACGCACATTAGGACCTAGTTCCACCTAAGTCATTTTTGGAGGTGTTATACGCAATTCATACGAGAATACGCCTATCGGGCATGGTCAATAAATCTCTCAGTGTAGGTAGAGATATTTCCATCTTCATCTTGCTCAGCCCAGTTAAAACCTTTCCTTTCATGGAGAAACAACTTTGTTCCATGACGGCGACATCTATGGATATTCAAAAAAATTGATTCGGATACTAGAGAATTACAAAATTCGGAAACACATTTGAAATGCATTAACGATTTAACAGGAAGCCACGAGAATATTTTAAACATTATTTCATCAGGAATTGAGACTTTTCTTCGTACGAATTTCACTCAATGCTATGATCTAAAGCCTTCAAATAACTATAAATGCCATGGATGCAGGTCTCCTTATGAAGCCCCTTGATTTCTATTTTTTTTTCATCTCCTTCTCGTTGCAATGACATCATAACACCAACATAAAGCATCTGACTGGGATTGAAAATTGCAGGAGATAAGGGTTTCGAAACGCAAAATAAACCATTAATGTGATCCAACCAAGAACCTGAATAATACTACATAAAAAATGAGCTTTAGCGGCAATTAATTAGCAATTGCCGTTAAATATGTATTTTTAGCGGCAATTAGCACTCTTTGTATATGTCCCTAAAGGCTTTAGCGACATTGGATCTAATGGCACTTAACTAATGTCAGTAAAGACTTTAACACTCTTTATTAATATGGCTATTTATTGCCGCTAAAAGTTGCTTTTTTGTGGTAGTGTAACCTTTGCTCATCTGTTTAAAAAGATCTCTTGTCATGGAAAAAATTTTGTTCCACCAGGATGATGTTAGGACCCAAATGATGAAAGAAACATAAGGAAAACTGTTGTATTTTTGGTTTTGATGAATTAACAAACTATAGAGTCGTAGTCTTACAAGACAAGTCAATTGTGTGCAACTGTAAATCTGCAAAAACTTCAGCAGAGGCGCGGAAAGGACAAAAATCCTCCACCAATTTCATGCTATTAGGTTGTTTGTCTCGATCTCTTATACAATACACATGTTCACAAGATCAAACCTACTTTTTGCAATCAAGAATATTCAAGCAAATCTCAAGGAAAAACTACTCTCACACATAGCGAGGGGACCTGATCGAGTGTTGCAACATTCTTAGTGGTATATTGAGTTTAGTGTCTTGTGCTCCATTAAAGGATTGTAGATCATTTTAGTTATTGTTGAGAGTTGAGTTTGTGGCTAGAGCTAGACAAGTTGTGTTTGTTGAAGTCTATGTTAGCTAGAGGTAGTTGATAGGTGGGCAATAGAGTTATTGCTTTGTGTTATGTAATAAAGGAGCTACAAGTTTAATCCTTGGTAAATACTCGAGTATGTATTTACGAGTTGCTTGAAGATATTGGACCTTTGAGAAATCTTGTGTCACGGGTCACGGTGTTTTCCTCTCTCTTAAGCAATTAGGTTTCCACGTAAACATTCATACTGTTCCTTACTTTAAACATTTACTTTACCTTTTGTTACTAGTTTCTGTCAAGGGACCTGGTTTTTTGACTCGTGATAGGCTCATACAAGCCAGCAAAAACATGGACCAAAGCTATCTTAACTGTTTTTTCATTGAAGCACGACCTTCATCATGAAAAAGAGTGTCATCTCCAAATTGAGAATCTTCCGATCCATAACTCAGAAAAAGCTACTGCAAGATTATAATCATGAAAAAGAGTGTCATTTCCCTCACAAAGTTGATAAAATATTTTTAAAAAGAGTTCATTATAGGCAGTAATGACATTTTGGTTTATGGATGAAACATTATAATCATTTCTTGTTTATACAATCTATCAACTAAACATATGCTCTAAGTCTGTATAAGGAATTTAGGTGTAATTAGTTGATGGAATTCAAGTACAAGCTTTTATTCTCATGAAATGTTTGTTAGCCTGATTTTCTTTTCAATTGTCTATGTCTATCATGTCGAAGCGAAAGAGATGGGGAGAGAGACGAGCAAGATTGTCATGTATCCCATATATATATCTTTATATATATATATATATATATATATATATATATATATATATATATATATATATATATATATATAGAGAGAGAGAGAGAGAGAGAGAGAGAGAGAGAGATAGATAGATAGATAGATAGATAGATATAAATCACACTAGATACACACAAAATACATGCATTGTATGTATCTTTTGTGATTATCATGTATATGAGATATCATATACATAAGAGAGTGACGAGCGAGATGACATGAAGGCGAGCGAGACTTGTTATATACCCTAATATATATGAATCCATTTGGATACAGTCACAAATTACACCTAATTTTAACATCATATATGCTGTGATACATGTATTTGAACGCACCAAAATCTACTAAGATTCGCTATATTAAAAATTAGAATAACTAAGTAATTAGCTCCTAAATTAGTGAGATTTCTATAAGTTTCATTTTTTTTTCATTTTGTAGAGGTGTGTGGAACTTTAGAGATGATGTTAACTATACTAACCCAAGAAGGGTCAAAAATAGATATTTCGACGATAATTATTAGGGAAAATTTCATGTATGACAAACATATTTTATGTAATAACATTAAATGAGCATAATTTACATAATTACATTTTCATGGGTATAATTTAGTTTGTTAGGTAGCAGAAAATTTGTATAAAACATTTTTATTGTTTTTAATTTATAAAAAAATAATTCAATTAATGGTAACAATAGCACTAAATACGGTAACAATTAATTTACATAATGCCATAATTTAAGCTAAACATTTAAATTCAAATATTTTTCTAAAAAAAAATTCTATAACGATTGAAAGACAATATCAAGTCATTTTTGGGCATCACTGAAGCATCGGTTTAATAATTTTTTTGGTATATTTAAAAACAGGTAATGTTTCAATTTTCGAATGAAACTTCATGTTTTGAACTGGAATAATTTATACAATAGTTTAGAATATGGGAAATACTAAAATTATGAAAGGATTTTTCCTGTTGTGTCTATTTTTATAGTCTAAAAAAATTAATTATCAATTTTCTCTTGTGTATATAAATTTGGATCTATTTTTTATCGAGTGAGTGTTATGAATTGTATATATCCCAATCGTAATTGTATATATGATATTCTAGCTTATTTCAGAAAGAAGTGTTTGAAGTAATTCTGTATACAGTATTTTGTATGGTATAAAATTTATATACAAATCATTGCAGTAATGTATATGTTGAAATGTGTATTAATGTAGTAAATACATTTATGAAATTGAGTAATTTTGTTTGATTTTTATCTGTAATATATTTTTATTTGATATGATATTTTGTGTGTTTTAATATATATATACAAATTACTGCAGTAATGTGTATGTTGAAATGTATATTGATGTAATATATACAAAGTCGTATGAGACAAGTATATACATTTATGAGATTGAGTAATTTTGTTTAGTGTAAATGAATATGGTACTTAAATATGTAAATATACAAGTATCTATGTAACTTTGTATATGTTACATTAATATACAACTCAATATATACGTAACTTTCGTAATTTGTATATAACTACTAAAATATACAAATTACAACATACAATTATAATTTAGGCATAAAGGTAACTAAATACTAAAATATACAAATTACAACATACAACTCAAACTATATTTGTAACTATATACAATTGCCTTTAATATACAATTCACTATATACCAATTAATTTAGTATACAAGTCATTATATACATAACTTAAATAATTTGTATAAAACTAATAGATTATACAAATCTCAATGTACAATTACAATATAATTTAGGAATAAACTATACATCTACTTAAAATACTGTTATATGTCTTTCGTTTATATAACTAAGAGAATATACAAATAACTAAAACATATGTGATTTAAACATGCAATATACTATATATAATTATCTATATACAAATATTACTTAAACAAACAATTTTATGTAAATTTGTACATAAGTAACAAAAATTTTAATCTAAAATTGTGTTCTAAGCCACTACCTGGTGATTTTGATGTTCTTCAGATCTGTCAAATTCAGATTCACTCTCCTCAGAATCACTGGTTATGGTTTTCCTCTTACTAAAATTAGGTCTTTTTTTTTTCTTAGGTCTCAATTCTTCATAGATGTCATCTTGAATTTGTTTAGATTTTGTCATAGATTCTACATTAAATCCAAAATCTTGAATTAAAACCATCAAAAACGAGGGTGAATTGTCAACAATATTGACATGCAATGGCATATGTCTGGTAATTGTTACAGATGGAGATGAATCCTCCATTTTGATTTTGAAGAACTTGTAATCTAATAAGAAAGAAAGAATTTTTTTTAAAAAAAAATTATGAAAAACTTGGAAGCATAATACATATACAATTGTTGATGAAGAAAAAAATAACAATAAAAATAAATTCATGGATAGATTTTTGGCGATTACCTGCGAAAATTGAGAGCAAGACGAGAGGGAGAACTTGAAATCTTCTGAAATTTGAAATTCAAAATATAGTGGAGGAGTGATTTTAAGAGAAAGAGATGTAATGGGAATAGAAGAGATAAAATTGATTATTGTATAAAATTAAATACAAAATCATAAATAGGACTTTTACGGTTGATATACAAAGAGTTGATGGGTCCCACTAATTATGAAAAAAAATTGAAACTATAATTACTGAGAGTAAATAAATTAAACTATATCCTTATTAATTAATTACTTAGTTATGTTTGTCATTCCACGTAATTTTCTCTAATTATTATCATTAAAAAGTATTGCAAGTCCAAATTGATGAATAGTGACTATTTTAAGAGAGTTGTTTTCACTAAAAAGCATAAACAAAAATGAAATTGCTTTCAAATTATAGATATGAAAGTATATTCTTCACTTTCAAGTGGTGAAAGTTGTATTTTGTGTGAAAAAATATAAAATTTCTTCGTCATTAATATAGTTTATAATTTTACACCGTCAACTGAATTGATTTGACCATTTCTCACTTGGTTAAAAATTATTTTTTATTTATCAGCATATATTACTTAATTTATTTTCTTCACATTATTTTGATAATAAAAATCAAGGTAACAAACTAATGTTTTCAACGACTTCAATCACGCAAAATTATTGAACATTCAACTTGGTATTTTCTTGTGTTTTGATATTTCAGCAACATACTATTTGCACTTAAATACTTAATTGATTAATTTTGCAACAAATAAAATAATTATTCACTATTAATATAACATTTCTTGAAATGTCAAAAGACATGCATATTTTATATAGTAAAAAATTTCACATTTCAAATTGTTTACTCTTTTGCTTTAATTTAACACCATTTTGTAAAAAAATTTAAATTTAAGATACCTTCTTAAAAGTCTTTCATGGACAATAATGTTCTTACGCCATTTTTTCACTAATTTAATTTTCCCTTTCTTTTTATAATCTTTTTTTTGCTATCTTTATAAAATGATGTTTATATTTTTGTGCAACTTTTGTTGGGTCGTAATATAAAGAAAAACTATGTGTAGGGCTATTAAGATAGCCGCAAGAAAGATTTTTTTGTGACATCTTTATCTATAATAATGTAACAATTAAATAGACGGCTTATTACAAGTGATGAGATTTGATGCATGTGTTATTACAAGTGGTGGAACTTAATGTTGTAGCTTTCATTTGAATATTTATATGCATTAACTTGAGAATCTGAGTTATTGATAAACTTGATGCATTTTTTTGATAAAAATTATTAATAACGTCAATTTGAGCTATTATTGAAACAAAATATCATTCTTTTATTTAAAATTGAATTTTTTTAAAAAACACAGATGAATTCTTTACATGTATTTTTAGGAGGAAAAAAATGTAAAGTGATTCTTGATTGTGCAGAGAAAGCAATAAAACATACTTTAAAAATAAATTAGTCGAACACACATTGTTTTTTTCAAAAGTCTATTCTGAAAAGTTAATTTTTAAAAAAAATATTTCTAGAAATTAAATTTTTTTATTAGCAACGCTAAATAGGCTATGATACTCGTATAAACTTTTTTTTTCTCTAAGAATTTCAATTGATAAAATAATTATTTCTTAGTTCACTATTGTTATATTAAATAATCTTCATGCACACTGAAAGATTATAGTTTTTTTTGTCAAAGTCTACACACCAATTATTACTCTAATAGACTTTTCTTTTTTTCTCCTGAAAAAGAAAGACAGTTCCGCGCATAAAACATCTTATGTTACTAGTGTTTAAAGTGACCTATGGGTAATACATAACACTTTCTATATGATATCTGACTTTTACTATTTTCATAATAGTCTAAAAAAGATTTTACATTAAAATTTCACCATAGAATGTGGATATGTTATTGGCAACTCAAAATTTGATTGAAAGTGACTAGATGATTTTCTCATAAATGATTACTCCCAAAAAAAAAAAAAAAGATGTAAATTTTTCTTTGCTTAATTTGTTGTTCATAATGTACCTCATCAAAATTACATTCAATTTATCACATCAACTGGTGATCAGAGCCAAAATTTGATGTTTGTGAGTTCTAAATTTAAAACAAAACAACATAGTCTAATATAGCAATCGTCAAAGTTATGATCAAATATATATATATATATATATATATATATATATATATATATATATATAGTTGTTATGTTTGAAAACAAAAATGATGTGTCATTTGGTACACATTCAAATACTTCATTTATTAATATGAAGATTTGAGTTATTTATTTCAAAGTTCTAAAATATTATTTGGTAAAGGGTAGATAATTGTATAATTTAAGTATAAATTTTGAAGATTTTTTTCTATAATCTCAACATTATTTTAAGTAAAACTAAAATTATTAAATTCACCATTAATAATTTTTGGATCTTAAAATTGAAGTTATTAAATTTACCATTAATATTTTTGGACCTTAAAAATAAAGTTATTAAATTCACCATTAATACTTTTGGGACTTAAAGAAAATGTTGTACTTGCTTCACCCTTGAGTCATCCTTGCCTTGAAAGTTGAAGTTTCGAGAAGCAAACAATAATGTAATTAATATAATCAAAATTATTAATACGTGAAACGATTTTAAAATTAAAATTTAAAAATTAGATCTTTGAATAAATTGTTATACGATGTAAATACAAATTAAAAAAAATAGAAAAGAGAGAGTCGGGAAGGAACTGAGAAGAGTAAATAGTACTTACCGGGCAGAGGTCTGCACTTTGACAACGAGCAACAACAATGAAGTATAGTAAAAATTAGAACCCTAACTTTGAAAAAGAAATTAAATTTAGGGTTTAACATTTTATAATGATTCGAAAGAAATCAATATAGTGAAACATTATTTTGGAGTATAACATTACAGATTGGTTACTTATAATTATCTTTGAGATTAATTGTTAGATGTTGTTTTGGAGTATGACACTACTTTTTTACTATTTTCAATTATCAATTTTCTGTATATTGTTTGGAAAAGAATTTATAAAAATCTATGGAGAAAATTGAATAAAAGGAGAGTAAAATATAGTCACAGAACACATTTTTTTTATCCAAAATACAAAAAATTGAATTAAATAAAAAAAACGAATAATTGCTAGTGAGGCTCGAACCCCCATCCAAATTATCAGAGTTGTGCGCGCTTACCACTGCACCATCCACCTTAGTGTGATGTGAATTCGCATGCAAAATTTGAATATTTGTACATGATTTTCAGTACGTAGATAGGATCTACATAAAAGCTAGTGGGTTCATCTGAACCCCCATTGTAGCTTCGCCCCTGCTGGTGATTCACTATTTTTGTTTATCCGGACATAATGAATCAGTCCCACAAAACTTAAAAGTGATTTTTGATTGGATTTCTTTTTTATCTTTAAGCCAAGGTTTATACACCAGTTAACACTCTTATCTTAGCACTTAGCACTAATCATGAAGAAAATCTTGTTGAGAACGTCATCTCCAGAATGGACCTTGTAGTGTCCAATCCAGATTCCTAAGGTGTCCAATGAGGGCATCGAACATCGAATGAAAAACAAAACAAAACTTTTGTCTTGACAAAAGTAAACTTTTTTTTGAATCTTTAACTTAAATTTTCTTGTCAAGGCCCATACATCACCTTATACTCTTATACACTTTTTTTTAAAATCTAAAAATTTATTGATTAAATATATTTACATAATATCATTAGTATTTTAAAAAATATTTTAATTGAGCATGATATATTTGTTGAAAATTGATTTTGTCAACAAACACCCGTGAATTTCTTACATATGTATTTTTGGGAGGACAAAAAATGTGAAAGAAAAATGTAAAGTGATTTTTTATTGTACTTAGAAAGCAATTATAAAATCCTTTTCAAATAAATTAGCTAAACACAATTTATTTATTTATTCAAAAGCTTTTTTCTAAAATGTTAATTTTAAAAAAAAATCCAGAAATTAGCAATTTTTAGTAGAAATATTAAACAAGCTCTGATACTCTTATATACTCTTCTTTTTCCTCAAAGAACTCAAATTGATAAAATAATTATCTCTTAGTTGAATATTGCTATACTAAATAGTCTTTATGTACATTGAATGATTGTAGATTTTTTTTTTTAAAGTTTATACACCAATTATCACTCTTATGTATATCTCTTCTCTCTTCACGATTAAAAAAAAGAGAGATCTGATGCTTAAAACATCTCATGTTAGTAGTTTCTGAGGTGACCTAGAGGTCATACAAAGACACTTTTTAAATTATCTGACTTTTACTTTTTTCAAACGAAAAATATATTTGGCAAGACAATTTTTTGACACGGCTTGATACGAGCAATAAATTTTAGGTATTTTCGTAATTTAGCTTAAAAGTTAAGGGTAATTGGGTAAGTTCATTTATTTCTTGTATCCAAATTGCCCTCAAAAATAAAATCACTACTCTTTAAAAGTAAAGTCACTGCTGAAAAGTTCAACCTATAATTATTACTTTTCAGTTCACACTGCCCAAGAGGTGGCTGACAATACTTATATAAGACTCCATTTATATTGTGTCATGTGGAACGTTTCAAAAATTACCTAAATCAATTTCTCTCTTCTTTTAACGATTTTTTCTCTTTCTTGCTTTTTTTTTACTTCTTTTTCTTTGACTTTTCTTTTCCAATTAATGTTTCAAATTTCCTACTTTCATACTTATATATTTTTATTCATGGAATATATGAAATCCAAATCTATTCTAATATTTTAATATTATTTTTCCATCTCGAAATTATTTAGATAAAATTATTTGTTAATTTACAAAAATATAATTAATTACGATTTTTTTATTTTATTATAACATTTTTTTTTCTTTTTGTAAGTGTAAATAACATTTATAAATTTTAAAAAATTAAATGTAAATTAGTAAAACTATTATTTTATTTATGATTTCTTACGAAATTTGTAAAAAAAAAAAATAGACTACTAATATGGGGGAAAATAGACTATAAGACAACTCTCCTCATTGGGTTAGCTGTTGAACATCATAAGCTCACATGGTGTATGTCAGTTTTAAAGAACTCCCCAATTATGCAAATTTATGATATGTTTTTAGGTCTATATGGTTCATTTTAGGTATGTTAATTTATATATATGATTATGTAAGACTACTGGAAAAGACTCATTTGAATAGAGATTTTTATGATACTTAGTCATAGACTCCAACTATTTTCTCTTTAACATTTTTATTATACATATGAGCCTGAAAATCTCATTTCACTGTCTTGTTCATGATTATTTAAATGATTATGTTAGTTTCCTCTCTTAATCAATACATTTCACGATGTTGTGTTGCATTCTTTAATGATGTGGAATTCGGTATTTGCACTCAGATTCGTGGTTAATGAGGTTACAACACTCCCAGTTAGTTTTTGGTGAGCCGTCCTCAATTGGGAACTCTTTTATTTTAGGTTGCATTTATTTTTCCTCATGTAGTCTTTGTGTTTGAAGTAGTTGGGGGCTATGTCCCGACAGACTTATATTTTCATTCTAAAGTAATAGAGGGTTTATTCAAACATTAGTAATATTGTCTCATAGATCTTATATGTTTCAACTTCCGAAATAGTTCATATGACATATCTAATATTTTTAATCAAGGGTCAGCCGAGGATCATTCATGGTCCCAGATACCATGTCTCGACTGAAGTATAGACTCGGATCATAACACACCTGATTTCAGTGCGCTAGGTTCAAATGTCCTATAATATCTAAAAATTGGCTTCTTGTTGAGTTTTTCTATAAGGTGTAAAGCACGCCACACTTATAACGGGGAGGTTATAGGATGTTTAGGAAATATTTCTCTCATTTATACTTTAGATTGTGCAACAAAGCTGTCCCCTAAGAAATATATGCATATTTGTGTGTTGCTCCAATAAAACTATTAACAGTTCAGAAAGCATCGAAAGGGATTGAGATGAGCCCGATAGTATGCTTTAGCCCATTAATTCAATGCCATGTAGGAACCCCACTAGACCATAGCACTCGAAGGAAAAGCTAACGGCTAATGCTAGATGTTATGAAATCGTTCTATCAATATAGTCGGACATCTCTTCCTATTCTTCAATGTCATTAATTAAGATATATTTATCATAAGTTAAGAAACTTAATCATAAGAAATCAGTCCCTAGAAAATGATCCCTATATAAATTATGGGGTTATTATTTTGTAAAGACACAAACCAATAAAAACACAAATATATACATGTCATTGTTATCTAATCTTTTATTTATTTGTTATGTCTAAATTCATCATTTGATTTCTCTTTTAGCAATTAATAAGTTATTCGTTTAAAATTAAGATATTTTTTTTTATCATTTAGACTTCACATATAAATTTACTTGTATCATTTTTTAGCGTAAATAATTTGACTCCGCATAAAAGAATTGTGATATTGTTTTCATTTTACTATTCTGATTCTAACCAAATTAGGCTAATCAAACATTATTCTCTACTCTTAAGTGTTATTAATTATCGTATTTATTATACATTACGAGGGTTAATTATAGAAAATCACCCTCTAAAAAATTATCCTTATAAATTATGTAAATTATAATCAGATCAACACAGACTATTTTCATCTTTCTATTTAAGAGAAAAATATATGGTTAAACAAACTTATAATTCTTAATTACTCATCATAGGTATAGTTTGCTATAATTATCACTCGCGACTAATATTATACATTGATTATGTGGGCTAACTTAGAGTTTGTATAATTAGTCACGTTTGTATAGGTATAATTCTCTAGAATATACAAATACACATGTATAATATACAATTATCTAACCGATATACACATACAATTCACCTCTCTCCCACTCTCTGCTCTCTCTCTCTCTCGCCTCTCTCCTCCCTCTCCCACTCTCGTTCGCTTCTCTCATCCCTCTCCCAATCTCTCTTGTCATATATATAAATGCATATGTATCATATACAATTATCTAACTGATATACATGTACAATTCACCTATCTCCCACTCTCTGTCCGCTCTCGCTTGCCTCTCTCCCCCCTCTCCCAATATCGCTTGTATCTCTCCTCCCTATAACAATCTCGCTTGCCTCTCTTCCCCCTCTCTAATCTTGCTTGCTATATATACAAATGTATATTTATAATATACAATTATCCAACCAATATACATATACAATTCACCTCTCTTCTACTATTTGCCCTCTCTCGCTCGCCTCTCTCTCTCAGTTTCGCTCGCCTCGTCCTCCTATAACATGTAGCAACGAATTGTAATTATCAAACTATAGCTATAGAGAATAATAAGGCTATTTTTGAATAGCTATAGGTTAAAATTCCTCATTTATTTAATGATATTACAACCAATTCATTATTTGATTTATCTTTTAGCTATTAATATCAAATTAAAATGAAGACTTTACTTCTTATTCTTTAGAAATTCGCCTATATATCCGAAAATACTCTTTTTGGAGGTAAACAAGGAAAGTATTTCGTTATTGCACTATTAGATGAAATATTTGAAAAATTACTTAAATACACAATTTATTTTATCATATTTTTTAGCATTTGAAAAAATCATAAAAAGTCTTGCTTTTTCATATTTTCAAATACATTATTTAAATGGTATATTGATCGGATACATCACTTTATGTGATGTGTTTTATTACTTTACGTGACATATCGGAGCGTAACCGAAGTATCGGGACGTTGAGTAATGTATCAGGACGTTGAATAATGTAACAAGATAATAAGTGATATATTTGAAACTGCGACACGATGTATCGGAATGTTGAATAGTATATTTAAAATCGGAACGCGATGTATGAAGACGTTGAATAACGTATTTGAAATCGAGATGTGATCGAGACGTTGAGCGATGTACCAAATCAAGATGCAATATTTATCGGAACACATGAAATTTCACCAAATTTGAAAAAAAAATATATAATATAATTAGTTCTTAACACTATGAAATAAATGTAAATTTCTCATATTATTTACCGATTTCTGCAGTAAAATAATTACAAATAAATAACGATTTTTCCATCTCAATTTAAATATTTTATTTTAAATTTTTTTCAATTCCAATATTACATACATGATACATACATACATAACATAATAAATTTTTATATTATCCAATTTAAAATATTATATATATTTAATTAAAATTATAAAATTCAGAAACAATTTTTAAATATTTAATGAGGCTACTTTCTTGACGCCACATATTGAAAAATCATCATGATACGTGTCAGCATTATATACAAGTTAGCAGAGCCATGTATACATTGTAATTAATATTAGAAACGAAGTGTAACGTAACTAGCTTCATCATTATCATCGTGGCTTAACTTCCTACTACTTCCATAGGATTCAACCATCTTCACATGGCAACGTCTGCCTTTTGCCATCACACATACGTAGTCTTTTTCATTTGAATTTTTTTTAGAGTAAAATTTAAGTTTAGTAAATATAAAAATTATGTTAGCGTTTTATAATTATAGGTTATTTGTGTATTATAGTAAATATAATTTGCTATGGATGTAATTCGTCTGTATAAAATTTATAGTAATTGTATATGTATATTTGTTAGACAATTATATATATGTGACTATTATGTATATGTATCAATAATTTGTTTGTAATCTACATAATATTTGAATTTGTGTAGAATTGAATCGAATTAAAATATTTTATATCGAATATCTCGCTCTCTTGCTTTATACAACATAAATTATACATTTTATTTTGTATAATTTATGTTTGTATAAAGCGAGAAGGACAAAAGAGAACTGGACAGGGACATATTTGTATTGTACAATTATAAGTGTATCGAACGAAGAAATATAGATTTGTATTTGTATATACACTTTTCTCTTACTTTATACAAATACAGACACTATTCATTTGAGTTTGCATAAAGTGAGAGCGGCGAATGACAAAATATTTACCACGAATTAGAATTAATGAAATATAATTATATCATTTATTTTGAATTAATAATTTGTTATTTTATACGATATTAATTAATTTTTATTATTTATTAATGTATATAGAAAAAATATCAAAATTTTAATAATAAATATAATAAAAATATTACATGCCAAGTCATATTTACAAGTAATTAATACTAGCTACTCCAATTTTTTTTATTATATATACCACACATTCATATTACACCAATATTTGTATCGTTTAGAGAAAGGAGAAGAGAAAGAAGAAGTAGTTTAGCCACACTCAACATGGCTCCATCGAAGACATGAAATTTGAAAATGATGGTGCCACGCTGGGTGCGGCTGAACTATGTCTTCTCTTTATCGTGTATATATAGGTCAAGCACATAAAAATTCTTTTTTGATAATTGATAATAATAACAAGGCTTATTATTAGTATTATTATTATTATTATTATTATTATTATTATTATTATTATTATTATTATTATGTTAAGAGTCCTTTCACTATCGATTAGCGGATATCATCTGGCTGGATTTTCCTCGTATCAACAACGAGGAATAAACAACCAGAAACAACAACTAACTATGGCTTTTAAAGTCTGATTATTTTATCTAAAAATTTTAAACTGTTAGAAAAAACACGTATTATTTATTTAGTTATATTTTTAAGAATATCATAATTTATAAATCTTAGCATATGGAAAATGATATGATAGTGTTCTTTTTCTTCCTTCTAATTCCATGGCACTTGCAATGGAGCATTGGTGGTGTTTGATTAGTTTTAGCAATTGTATGGTTGTTAGAATAGTAATTATCTTTGCATGCAGCTCATCTCTCAGGGCAAAGGACGAAAAATAGTTCTATATTTTTCATTTGGTATTCAAAGCTCGAATTAAAATTTTGATTAAATTCAGATTCGCACGTATACCTCCGAGATCCATTTGAAAGTGGCACTAAAGGAGTTAAAAGGTCATTATTGTAAGTGCATGGTTCTTATAATTTTACATTTACTCATATTCATGAAAACAAAAATCTCTATAGCGGCTTAATAGAATTAATTGACCTATCTTACATATAGTTTGTTTTTTAAAAGTAAAATAAAATCTTCATGTATAATTTTATTGATAATCTATTGTCCTTACATTTTTTTTGAGATGTAACGTACATAATTTTTGGTAAGAGATAGTAACTCAAAATTTTATCATCAAGTGATAATTTGTACACTCAAAGAAACTATATTAATTTGGACATCCCAAATACATGAGTATATCAACATCATAATTTAATGGAGGAGTCAGAATTCTTATTAAAGGAATTTAAATATTAAAATTTAAATATAATATATGAATGAATAAATTGAAAGGATTCATTATAATTTCATCTAAAGATAGAACCCTGGATTCTTACTAATCCAATGTTCTTTTATGGCCTTCTCCTATGTTTTTTAATATTTTGTATATGATGTATACATCATATATATTAGTTACTTGTTTGTTTAAATAGCTTTCATATTCTCTTAATTTCTATTGTTTGTTATAATTTTTTTCTTGATCTCCTTTTTAACTCTTTTAAGATTGTATTAAATTAATTTTTCTTTATATTTAGAGTTCTTCGTAGCCTATAATTTTTAATCTAAATCTAAATCGATATCTCACAAAATATTCAATATAAATCAAATGATAAGAAAGAGCTAGAACAATGAAACTTGTTCTAGATGTTAGTTCACCGCTTCAATTTGTTCGATTGTATTTTTCTTTTACTTTTTTTGAGATACGACATTATTCTAAAAAAATAAGTTGGTAATTTATATTTTAATATCAAAGGACAATTTTCTTTAAAAAGGTATTAATTTTAATTATAGTTGTGATAGAGTGACAAATATTTATTTATTTTTGATTAGGGAACTCAATTTGAGTCTCTTCGAATACAGTAGAAAGTATTTTACTTTCTAATGTGAAACTTTTTTATATAATTAAATTTAAATTTAACCAGATTTTAATAAAAATACAGTAAATATTTCAATTAATTTACTTATCCACTAACAGTTTAATTTCAAGGATTCAATTATTCTCAATTTTTTCTTTTCTAATGTGAAACTTTTCGATATAATTAAATTTAAATTTAATCAGATTTCAATAAAAATACAGTAAATATTTTAATTAATTTACTTATCCACTAATAGTTTAATTTCAAGGATTCAATTATTCTGAGTTTTTGCTTTTCTATTGTGAAACTTTTTGATATAATTAAATTCAAATTTAACCAGATTTTAATAAAAATATAGTAAACATTTCAATTAATTTACTTATCCACTAATACTTTAATTTCAAGGATTCAATTATTTTGAATTTTTGCTTTTAATGTGAAACTTTTCAATATAATTAAATTTAAAGTTAACCAGATTTCAATAAAAATAAAGTAAACATTTCAATTAATTTACTTATTCACGTAGTTTAATTTCAAGGATTTCTACATAGCCTTTAAGTTAACAAAGGAAAGTTTTCTGAATTTTTGTTGAGACTTATATATATATATATATATATGTGTGTTTTTTTTTTTTTTTGTATTCTTTGTAAGTAATACAATTATTTTTTTTATTTTTTTTCATTTGATGTTTCAAGTTATATTAAAGCTTCAATTATAGTTTAGTTAATTACTTCTGGTTGAAGAACGTTGTTACAGCTTACTTTTCTCATTGTTTGTTAAATTTTATCTAAAAAGCCCTCTTTTTTAGATTTTATTAGTGGCCTGCTGGGTGGGGTGTGTGGGATTGGGGTGGTTGTTAAATTGTTTTATTTTTAGTGATTTTATTATTATTATTATTTGTTTATCTTTGAAAGTATTTAGTAACTTCAAAAGTAATTTTTAAGCATTTTTTAAGATTAAAAAAGTATCAAAGAAAAGTCAAAAAGTTAACATTCAACAGGCCAAACTCATTTTTATAAGTCACTTTAAAGAACTTATTCAAACACTCACTAAATTAACTTTGACTTTTAATTGACATATTAAGTTCTGATATATATCAAGTAAAAATATTACAAAAGTTGAAATAAATAAAAATCAAAGATCTAGAACAATTTGTTAGTACACCGCTTGATTTTCTTTTTCTTAAACTTTCGAGAGTAAACATGAAATATTGAAATATGATGCAATAATCAATATTAGGTACTCTCTCCGTTTAAAAAATAATGACCTTCTTTCCTTTTTTAGTATGTTTCAAAAAGAATGACCTCTTTCTTTTTTTGGTAACAACTTTTCACATGGCAAGTTTAAGGCCACAAGATCAAAGGGCAATTTTATACATTTAACCTAACTTTAATTTAGGACCACAAGATTCAAAAGTCTTCTTTATACTCTTAAACTCTGTGCCAAATTAAATTAGGTCATTCTTTGTGAAACGGAGGGAGTAATTTTTATCTATTACTTTTAGGTAAAAGGATATATTTTTTTTTTTTTGCTTTTTGTGTTTTTGCTTTAGCTTTTCAAATATTTTACTTATTATAACATGTATTATTTACATATATGATTGAGCATAATGCACATAAAATAATTCCAAAGATAAATTAAATGCGTTTGTTTGTAAAGTTTATTGTTATATTGATAAAGTGATGATTGCCCTTTTTATAATAAAAAATAAATTTATATTTCAAATTTGAACTCTAACTAAGTTTAAGTATTGAAATTTCAAAAATAAATTATTATCTTTAGTAACTATTTTTTTTAAGAACCTATATGAAATTTTAATAAATTTTAATATATTTTCATAATATATGAGTAAGCGTAGTTTAAATTTTTTTTTAAAAAGATGCTAAGTGAGTTTGGTAAATTTGTTGTTATTTATTAAATTGATGTTTGAGATTATTTTTTTCCTGTATAAATGAAATTCATGTAGTTGAAATTGAAAAATTTATTTATTTATTTTTAAAAAAAATACTGAAAGACTGGAGTGTTGGGGCAATATTGAAAGACTATTCAAAACTGTCTATCTATGAATTCTCTACTATACAAAGAGGAGTGTTGGGACAAAAACTCACAAACTCCTCAAAAGAACTACTACCAACAACTCATAAAATTGGAGTCCTCAGAAAGATATGAGGTCTTACTCAAAAGTTGACTAGCGGATGAAGTGATTTCAAAGGCCTCTGGTTGAGGATCTTAAGAACCTGCGTCTGCATCATTAAGAGATGTTAGTCGAATGACATCAGTACATCAAATGTACGAGTATGTAATATAGCTGAATAATAAATAACTGAACGAAAGGACTACAATAGATATAGATATATAGTTGACTGAATGTAAAGAAATAATGAAGTAAAAGCATTAAAACTTTACAAAAATACTTACTCATCTCTGAACTCAACATATAATGTGATATACAAAATACACTTTAATTTTATTTGGAAGATTCTCTAACCTACAATCATCACTATGAACTACGTGATTATATAACATCTCGCCCACACTGCTAGAACTGTTTTATACCATGTCGGGGTATAAAACCTCTCAACTAAATGGATCCACACTAAGTAATAAGGATTCATCTAAAATGTATGATCTTGTACTTAGGTTGGCAAAATAATACTTTTTTTCTTCATGTAAAAATGATACATTTGTGAAATACTTAGTTCCTTAAACTCTTGCTCAAAATTATTGGTTAAAACACTTTCTCAAAAACTCACTTTAAAACAAAAATGTTGGCATTAAAATATTCTCAAAATAGGGTTCATGCTGAAATATAAACATAAATGAATCAACTCAAAGATCTCAATAACAATATAGAAAACTTATAGTCAAAATTTAAAAATACTACTCATCTCAAGAATACTTAATTCATATGGTTCATGCTAAAATATAAACATTAACGAATCAACTCAAGAATCATAATGCATAACATATATCAATTCAATAGTTACGAATAGAATTTCAAAAAGAATCAAGAACTCAAAATCAACTCATCTCAAGAATACACAAATCTAGGGATAGAACTATAGATTACTCTTTTACTTATTTGAAAGTAGATATAGGACATGAGGATGAAACAATTCAACATTATGATAGCCTTACATATCTACAACAACAAAGTTTTTAAATAATCTTAAAGAAGAACTTGATTAGAAGTCTTGAAACCCTATCTTGAAGGAGAATGTCACACCCCGAGCCCACATCTTGGGCGGAACTGGCACTCGATGACCATTGTTGGCCTCGAGCAAACCCTTGGTCTGGATTACTTAACTCAACGGAAGACAACAATCATACTTATAATAATGGAAGAACACATCTGAAATAAACAATAATATTAATAGAAATGTTTTAAAATTTTAAACATTCGGAACTGGCCGAAATGGCAACCGAAGTCTTTAACTTAAGAATGAAAAGTAAAGACTACTGGACTACTAACTGTCTATAAAGCCTCTAAACTAACTGAGATGAATATTGGGAAAAACCCAACATTCTATTGAACTAGTCTAGAAAGCAATAAAAAGATGTCCTCCGGAATGCAAGGATGCTCACCAATTGACTCTGGAGTGCTCAACTGGATCAACAGTGCGCTGGATGTCGATCCTCGTTACCTGCGTCTGCATCATGATACGATGAAGGACAACTGGCATCTATACATTGAATGTACGAGTATGCAAGTTGGAAAGCTAAACAACGCATAGGCTTGAAAAGGAGTAAGAATGAACACTTACCTTGACTCTGATCAACTCATGATCTACTAACTCTTATTCAATATAAACAGTTTAAAAATAATTGCAATATATAGAAATGTTGACTGAAAACATGCTGAAACCTCTGAATGTATACGAGTATATAATAATATCTGATATGTATATAAAAATACAATAACTGATGCATATGAAAATACAATAACTGATGTATATAAAAAAACAATACTGTTGTATGAGCTTCTCTAACCGGCAACCATCATTTAAGAGCTACAGTGATGATACAACGTTACTCGGCCCATGTGCGGCCATCCTAACTTTGCCGGAGTATAGGACCTGAACTGCCTAATGGATCCACTAGTAAACTATGAAGAGGGTTCATCTAAAAAGTATGACCCTTTTTTACCCATGATGGTTACATGGTTTACATGGAGACTTGAGTTAATCTGAACTGGCATCCCCTCATCGTTGCTCAATACTACTCCCAAAATATATATATATACTGGCTCTTATGTTTTTAAAACGTACTATTCTGTGATTTGAGATTAGTGCTCAAAACAAAGCTTTTAGAAAAGCTCTCTTGGAAATCATAGTTTCCTCTTTCTTTTATTAAAACTAGACATAGGCTCTCTGGAAGTCTAGCTTCATTTATCAAAAGTCTGAAACATTTTAATTTAAGCTCTGAGGGACTACTTAGTTTTCTTATAACTCTTTAGAAATGAACTCAATTTTATGCTCTATGCATACTCGAAACTTAACTCTTAGGAAATAGTTAGTTCCCTTATAACATTTGAGAATTTAACTCAACTCTTTACTTGAACCTTAAAACAAAGTTAAAATGGTTGTTTAAGACTCTTGAATGCTTTAGGAACTTACTTTGACTTGCTTCTTAACTTTTAGACTTGAATCTTAACTTCCTTGACTTTGATCTTAGCTTTCCTTGAATTGGATTATGGATTCAAGGATCATGATCTCATGTTTATGGATGATTTCATGATATTCAGATGTACTTTAGAGTGTTGGAATCAACTAGGAATGATAGGTACATCACTTAGGAACTAGTACGAAAAGATAGGGAAAGAACGGGGTCTGCAGGGGGTTATGGTGGTCTGAGAGGCGCGGGGCAGGGCCTGTCGAACATACCCTGGTCTGGGGCGCTCTGAGAGGCGCGGCGCGCCAGGGCCTGTCAGACAAAGGCTGCCTTGAGGAGCTCTGGCAGGCGCGGCGCCCCAAGGGTTATCTGATGGGACCTTCGAATTTTCTTCTCCGTTTTTCATCTCTAAACTTCCATGGATCTCAACCCAAATACTTAGGATCCCTAAATACCTCATTACCCAATAGATTAGACACGAAAACAGTTCGGAAACTTAAATTAAAACTACTAGAGATCAACTACAATTCAACCAATAAGAACGTCACACTTTTCATCAAAAACTTCAAGATTTTCATTCAAATAAACTATAATTTTCTGTATTGAATCAAATTGGGGTGTGGGTGAAAGGACCAACCACCGAATGATCTAACATACCTCGATAGGGATCACCCCAGACGAAATCCACACAATGATCTTGGAGTTCTTGGACAATTCTTGATCTTCCTCTTCTTTTTTCTTTTCTCCCAAGCCCTAAGCGTTCTAAATCCTTGTAAAACTGATTTAGGACTCGGTCTTTACCCCCAAATAACCCTTAAAACGAATTAGGCAATACTAGGGTGAAAATACAATTTTGCCCTTAGTAAAATCCGGATTGGACTTTCCTCAGTCCAACAACCCAACTTTCGAAAGACATATCTCCCTCATACGACATCGGATTTGTGCAAACTCAACGGCGTTGGAAAGATCTTCCCAAGGGATTACCAACCATGTAAAGAACTCATTGAAACTTCTTGTGAGCTGGAAGTTATGACTATTTGAAAATTAAACTCACTTTTGAAATTTGAAAATTTTCCTGAATTCCCTACTTAATTTTAAAAATATTTATTCTTGGTTTCTTAGATTATTCTTAGATGTTTCAAGTTACGAGATGCTACAGTGAACAATCACGAGAATTTTTATTGAGATTCGTGAATTAGTTTCTTGAAAACTCTAAGACTAAGAATTATGATTTTCATTAATGATTCATAATTGTATGAAGGAATTTGAATTCAAAAGAATGAAATTCTTGGAGAAGAATCTAGAAAAAGATTGAAAGAATCTTGAATGAAAGCCTTTATTATGATTTTTTTTCTTAGGATTTTGCCTTAGAATTTGAGCGAGAAAAGAATTGGGATTAAGAGATGAAAATATAATTAGTTTGAGCCTCTAATTAGTTATGAAATTAGCTTAGAATTTTCTTAGAGATAAAAAGACAAAAACGACCTTTCTAATTTTTTTCGTCGGCTAATTCATCACTTCACTATATCAGGTTACTAAAATGGTCATAAATTTTTACTCGAAACTCGAATTGATGCGAAATAGATGGCATTGGAAAGAAAATTCAAATACCTTTAGAATCTTACATAAAAACTTAACTGGTAAGAAAACTTTCAACTAAACTTTGATCGAGCCTTTGTGGATTTTGGAGCAAATGAAGACTTTGATCGGCTTATAATCATATGTCCTGCACCATGGAGAAGTTTCACCATAAAGTCTCATTTTGTAATTCATGATGTTGGAGGTGTGCACAAAGAGTAATGGAGGTATTGTAGCCATGGATTGAAAAAGGATATGTTACGCTACATGATATCAGAGATCAGGAAAGGTTTGATGGCTATTATAACAATAAATTTCTCATTGTGAATGATTGTTTGCATAAATACAGATTTCTAGCCAAATGGATGTTTTTCTTTGATGTGGATGAGTTCATATTTGTGCCTAAAAAGAGTACTATTAAGTCTTTGGTTGATTTGTTATCAGATTATTACACAGTTCACCATTGAACAAGTGCCAATGTCCAACAAACTCTGTTTAGAAGAAGGCCGCGACAAATGTTTGTGAATCTAATAATTGACAACTGTGATTATTAGGTCGATCAATTCTGATCAATGCCTTTAAGAGAAATCTTAAATTATTGAATAAAGGAATAGTATAGTAGTACTATTTTGGTGGTTCAAAATTTGTATTTATTTAAAGGTGCTTTGATGGTTAATATTTAAAATATAAGTTTTCCCAGCATAATACTCTAAAAGGTTACATGTTCATAAATTACAAGGGTTAGAAATCCTGTTGTTCTTAATGTAAAATTCATGATTTGTGGGGGTTTCGACTCCCAAAGTTCACAAATTGTTGGTGTTTTGACTCCCAGAACTTGAACTGCAGTTTTTTGACATACATTTATGGGGTTAAAACTCCCACTAATGAACCCCTGCAAATGGTACCAGGGATTGGTCAAAAACTTCCGCTACTTAATTGTGACACACCTATTTTTAGGGGGTTATCCCCACTGCCACAATATTAAATTGTGGGGGTTATTGACTGTCACAACATGTAATTTTAACCCCCATTATTTAAGCTTTTTTTGTAGTGGTACAAAGTGAGAATAAAAATACTATGCTTTAAGCGATACCATAAAAACATTCCTCGTATATCATCTGTAGCAAAATTATGAACGGGAGCTAGCAATCCGGACGGTATTGAAAGGTTCCTGAGACACAACATGAAAAAGCAACAATATTAAGAAACGAGGTTCAAGAATGAAGAAGAGGTAGAATTACTGAATGAATACGAGCTGTGACTAATATCCGAGGCATAAGAGAAGCATTTTTTACTGAATCCCGAAACCACCAGCCACCCCGACCTAATTCATGATAGGCCCATCAACTTTCTGACAAAATGCCTATTGTTTAAAACCATCGACATATTAAAACGTTCTTGGTGGAAAAAATGTGAATGAAGGATCTCACTGTATTGAATTGGGTCCATGAATCTAAGAAATGGTGAGAATTTTTTATCTCTCTCAATTCAAAAATTCAGGATTTGCATTGATGTCCTCTCAATGATTCCTCCTAAATTGCAATTATTTATCCTAAAAATTTCATTTCAATTGGAATTTGGTTATTTACCATGTACGAAGATCCCCGCTAAGCATTCATGGCCGAATGGTTAAAGCACCCAACTCATAATTGACAAATTCGTAGGTTCAATTCCTACTGGATGCACGCCAATAGGACCATCCAATAACTCTATTAGAAGAAGCGAAGGAAGAAGCGGAACTTTGCATAAAGTGAAGATCGCTCGGGGTGAGTAGAAATGCACTATTTTTCATATTCAAAAATAATTTTATTATTTTTTCTAGTCCACAAAGTTAAGTCTGAAAGTGAACGAAGTAGATGGAACAGAAGAGGAGCGCTTAGCTTTGATTTGAGAATACTTGATATTATAACTATAAGAAAGTATCTTAGTGCACTATTAGTTCAGTTAATTAAGAGGTACTCATTTTAGTCAACTAGTACCAGTCTCAGTTCAATCCAATCAGTGGGAGTGCGAATGGGAGACATCTTACTTATATAAAGCACTCAGGCGAATGAAGAGCTCATGCTTCCTAATAGTAGTTGTCCATGAATTCTTCTGATCTCAGTCAAGCAATCGAGCTAAGGATTGAAAGCACGGTTCTTAGAAAGTAGTAATGTCAGTCGTAAGCCAGGAAAGACCAATAACTTTCAAGTTTAAAAATACTTTCCACCCCACTCTTTGGAAATACTACTCAGCATCACCATCACAACATAAATAAAAAGGATCATTGCAAGAACTTTAGTGAGTTAGATCTTAAGCACGGAGATATCTTATATAAGAATATGTGTGGTGTAACATAATGTTGCTATCTTTTGAGATTAAATCATGTATTTGCAAGACTGAGCATACTATGAGACATGATGCTTATATGAATAGGTTCATCATGAGACTGGTATCCATAACTTTACGGAGTAAAATTAAAATCAATGGGCTAAAGTCTTTGCCCCTTATTTTGGGAACTAAGTATAGATATGAATTTGTCTGAAGTGTATGAGCATAGGTGATAAACACAATTTCGATATTAGAAACATCAAAAGTATGTTGTAATGACTGAACTTTGAGGAATACACAATATATAGTATGAATAGATTGTCATAACTCTCTCTATACATATCACTATTTGATTCTCAACATTTGCCTTGGTTTCTCATTTTATCATCTCCCCCTTAGGTTTGAAGCTGATACTTTAAAACCATAGATCTATTCCATCTTTTCTAGACTAGTGTACATTCAAATTACTATAATACTTAAAAAAATGTTAATCTCATGCCTAAAGAACTCTTTATGTGCAAATACTAAGATTCCTTATAAAGCTTCTTTCTAATATGCTTCTTTTAAACTCTATTATTGACCTGATTTGTTTTGTATTGTAGCGGCTTTATTAAACATGAATATTTGTGATAGTTGAAGTAATTATATGTCATATCGATACTTGATTGATTGAAATACATCATTATCCCCTTTTATTGAAATTATCTTGTGCTTATATATTTACATTAGATTGTATAAGTCGGGCATGAGGAGATCGTCCATGCAGGGATTGTTTAATTTAATGATTTAAAGTTGGGCACGTAGAGACCGTTCATGCTAGAATTTTTTAATTTTACGACAACGCGTTGAAATCTTCTGCACAAATACGTGGAAATCGCCCATGTTTGTATCTGGACCTCATGAGTATCACGGATCATGAACTCTTGATGTATTTTCGAGAAGTATTATGTATATACGGTTGAAAGAGTACTTAGCATATAAGGCATATCATTTCATGATGTCACATTGCATTGCATCTTATTACATCCTTTGTTCTTGTTGATTATGTGCTATATTGATGGTTGGACATTACATGATATTTGGTTACCCTTTTTTTTTTTTTATGAAACTTGACTTATTAGTATAATCTAGACTTGTATAAGTAAGACTATGATTTTCTTAATGTACTCATGTCACTACTTTTTCATTGTCGGTGTATGAGACATATTGGACACACATGATTTTGTACTCATACTACACTTATGTTGCACCTTTTTATGGCGCAGATCCAATTTTGGGTACATGCGCATCTCGTAGAGCTTTCTGATTTCGATCCTTGGAGTTGTGGCAAGATGATTGGTTGTTCCGCAGCCCACACCTCCCTCTATCTTACTATTTATTTTGTTGTTTTCGTATTTAGACATGCTATTTCTTACGTTTATATTTTATTATTTAATTTCAGACTTGCACCATATTTTAGAAGCTTTTATACTATGACACCAAAATCTTGGGTGATATTTTAGATTTTCACACTTCGTACTTATAACAAACATTGTTTGAGATATTCTACTTGGACTTTGTCTTTTCGCCTTATTTATTTAATTCGATTGGTAAAAATTAGTGAATCATACTAGATATTCATACTTATAACAAACATTGTGAATCATACTAGATACATGTATTTGATATACATGATATATGGCAGATACATTCTAAAATATAAATACATTGGGAGACAAGTTGGCAGGATAGGAGAGAGGCGAGCAAGAGAGTCAGATACATGTGAGTTCACGTTGATATAATGTATCTAAAATAACTCACACCTAATTATTTTAATTCCATATATTCAAGATATATATATATCTAAAATAGTCAAATACATATTTTACTATTCAAATTCTAATAAGGTCAGTAATATTAAAAACTCGTGTGAAAGGGAAATTATTACCCCTAATTAAATAACTTTATCTAATTTAATTAGAATCACACATCTCTTTCTAGGAGACTTTAGTAGACCACGTATTTTAATAACAAAAGTCTCCTAGAAAAAGATATGTGATTCTAATTCCACAAACATATTTAAATGTCTTTTTCAGCAAATACCTATTTATTATTAGAAGAAAAGCATTCCATCTAATTTCAGTTTATGTCCTTTTCTTTTTTACAGTTTTAAAAAATCCTACTTCATTCTTTTCATTTTATGTGAGATAGTTCGACTCGGCACAAAGTTTAAGAAAAAAATGAAAACTTTTAGAACTTGTGATTCAAAATAAATAATAAAATTTATGTGATCGTAAATTATTTCATTAATTAAGAATAAAATAAGCATTTTATAGTTATATTGTTACTTATTATAGAAATATGTTATTCTTCTTTGAACTGACTAAAACAGAAAGTAAGTCATATAAATCAGAGTAACATGTTTCTATATCTAAAAATTCAAATTCGTTAAGTTAATTTTTTTTTTACTAAATGTCATAATATTTGTAAAGCTACAAATTCTAAAATTACTTTTGGTACGTGCCAAAGGTTTTATTTCTTGCTTGAACTATGTATCCATTCAAACACTATTATTACATAAATAAATGCATTGAGTATATTATTTATGACTTAAAAAATAAAGTTAACAACCTTTCTAACTTGTTTTGCTGGGGTCCTAGAAAAATAATCACAGTAGTAGTTGGAGTTTTTCTAAGATACTATTTGTTTGGTAAAATGTCAAATCAAGGTTGTTAAACCTTGAATTATATAGTGTAGACTATCATTTTCTTCCTTTTTTTTAGAAACATAACAATATTTTTAAGTTGTTTTGAATTGTATTATTTTGTTTGATTTCAATTATTCTATCAAGACTTTTTAAGGAGGAAAATAAAACAGATTTTTTTTAATGAGCAACTTTTACATATAACAAATACGAAATTATATTTGAATGTTATAGCTATAGTTTATATAATTACACTTTATAGCAAATTTTATGTTTGCTATGACTATTAATCTGTATATTTTGATATACATATACATAAAAAAATATGCATTTGCGTCTATTTGTATATTTCGATATAAAAATAGGTCATGCATTTGTATATTTCGGTATACAAATGAGTCTTGTATTTGTATATTTTGGTTTATTTGTATATTTCGGTATAAAAATGGATCATACATTTGTATATTTCGATATACAAATGGGTTGTGCACTTGTATATTTCGATATACAAATGAGTTATTTGAGTCTATTTGTATATTTGGGTATACAAATGGATCCTACATTTATATATTTTGATATAAAAATGGGTCATGAATATATATATTTTGGTATACAAATGGATTCTGCATTTGTATATTTTTGTCTATTTATATATTTCGATATACAAATGGGTCCTGTATTTGTATATTTCAGTATATAAATGGGTTCTGCATTTGTGTATTTTGATCTATTTGTATATTTTGGTATACAAATGGGATGGCAATAAACATGAAATGTTTATTACGAATTACAAATAAAAAATTTATGAATATAACATTTAATTTGAATTAATAGTTTGCTATTTCATATCATTTTCCATTTTTAATTAGGAAAATGAAGATGCAATGGGGTTGAGGTGAAGGTGATAAGTAGTTTATGTTTCTAACCATATACATTAATATACATGATTATCTATATATAATACAACATTATATATCTAATGCTAAAAATTGTCAATATGACAAATATCAGTTCCTTCTTGTTGTCAATTTGGTCAAACTTTGAAAAGTTAAAAGTATTTTTTTGCAAAAACAATATTGTACTTATTTTTAAAGAATCAAAGTGTTTGATTATGTTTTTAGAAAACAAATAAGTGATTTTGAGTAATTTCAAAAGTTATTTATAGAAGCTAAAAAGTATATTTTTCGTTTCACAAATTGATACTTTTCGAAATATATATTGATCTTTATTGAATCTTTTTGGTCACTTTTAAAAAATAAATTGAAATTCCGTCTTGTCGTGATAAATAGCTATTCTCACTTGTAGAGCGTAGGACAATTATTCAGTATAATTTTTTATTATAATATATAAGATAAATTCATCTAAACATGTGGACGAATTAAGAGCTGATACGTGACACAAAAAATATGTTAAAAATGACTAATTAGCAAAGATAACATTAAATGTTATTTAGAACATGATCGAATAATCATATCAATGAAAGTTCTAAAATCAACACGTATAATTAAAATCAGTATCGTACGAACGATGCCCACCTAGCTAACTTTGAAGTAGAAGATCAGGCACTCACTTGTGTCCAATCAAGATGACCAAAAACCTAGTCGTTCTGAAAGAGCCAGAGATCTCCATTAGCCAATATATACTAAAGCATATTGATATTAGCTTTAATGCAAGATTCACGAATGATATTTCTATACTTTAGTATAGATAGTCTTTTATTTTTACTTGTTGGGGATCGTTCAATTATTTGTTATTCACTAAACATACACTGCTCTCTTATTCTTTGAACTTCTCGTATTTCATCTTTTGTTGCTCGAAACTACATTAATAAGTACATATGAATACTTTGTCTTCAATTCAATATTTACAAAATTCAATTTCAATAATCTTTAATTAAAAGTAAACACTAAATACTGAATCTTTAAAAAATTCAATTCAATATAATAATCATAAGTCAACATGATAAATTTCTATTCAATTCAATAATTTGAATTTTGATAATTTATACCATTCCTCCCATACTCATATAATATAAATAATGTAGAAACACATTTATTATTCATTGCTTCTGAATAGTCAATCCCTTTAATTACGTTATCATAGAAAAAATCCTTGAATTTCTTTACCTCCACACTAATTATTTTAATTTCCTAGAAAAAGTTGGACTGGTCAAGACTTTATAATAAAGTTTTTTATTTATTAAATAAAGAAAAAGGACTAAAATAATGACCGTAAGAAACAAGAAACTACTTGGAGACCAAACTCATTAATGGATCATTGACCATAAAATAAATCCAAGTCAACATTTTGATTGTACATAAAAATAATCATTAATGAATTTTCTTAATTTGACGCAAAAAATAATATTTTTCTATTTGTTGTCCTCTTTGACACGATTATTATGTGATTTCTTATTATGGACACCTTTTTCCTTAATAATTGTCTAATTTTCTTTTTTAATTATTCATAATTATTTGTTTATTTTGACAAATTAAAAAAGAAATTTATTTTTTTACCTATTATATTCTCAATTTGAAAAAAGTAGAATATCTCAAAAATCTCAAGTTTTAAATTCAGCCACTTCATAGTTAATAGGGGTAAAATTAAACTCATTATGTTAATAATTGTTTTCTTAGTGATAGAGGGAGTATCTATAATAGAATCTGATCAATTTAAATTTGTGTTGCAGAGAATCCTATTTCAAAGATAGTGTTTCATGTTAAATTGTTTTTATATTGAAGACTTTAATCTGAATCCTTTGATTAAGAAACGAGTAACTCCATTCACTAATCATATTCTTTGTTGTCTTTGATCGAATTCTATTTGATACTTCCAAGTTCCATCATTTTATTTTATGTATCTTGTTTTAGCTAGACACTGAACATAAAAAAAAATATTTATTTTTTGAACTTTATAGTCAAAAAGTTTAAATTATATGCTATGAATTTGTAAAGTTACTATAACTTAAAAACACTTGAAATAAGTTAAACTAAACAATTTCTTTTAAAAAGGTTAATAAATTTTATGAATTTTAAATTGTGCAAAATCTATCAAAATATCCTTTAATTTTATTTCTTATATAAATCAAATAAAAAATCAAAATTAAAGAATATTGCAAAAAAGAAGTGTATGAAATATAGGTTGGATTATGTACGTGATTAGGCGTTATGCGGAAACTTACAATCACAAATCAAGACGATGATAAATTAGATCACAAAAATTAATATTAAAAATATAATATTATTATATGAAAATTAAAACTAACATATAGAGAAAAATCTAAACTATATAGAGAGAAACCTCCTCATAAACAAAACTCTTAAAAGTCTAATTTTGGATTTTATTATGTTACGCGAAATTATATTTTCCTTTTAAAATTTTTTTAAATATTTATGATAATACTTTTGACTTTTTTATTTAAATAAGGAAAGAAAATCAAAGCAAAATCTTATTTTGTATATATCATATTATAAAAATAAAATAATACTCCTTTTGTACTATTTTATGTGATATTTTTTTAGATTTTAAAATTCAAATAAGATTATCTTTGACTGTAAATTTTTGGATAAATCTTTTAAGCAATTCTGAATTATCAATTATTGTAACTCATAAATCTATTTATTAATTCACAAATATACAAATTTTATTTTAAAAAATAAAAATTATATATAAATTTTCAATTAAACTTATATTATTTTATTTCTCATAAAATAAAAAATAATCACATAAATTAGGTCATCCTTTTTCACAATTGACATAAACCACAAAACCATAATAAATACATACAACAAAAAAGTTGTTTATGTTGATTTTGACCAATTTTTTGACACGCTTCTCTTCTTCCTCTCTAAAATCTCCTTTTTTTTTTTCCTTCATTCAAACAAAACACTTTGAATTTATGAAGACATCTTTGAAGAAATTGCGAGGATTAGCTACTCTTAGACATGAAAAGAAAGAACGAAGGCTTCGCCAACCTTCCGATGAGCTTGCTATGGCTGCTCAGGTTTTTTGTTGAATTTTTTTTTTTTGATTTTTTAATTTTTTTTTCTTGATTTGGTTGTGGGTGTTGGGTAATATGATACAAGATGCAATTTTTTTTATGAAAATGAAAAAAAGGGATTAATTTAGACAACCCCAATTGGTTTTCTTGGGTAATGGTGTGGGTTTGGAGAGAAATGAATAGATATGGAGGATTTTAGAGGGGTGGGGTGGGGGTGGGGTGGGGGAGGATCTTTAGGGTATGGGTTGTAAATCATACAGTTATTCTTTGAGTTTAGTGGGTTCTGAATATTTTAACTCAAATGAAGGGTTTGAACCAAAGTTATTGGGTTCTGCTGAATCTGTATCTTCTATTCTGGCTGTGATCCTGAGGTCTGTGCAGCTAGTTTGGGAGTGAGTTACAGTTGATTGATTGATTCATTGGTTGGTTGTTATAAAAATGTTGATTAATTGATGATGTGCTTAGGTATTTTGTTCTAATTGAGACGTCATTTGGAAAATGTACTTCAGTAATTCATGATTAGGATTCAGATTTATGCTATATGGATATGTCTGTTCCAACACAAAGTGCATTTGTTCCGTTTGCCTAGGCCTTAGTGGAGAGGAAACGGTGGATTAGTCGAAGTGGGTTCAGGTTGGCCTAGACATGTCACCATTATTGAAAAGATGTCTGTCATGACTTTGCATCATCGTAGTATTTTATGTGAACATGGTCTTTCTTAGAGGGTTTATGTTCTCTTCTAGGTAATATATGACTCTGCTAATTAATTAGAAATGTTCCCTTTTGATCGCATTAAAAAAAAATCAATCTTGAGCACTGGTATAGCGAAAAGTGTTTCCATGTTACTAATCTAGCTTAAAACAAGTTTTTCGTTGTATTAATCTAAGGGGTGTGAACTTGGGTATGTATAGGGACTATACTTGTGGTTAGCCCCCAAGAAACAGTGAATCGAGTTCATCATCATGCTGCAGCATTGTGAACTGTTTTAGCAGAGATAAGGAAATGCTGTTTGTTGTAGACAATGCTGTGGATGTTAGTGAAATTACATACTCTACCACTTGGGGTCTCCTTCAAAATCCCACCTCTGGTTGTAGGTGATTTGGTTCAGGAATCAACTATGAATATAGGTTTTCCTAATTAGCTGTTCTAATCTTCACTTAATTTATATATACAATTATAGATGAGAGTTCCTTATAGAAACTCTTCACTTAATATTTATATACAATTATAGATGAGAGTTCCTTATAGAAACTCTTCACTTAATTTATCAATAGATGTATAGATGAGAGTTATCAGAAGTATTTTGTAAATTTTTCTGGTTAAAGTTTATTACAGCCTGGTCTTTGACAGTTGCTTTCACCTCTCCTAGGATATGCAAGAAATGAAAGATTGCTACGATAGGTTACTTTCTGCAGCAGCTGCAACTGCAAATGGTGCATATGGTAATTTACTGCCATTTACTTCACTGTACCTTCTGAACTGCGTGTTTTCTTTTGAAGCTATTTTACAATATGATGGTATCTCTCTTTCATCTTCTAAGAGTAGCTTCAACTTGTAATTACTTTTACTAATAGAGAATTCCTTAAGGGCCACTTGGCACATTGTTTGGAACTCGCATAAATATTTGAGAATAATTCATGGGCTAGAAGCATACTTATATCTACCTACTTTTCACTTACTTAAATGCCCCAGATAATAATGGTTGTAAACTTAAAACACTCTAGCATAGACTATGTCTCATTTTGCATCTGTAATAGGTTCGAGCATTAAGCTCCAGTGGGGCACATTGGTGACTTTATGTTTCTTCTCGGGGCTCCTTGAAGTGCTATTGCAGCTCAATTCATCCAAATAGAAAAGAGTTATTGGTTAACAAGGTTACTTATCAAAACAAAAGAAATGTAGTTATTAGTTAACATAGTCCTTTAATGAATCAAATAGGCAAGCAAAAGCATTAGCTACTAAATTGAAAACTTGAATGGTTAACGAGGTACTGCAAGGACGTGCATGTCCTGAAAATTTATGAAATGACTTAAGCAGATGGAAGCATAACTAAATGCTGTTTTATCCATCAAACCAATCTACTTTCTAGTTTTGCTTTTTTGAACTTCCCAAAATGGAATAGTTTGCTATTATACTGGGAAGCTTGAACTTATATTTTATTCTCTTGAAGTGTCAAAAGAAAACAAATTTGTTTTAAGAAGCTCTGTTTCTGTGTACTTCAATCAATTATCACATTTACATTATAGTGTGTTATATGGTTTGACCAATAAATAATGATGTACTGGTTAAACATGATATCCATATTTATTGTACATTAGTATGCATGCAGATGTATTAATAAGCAGGGATTATTCCTCAGCTTTCATCTTTGTTTCTTACTAGTTGGATTTGTACTTCAGAAGAACTTTTTGTGCAAGTTATATTTAATTGAGATAGTCTATTTTCAGAATTTTCCGAATCGCTGCGAGAAATGGGAGATTGTCTTCTTGAGAAAACGGCATTGAATGACGACGAAGAAAGCGGTCAGTATGAAGCATTACTATGTTTAGTTGATTAATGATTGACCATGTTGACTTTTTTTTTCTTCAAATAAGTCCGATCAACTAAATATTTAAGTTGTAGGGAGGAGACACTTTTATTTAGTTGTTTTAGGGATACAATCACATGCGTTTCTAATGCTTTTTCTTGAGCCAAGCATTTTGAAATTTCTCTGTATAATCTGAACCTAGAGTTATTGGCTGCTTCGAGATCATGTTGAATTGCTTGAATTGCCTCATTTAAAGCATAATCTATTAGACTGGGGCTTTTATTTATTTATTAGATCTACAGCATTAATAAATACTTATCTAACAAAAGCAAAAGGATCCCAGAAGAAAAGATCTATGATGTCCGTTTTGTTGAAGGTTCTCATTGCATGATTGGTCTTATAAGTTCCTCAATCGAAAGAAATGGATTATTCTAATAGTGGTTTCCTTTGTTCTTCAATCATAATGTGCACATCTTTGGATTGTTAAAACTCATTATATTTATTTTATATGACATTGCTAAGAGATCAGCTAAAATTTTCCGTATCTTTTTTTATTTTTCAATCTTGATTGTTGAAATTGGACTTGTTTCTATATGAACAGGTAAGGTGTTACTAATGCTAGGTAAACTGCAGTTTCAGCTTCAGAGACTTGTAGATAACTATGTGAGTGCTAAAAGTTCAATGTGAATTATTTCCAAGTTCTTGAAAATACCCTGTTTTGATGAGTTTTTATGTTCTCTTTTCAGCGCTCTCATATTATTCAGACTATCTCTGTCCCCTCAGAATCCCTTATCAATGAACTGCGCGTAGTTGAGGTATGGGACTACACCGACTGATGGTTTTCTTGGGGTAGAATAAGTAGGAGGAAAGATGATTGCACTTTGGGAGATGTAATAGTGTAATAAATATAACTTGTATTTTGCTTGTCTTACTTCAACTACCTCTTTCATGGAAATTTTATTTCACTAGATTAACACAATCAAATTTTGTGTAAAACTTTTGGCACTTATTGAGTCATCTACTTTGATTACGTGCTTACTGTAATATGAAGACCAACTAATCTGATATTTACTAAAATTGACAAGGCTAAATAGTTCATCATTTTGTCGTTCCATTTCATGAGATAGTAACTACTGGGATTAGGCTTCCACTTAGAAACATAGTTTATGTTTTGACAATAGATATTGTTCTTTGCTTGCATTTTTTTTTTATGCTTAAGCATTTGACGTTTTCTTTCTTTTTTGTGAAGGAAATGAAGATGCAATGTGACGACAAGAGGTAAAACTATATTACTTCTAATCATTTGTGTAGCTTTTCTCTATGTGAGTGTCCTCTCACTCTCTCTTCTTTGCCAGAGAAGTGTATGAGAAGATGATGCAAAAACACAGAGATAAAGGCAGGGTTAAAGGAAGTAAAGGAGAACATATTTCTTCTCATCAGCTGCAAGTAGCTTATGAAGACTATGATGAGGGGGCTAATGTTTTTGTATTCCGTATGAAGTCCCTCAGGCAAGGACAATCCCGCAACCTTTTAACTCAGGCATCTCGACACCATGCTGCTCAGGTTTTTTTTCCCGTTGATGTTAATGAAATCCCTTACGTTTCTTAGTGAACCAAAGTGTTTGCTACTACGCTTGCACTATATTAGGGTGGTTGATCATGAGCTTTGGCTTGTTTTTCAAATCAGTTATCTTTCTTCAAGAAAGCCCTCAAGTCCCTTGAGGAGATTGAGCCACATGTCAAATTGGTGACGGAGCTGCATCATATTGATTACCACTTCCGTGGGCTAGAAGAAGATGATGGAGTTAATGCTGGCAATGACAATGAAAACAGTTCCGAGGATGACTCTGATGATGGATCTGAATCGCTTGATGATGGTGAACTGAGCTTTGACTATGGACAGAATGACCAGGTTTATACATCAACCCATTCAATGGAGGTAAGCTTTTCTCCTTTTTTTCTTTCTTTCTGGGATTTATATGGAAATTCATGAATACTATCTGCTTAAATATTATCCTCATTTAGTAATTTGCCGTTCATTAGTTACTATAACTATACATTCACTGAGCAATATTTTCACTGATCAAGTGGTTGCTGACAACATGACATTTCTGCAGTTGGATAAGGTGGATGATGCAGTTCCTGAAGTTGCTTCAAAGGGTGCATCAAAGGTATTATACATTATCTTCACTGACCTCCTTTAGCAGTTGAAAACCTTTCTTTGGGGCCCTACGTTGTGTTTGTGAATTTGGTCTCTTTCATCTTTATCATAAAAATGAATTGAGGCTTTTTTTTTTGATAGAAACAAAATATGAATTCATTTTTTCTTAGTTTGATTTGTTATGGTTTCTCCTTTCATATGAGATTGCTGAAGCCAACCTGTCATCATCTGGAGATTAAAAATATTTTCTTCTGTTGGGTTGTATAGGAAAATCTCAGTAAGATTCATGGTGGGAACAGTTTTTCCTTCTTCAGGGATGTCAACAGCACTAAATCAGCACCACTTCTGTCTGGGAGGAAACCAGATCCTGCTGAGGGTGCCGCACGAATGACTTCATCACTCTCAAACAAGTTTCAACCATATGTTCTACCCACACCAGTGGAGGCGAAGATTCCAGAATCAGTAAAATCGCATAACATAGACCCTCAAACAAAGCGGACTAGCCAGACTACTGCTGTAGTTCAGAAGTGGCATTCCTCCCCTTTGGATCAGTTCAAATATGAAAAGCTTATGGCAGGTGATAAGTTCTCTGGACCTATCACCGTGAATACACAGTCAGTTCCCACAGAGAGCAAAAATAATGCAAGTACTGGTTGGTTGCCCCCTCCACTGTCAGAAGGCCTCTCATCTGCACAATGTGATTTGTCCAATGCCAAAAAGGTCAAGAGACAAGCCTTTTCTGGTCCATTGACGGCAAAGCCATGGCCAAAAAAGCCCATTGTTTCTTCTGGTAGTCCGGTTGCCTCATCTGGATACCCTCTGCATTTTTCTCTGCCTTTCTTGCATACTTCAATGCCTGAACCTTCATCGACCCCTAAACTATCTTCACGTACTTCCCTCATGTCATCACCTAAAATAAGTGAGCTACACGAACTACCTAGACCACCAGCTAAAGTAACCACTACAAGACCCTTACGTCCAGTTACTCGTTCAGGACCTTTGGTCTCAAAAGTTCAGGATTTTTCTCCTACAAACAAAGCAGCAGTATCTTCAGCTGCTTCTACCCTACCAACACCTCCAGCTCTTCCTCGTAGTTACTCTATACCATCTCGGGGTCAGATAGAAACCTCACTTCATGTTTCTAAGCCACTGGAAGATATGGCTTCATCACCTCCTTTAACGCCAATAGCCTTGGTGAAGGACCATCATACTCCCCCTGCTTCGTAGCCTCCAAACTAGCTAGTCAAATTGAAGGTGTAACTAAGAGAGCCACCAGGGGATTTTTCTGGCTATTCAAAGGAGCTTAATCATTCTTCTATCAGTGCAATTCAGTTAGAGTGAAAGGCAGCATTTTGCTAGGGTATCCTAAATGTACAGGTTAAGTCTTCTGTTGCTTCTGATATATGGTGACATTTTTGTTCTTACCGTTAAGTATGTCTGTTTGCTTCTCTCGCGAGATGCAGGCGTCTTCACCTTGTAACCATTCATAGCTTGTATGAGACCACAAGAAGTGGCTTAGACAGCTGTTTTGAGATCATCTTTTGTAAATATCTTACTGGTAGTAACCTATCAAGATGGAGAAAAGGATTATCAAGAAGGGAGAATATGAAATTCTAGAGATGATATTTTTTCATTTGCTTCTTGGTAAGTTGTAACAGACATGGATAGTTACAGTTTAATTGACATATCCTAATAACTTTAGTGGGAGAATTGGAACATTTTAAAGTTCAAACATTATTTTGTCTCAATGCAACACAAGTGAGCTCTGTTCAAGTATATTAGATTGATTAAACTTTACTTCAGATAGGATGCTGAGAAAAAAACCATGCATCAATGAGATAGTTGTATATTGAGAAAATAACCAAAAGCCACCTGAATCTACTTTCGAATCCTCAACTATATATTTATACTTTAGGTACTCTTAATCACCTGAACATTTTAAAAGTATAATATACACCTCTTAAAAACTCACACACATATATCTATCAAAAAGTAAGTGGCATGCGCTTGCAACGTAATTTACCTTTTTAAAAATTAAAAACTATTGTTTTTTACTTTATTCTACTTCCTTTTTATATTAAACTCTCTTTCTCTTTCCGTTCTTGCTCCTTTTTTTCTTTACCTTGACCAAATGATTCTTCAAACTTAGCAAAGTAAGATCAAGTTTAGGAATTCTTGAGTGAAATTTTCTTCATAAACCTTTTGCACATCAACTGAAAATTCAACGTGATTCTTGTCTGATAAATAAGAGAATTTAAAAGGGTTGAATAGTGGTAAAGGATATGTTGACAAATTGTATGGATATAACATGAACATGTCGATCTTGCGAGACATTTCAAAATCTGAGAAAGTAAAATGAGGTATGAATAACACAAAAGTGATGGAATTGTTGTTGATCAGAATATTGATTTGTGAATTTCAAAGCAGCCATTGCAACTGAATTAAATATCGATCAGTTGAGGAAAATTTTAAAGATCTTATACCTCGTTGAGATGAAGAAACAAGAGTTTGGATTTTCAAATATGTATCTTTTACATATTGATACAACAAACAAAAAGGTTGAAACGATGCATAACTTTGATGGATCATTCATACTTTTTATAATGTTGTGTAATCATTTTTCTGAATTTTATTTCCGAGATGAATAATTGTGTATTTGTTCATGCAAGAGTAGAATGTTGTGTATCTGGTACATTCTATCATGTATTAACTATATGGTTCAATAGATGTAATATTGTGTATCTAACACACAATTTGTGAAGCTATGTTTGATAAAAAAAGTTGTATTTGATATTAGCACTATTTAAAAATAGAATGTTGTGTACATGATTCACTATGTTGTGTATATAATACATGATTTAATATATGTATTAATGTGCTCCATGTTTATTTTATCACATACACAGAAGCAAAATCTTCACTTTTTACCTTAAACTAAACAAACTTTTCATAATAACATTTATGTGTCTCCATTAATGAATTTGATACATACTTGTGTGACAGTTTAATATATCATGTATGATAATAAGTATTAAATACATTGTTGCGTGTCAAGATTGTTATTATGTAGTCATGACATGCTGTTATATGTCAATTTCTTCGTTATTTTCTTAGTTGTCTATCTATAATAGAAAAAGACAATATTGAGGGGTACATGATAAATGATACATTTGGCAGAAATTACGTCAAGTATCAAAACTAATTAAGATTATGTATCAAAATTAATATTTGAACATGACACACTGTGCATGATGAAATTGTAATGTATCGTAGTGTTAAAACAAAGACATTACATAAAATTATGAATTAAAATTAACTCGATACATTAAAAACCTAGTTAATGTATCCAAATCTATAACCGTAAGATAATTTAGTCTTACATGACATCCACATATCTCTCACGCGCCTCAACTGCATGGAGTCATGGAGTGTGCTACGTTAGACAAAAGGTGCACAAAATTACAAAAAAAAATAAGTTGGGGGGGGGGGGGGGGGGGGGAGGGGGGAGGGGTAATATGACCTTAGTTTAGTTAAGGCGTGTCTCTAAAATTTCGGTCATTGTTTACGGGGGTACTTGTGTATTTTCTCATTATAATTTATATGATCATATATTATATTTATATAAAATAATGAAAGGAGACTTATAATTGGAGCTGTCAAAATGGGTTTAGCACATGGGGTTGGCCCAATCCTACTCTATATTGGGGTAGGATTGGATATGATTTTTCAAGCCCATTTAAAACTAGGCTAGATCAGGGTAGGGCCGAGGTCGGCCCATGGGCCAAAACTTTTTATTAAAGAGTAATTTACAATAATCTCACTAATATATAATCTAATTATTTAATGCAAGTTATGTTGTAATATTATAAATCTTCGCACCCAGATACATATATCTTGAAATACAAAAACTTAAAATTAGATTAATTTATTCTAGATACACATGTATCTAAAATACGTATACAAATCTCGTGCCCTCACCGCCCTCCCATATTGCTTGTCACTCTCTTATCTCATTTACATATCTGGTATGCGAGATGCATGCTAATTACACTAGATTTTTGCTAGTCTTATTAAAACACTTACCATATTTGATTGAAAAATCTTCTCATTTTCTTAATTTTATAGAATTATAAGTTTGAAAAGAAAAAAAATTTAAAAAAAAAAATAGAAGCGCTAGCCCGCCCTAGCCCTCGACCCTTCTAGAGTTGGATTGGATTGAGCATTTTCACGCCCTACCAAATGAAGGGGCCCTCCCTATCCCTTCAAATTTCTTGATCCGCAAGACTTGGACCTGGTGGGGTTGGGCCAACCCTTTTTGATAGCTCTACTTATACTACAGGGAAAAGGGTCAAATATGCCCCTGAACTATTCGAAAAGGTCTAGATATACCCTCCGTTTAAAGTTTGGTTCACTCATGCCCTCGCCGTCCAACTTTTGGTCCAAATATGCCCTTATGGTGTTAGTTGTCATGTTGGACATATCCAACTCATTTTTTTATTTCTTTAAATGCCACATGGAATTGTCATGTCATTTTGACCTTACCACATGACATTTATATGAAAATGGAAAGACATTCAGACTCATAAACACCTAATCCAACCCATAAATCAACTCCTTTTAAATTCACTATCCGACCTATTGTTAACAATTTTGTCTAATTTTTATATTTTTGGTAAATTCTGAAAATGAGTAATTGATTAATAAAAAATAGTAAAAATATGAAAAAATATATAATTAACGCCAAAAATTCACAAATAAATATAGTAACCTTAAATCTAACATTTCAATATTTTAAAAAAAAAAAAAATTTGATAAAATCTCGAAAATGAGTAATTGATTAATAAAAAATATGAAAAGTATGAAAAAAAATATAAATAACTCCAAAAGATCACAAATAAATATAGTAACATTTCATTCTACATTTTTTTAATTTTTTTTTTTCCCATACAAATCCCGAAAATAAGTAATTTATTAATAAAAAAAGAAAAAATATGAAAACAAAATAAAAAATTTACGTCAAAATTCACAAATAAATATAGTAACCTTAAATTCAATAATTTCAACAATTTTTTTTATTTTATATTTTTTTCATATTTTTCTATGGGCCAAAACTTTTTATTAAAGAGTAATTTACAATAATCTCACAAATATATAATCTAATTATTTGAATACAAGTTATGTTGTAATATTATGAATCTTCATAACTAGATACATATATCTTGAAATATAAGAACTCAAAATTAGATTAATTTATTCTAGATATACTCTATCCAAGTAGATACACATGTATCTAAAATGCGTACACAAATCTCGCGCCCTCACCGCCCTCCCTTCTTGCTTGTCACTCTCTTATCTCATTTACATAGTTGGTATGCGAGATGCATGCTAATTACACTAGATTTTTGCTAGTCTTATTGAAACACTTATCATATTTGATTGGAAAATCTTTTCATTTTCTTAATTTTATAGAATTATAAGTTTGAAAAGAAAAAAAAATCAAAAAGAAAAATAGAAGCTCTAGCTCGCCCCAGCCTTCGACCCTTCTAGAGTTGAGTTGGATTGAGCATTTTCACGCCCTATCAAATGAAGGGGCCCTCCCTATCCCTTCAAATTCCTTGACCCGCGAGAGTTGGACATGGTGGGGTTGGGTCAACCCTTTTTGATAGCTCTACTTATAATATAGGCCATAAGAAAGTTATTATACATTATATATATTAATATGGTATATACATTATAATTATAACTATAAAATTATTCATGTAAAATCAGAAGTGTGATTATTAATTTAGAATATAGTGTCAAAACTATTTTTATATAAAATATAACATTTATAATATTAATGTATATAGTTATATTAATGATTCACAATATTCCAGATAGATAAGTTTATGACATATTTATTCCATTTTCAAAAATCATTCTTATCATACATCTATCATTTTTTAAAAATAATTTCATCCTAAAAGATGTATACTGTCTATCATGTGTTTTATAATTAACCTTATCCTAAAATAATGTACTTATTACACTATAATAAAAATGATCTTTAGCGGCTATTAATTAACAATAATAACTTAATTGCAGCTAAATATATTTTTAACGACAATTAATACTCTTTATAAATGTCCCTAAAGCTTGTTGTAACATTGGATCAAATGACAATTAACTAATATCGGAAAAATATCACTCTTCGTTAATGTATATATTTATTGTTGTTAATGCATTTTTGTTGTAGTGTTAGTCCACAATCTTCTAGATACTGACACATTTGTCACACGTTTTTAAGAATCATTATTATCCTAAAAAATATCTACTTATTGATTTAAAACCTTTTAAATAGAATAGTTTATGACACGTCTATCACACGTATTTAAAATTCGTTCTTATCTTAAAAGATATCAATTTATTCTGAATTTGGTATACCAATTAATAAGCCCACACTCACATATTACTATAAAAGCCAATCATACTATCTTCGTTAACTATTACAAGCATAACATATTTTTTATACTATCATTCTGTCTCAAGTAAGGTTTCACTCTTAATTTGATATGTTTTATATTATTTAAATTTTAAATATTTTTTTATATGCATAAGTGATTTTCATGTGATTATCTACTATTTTAATGTGACCACTTATTTTGTTTTATGTGTAGAAAAGTGAGCATTTTCCTCAATAATTACAAGTTGAATAAGAAGAAAATGGTACTCATAATAAGAGCAAGAGAAATAAAAAATCTCTACTCTCTATTGACCTTGCTATCTATTTTCAAGAAAAAATCGATGTTTGTGATTTTATTGGTAAGAACATCACTTTCTTTTGCAACTAAGAGTTATACAAATGAAAAATAATTATCTATTTCCTTCGTTTAAAAAGAATAATCTCTTTTTTTTTTTAGTCTATTTAAAAAAGAATGACCTTTTTTTTTTGTAACATTTTAATTTCAACTTTTCACGTGACATGTTTAAGACCACAAGGTTAAAGAGTAGTTTTGTACATTTCACATAACTTTAATTTAGAACCACAAGATTCAAAAATGTTATTCATTTTTTTACCCTTCATGTCAAGTCAAACCAAATCATTTTTTCTGATATGTAGGGAGTAATATTTTTTATTTTACTTACCAAAACATAATGTGTGTCGTAATGTTATATATTATATATAGATGTCATTTAAGAGTTATACAAATGAAAAATAATTATCTAATATTTTTTTTTATCTTTTTGTCGTAATGTTTTTTTTTATAAATCATTCTATTTACAAAATTTTGTTCCAGTAAATTAAATTATTTTTGAAAATTATGTTCTATTCAGGATTAGTAGATAAGGTACAAGTAATATTTATTTTTTTTTAAAAGTTTTTTTTTTTATAATTTTATAATAAAATAAAACTAAATGAAGCATTTTCAATAGATTTCATCTTTAAAAAAAAAGACAAAAATATTTTCTCCATATTAAATTCTTAAGTCAAGAACTATTTATTCATGAAATATGGGTAAAATATGGGTAAATTAGTATTTTACCCAACCCATTTATTACCCAACCCATTTTTACTCATATCAAATATGGGCGAGTTGAATGATTACCATTTTATGTTTACTTATTTTCAACCCGCCCACATTTGACCCAACCCGCCCATTTGCCACCACTAGTTGTATCTATATGATGCAACGGCCCTATTATGTTGTTGAATTTTTTTTCAAATTGGTGTTAAATTAATTAACAAATATTAAGCTTAATATCCTAAGTTGCGATTGAAGAAAGATATTTTTCTATGATTCTTCATCATTATCTAATTTGATTTTCTCTCTTTTAGTCATCGAATTTTTAATGTAATTTACAGTTGGAATAAAAATTTCTCGTATATATCTCATCCATTAACACCACATATAACAAATGGCTCTTACCTTGCACTTGTATTAGCTCTAGTTTTTTTAATGTATGAATGTATCTATAAGTATTTTTCATGAGATTATTTACTATTTTATATTAATTATGATTCTATTTTATGTGTGGCTAAAATGATTACTTTTATCATCAACAACAAGCTCAACAAGAAAAAAGTGGTGTTCATAATCGGAGCAACAAGAAGAAAGTGGTGTTCCTGTTGCTCCCATTATGAACACCACTTTCTTCTTGTTGGACTTGTTGTTGATGAAAGTATTCATTTTAGCTACGCAAAAAATATAATCAAAATTACTATTGTAAATAATCTAATGAAAACCACTCATACATACACTCATACATTAAAAAATCTTGTAAATATAAAGTTAATAAGTAGAATTCTTGCTTGAGATATAATAAACTATGTAAAAGAATATCTTGTAAATACAGATAGAACTGTACCAACTCAGGATGGCAAGCCTATTGCTTTCTATCCAGGAATTTGACATGACGGGTATATTATTACGAAAATTTAAATTTAAGATATAAATTTGATCGATTTGACATTTTAGGTTCTATTCACTAAAAATCGACTCAAGTCATTTATTGTATGTTATACCATGTAATGTTACTAGTTTTAGTAAGCACACACTTGATTTTATTATATAAAAAATTACAGTGCTAAAAAACTTAGGAATTCCAAAGTGACACTTAATAATTATGAAAGATTAAAGCTATACATATAAAGTGCTACCAATTATCACTTAGAGAGGTGTTACCTAATTTCAGAAAAAAATACATAACAAGATAGATGTAAGATAAAAACGCACCTAACCATCATTCCATTATTTGGTACGTCTAGTGAATTCACTCATCTATATTTAATTTATTTTAAATAATATAACACAACTATATATTATTTCAGAAGGAGAGTATTGAATCACGCGAATCTGGTGACCCACTCTTGCATACGCCTCTGGTTAGAGGTTAAGATCAAAGTTTTATCTGTGTTGATCTCTCATTTCCATGCTAGTTCTATTGGTGGTCATTCTCACATTTTTGCTACTCTCCACAGGTTGAAACATGAGTTCTAGTAATGATCCAAACAATTATTTTTGGAAATTTACTTAAAATTATCATTTTACCCCTCTTGATATTGATCTCAAGCTAATTCTGATTGAATTTTGAAATTTATTTCGAGTTTTGAGTAAAAAGTTATGAATTATGTAAGTTTCTGGGTTTTGAAAGGCTAAAATTGTTAAAAGATGATTTTTGGTATCTTTTAAATCTTTTAGTATCACAATAGAATCCATAGATTCAATCAGTCCTGAAACATGAAAATTGGTCTAAGAGAGTTGCAGATTTCAGAGTCGGAGTTTTTTTAAGGATTTGAGGTTCTAAGTTAGAAGTTTTATCCTTCAGATTGACTTTTGTCAACATTTGAGGTTCGAATGCTCAAATTGGATTACTAAAAGTTTCATTAAATCTGGGGAATGATTTTAGACCTAAAGAAAATCTTGATAGAATTTTTAGAGATCTAGATCTTGTTTTGACCTTTTTAGGTGTTAGTTCATTTTTTGTGACTATTACAGTATTACAGATGTCGGGTCAAAAAGACGTATAGAAATTTTACTCCTTTTTTGTAAAGAAGAGAAGTTCTTTTCCTATAAACATCGGTTTAACAAAATTGTAATCAAAGTCAAATAACAACATCAATATAATACAAGTTAACATAATTATTTTCCTTACGTTCATATATTCCAACCATATTTTAATAGCAATTATTTAAAATCACAATATTCTAAATCTTGACTTTGACTTTGATTTCGACTTTGACTTGTTACATTAATATATATGGAATTACTGCAACTTGGCTGGAGAATGCAATATTTTCAAACGTTGACAAGTAACTTCATCTAGGCCTTGACGTCTTGAACAATTGTTGTAATTGCAAATCCTATATAAGATAATAATAATAATACCATGTTATTTTTAAGTTACATAAACTATATAAGATAATTTAAACATCTCTTATTTTTAAGTATATAAGTTTTTAAATCTCAAAAAATATACAATATAATTTTTATTTTTACCTGTTTTATTAGTATGATGGATAGTCCCTGCCAGTTTATTGTCTGAAACATTCCTGTACATTAAATATGAATTATGTATATATTAAAATTTGGCAAATAATATTGAAAAATTGTTAGGGCGTGTTTGGTACCACAAAAATGTTTTGCGGGGAACAGATTTTCTTGAAAAATATTTTTGAAAAATAAATGGTTTTTTTATTGTTTATGTTTGACATGTAACCAAAAAATATTACTCCTTAAAAACACTTCAAGCAAACACCAGAGAAATGAGATTAGGTGTGGTGTGTCTTTTGGACATTATTCTACCACAAAATCTAGCTCAAAGCAGATTTTTAATTCTATATAAACAGATTATTTATCCATCTCCAGTTAACGTGAAATGTAGACGGAGAGTTTAAATTGGAATAAATTTAACTTTGATACCATGTAAAATATGACACATGAGTGTTATAACTCAAACCCTAAAACCTAGCTCAAAAAAGCAGATTATTCAAGTTTACAGATCAAGTCTGAAGTTCATTCTCCACTAAATGTGAAACTCTTACTATGAAAACCGGGTATATGGGGGAAGGGATAAAGCTGGAGTGTGTTGAAGGGTGAGGAGGAGAACATTCGCGTGGAATGCCACTAACAGATAGAATTTATTTTCCTTAGTTCCACTAAGAACGTCATTTTCTTCATTGTTTAAGAAATTTAATTTCCTATAAAAATATGTTCTTTTCAAAAATCTCGACTAATCAGATATGATCAAAATATTTTGAAGAATTATTTTTAAAAGATATTTTCCTCAGTACCAAACGCACTTATATCAATATATCGATTGTGCAAACTTACACAAGCTGCAAATTGCCCCACAAGACGAGCTTCAAGACGGAAATTGGAATCTCCCCTCATAATTTATTACTATTCAATCTCCTACAAAGAAAAAAAAAACTCAATATATATTACACCAAATTATACTAGAAAAAAAATTCACAAATAGTATTCTTTGTAATTGAAATATAATTATTGTATTAAAATTCCAAATTATACAAATGCGACTCGAGAAATAATATCCTAAAATTTCACATGTTAAATTTAACGCTCCAAAACCATGATTATTTTTCTAACATTACGCTGAAAAGTGGCTAGTGAATATTATTCCTAAGGGCTATGAATTATATAGTCCTTTACTTAGCTAAGGGCCTTAACAAGGTTGGTTTATTTATACGAAAAAACGGATAATTAATAAAGGGTGGTACAGTGATAAGTACTCTCTTATTTTTAATTATAAGTTTCTAATTTAATTTTTTTTGAACTCTGATACAAATAGTAAAACAAAATACGAAAAAAAATATCAATATGAATAGAAAATGACTTACATATATCGTAATGATTTTAAATTGCCAAGATGATGGAATAAAGCCACTGAGCTTGTTATTTTCTAACCCCAAGCTTACTAGCTTTGTGAGGTTCCCTAATTCACTTGGAATTTCTCCACTAATTGAATTATTTTGGATTTGCCTGCCCACATTTAATTAAACATAAAAATATTAATATTACATTATTAGATATATATTCATCTAAAAAAAATAAGACTAATTCATTAATTGATAATCTTACAAGTATTGAAGATTGCTTAGCATTCCTAATTGAGGTACCAAGGATACAGAGAGGTTAGCATCACCTAGGTCCCTTCATTATTATATCACCATTAAAAATCAATAAATTAACAATTAAACTTTGTTCGGAGAGACGAATTCAAGATTTATTTCGACAACAATAAATTCAATTGATCAGTAAACTGAATTTATGATAGTTTCGTTTTTGTTTGTCTAAAGAGGTTTGTAAAAAGCAAAATATAACGATAATCTTTTAAGTTTGTCAGCAAATTTCATTTAGACGTTATTCAAACTATGATTTATTTTATTTGAGCTTCTGAAGACATAATAAGGTTTTATACTAATTATTAGATACTTTCGGCTCAAATTTTAAAAAAAAGTTCAAACACTTATTACGTAAATAAATTAAAATTACGCAAAATTATACACATCAATCTTTATTATAACAAGTCTGAGGTCTTATGACTTATAGAAATCAAAAAGTTAAATAAAATTATCTAAATATGAATGCATTATCATGTGCTCAGATATACAATCAATATAAGTCATAAAACAAACATCTAAATACAAAAAATATTTAAGTGATTGTTGTAAAAAAAATATATAATAAAATGAGACATACACTCTCACAACACTATTTTGGGAGTTGCAAGTGACATGGAACCATGTGCAAGGGTTGACTAATGTTGGGTCCCAGCTTTGAAGCACATTGTTTGGGTCTGCCACATTAGTTTTGAATGCATTAAGAACATCTCCTGTTTATCACAAACACAAAAACAATAGGACAATTTTATTTTTTAGAAAAATTAGCATCAAACTCACCAACAATGAATTCATATGGAATTATCTAATATTTTATTTATTTTATTTTACGTGTCTTAATTTAATTAAGCATAAAACTTAAGAAAATAAAAAAATTATTGAATCGTATAATCTTAAATTATAAAATAGACCAAAAAAGATATTATAAAACAAATTGGAATCAAAAGACACCCTAAATATTATTTTCTGAATCTTGTGATCTAGAGATATCATCATCAGAGGCAGAGACAAGATTAAGAGTTTAGGGTTCACAAGTTAATATATGCATATGTATATATTTATTTAATTTCCTAATACAAATATAAGGTCTAAGAAAAAACTACCGAATTCGACCTAAACACAAATCAGTGGCGGAGCTAGAAATTTCTTAAAGAGTGTTCGAAATAGCAACTTGTTATGTTAAGGGTGTCCAATATAGGTTATCTAATCATTTCGTATATGATTTTACTTGTACATATGCAAAAAAGAATCCTACGAAGGGTGTCAATTGGACACCCTTGACACTATGTGGCTATGACACTGCCACAAACCCCCATCTAATTCCGCCTCTGATCATAACCAATAAAATGAAAATATTAAAATGATAATCTTACTAAATATCGAAAAATACCATTCTTCTTAAATATGCTAAGAAGAAAACAAATCACACAAATTAAAATGAATAAATAAATAAACATAAACAAGGGATAATTGAAGGAGGATTTCTTTTGATTTGATACTTAACCTTCAGAGTTGCATTCAACAGCTATAATGGCCAAAGCACCAACCAAGAACACAAGGGCGATGAACCTCATTTTTTTAATCTAGGTAAATAGGTGCAATACTTTTGTATATTTATAAAAAAAAAAAAAAATTATGTGCATTTTTTTCCACATAGAAGTCATCTAAACAAACAATGACTTATGGAATAGATGTTTGACCAGACTTGGCAAAGAGACAATATTGGTGGCGTAGTCAGAATTTCTGGTCGATAAATTGTGAATATTTTTACTTGAATTGTGAAAGGCTTTTATATATATATTTATAATTTTTTAAAATATTAATAAAATATTTAATTAAAGTTATTAGATTTAATTAAATTTATAGTTATCAATGTGGCTCAACAATTGATAATGATTATTTTTTTTACGATTATTCAAAGGGATGCTCTATTTTTTTCTTTGATTTAGAAAAGGGCCAAGGAGAAAGAGTCAAGATGAGTATATTTACAAGTCAACTATATGATTGTTTAAAAGTAGTTGAGAAATATGAAATTTTGAAGAGAGATTAAAAATTAAATGTCACACTTAATTTGATATATTTCTATTATGTCCAGGTGATTTCAGAATTTATGTATTATATAAAATTTTAATTTTTTTTAATTGTGCAGTATAATTTTTAGATGACCTTTCTTTCGGAGTGAATATAGTTTGAGTCAATCGAAATGTGAACTTTTTTTGAATAATTAGTTTAAATTTTAGATTATGAATTGCACTTCAGATTTTATTTTTAAAATATATTAATTTAGTAGTAGGAATTTTCAGATATTCAAAAATTCAATCTTTTTTAGAATTTATATTATCCAATATTAATGAGTCCAGTTTACAAAAAATTTAATACATAAGTAAAGCACACTACAATAAAAATGATCATTAGCGGTATTTAATTCTTAATTGCCGCTAAATATGTATTTTTAGCGGCAATTGTCACTCTTTATATATGTCCCTAAAGCCTTTAGCGACATTGGTTCTAATGTCACTTAATTAATGCTGGTAAAGACTTTAGCACTCTTTATTAGTGTCAATATTTAATGCCGCTAAAAGTTATTTTTATTATAGTGGCATAATCCTATTCATTATAGTATCTAAGTCTAATATATAATTACGTACATGATATAAATGTAGGATGTAGAAATTTATACACTCTAAAGAGCAAATTATTATGAAATGTCTTAAAAGGCTTAAAAATCAAATTCAAATATTCAAATCTACTAATCAATAAAACTAGAGAAAAATAAATTTAACCCAAACTTATTTAAATTAAAACTTTAAACTGTAATTTTTTCAATTCAAAAATAAAATTTTCAATTTTTTTTTTCATATTTTGAATGACCCAAACATCCACCCCAACCTTTATTGCAAGAAACAATAGGATTTTAAGATTAGGAAACTTTAATTTGGCGTTGAGATTTCTACAATGAAAATGACAAGATAGAAGCCAATTTAAAATTTATTATTCCCTCTTTGTCCAATAATATTTATTCACTATTCACTTTCTATACTTTTTAAGAAATTGTAAATGAAATTAAAATTTTACTATATCTTTTGAATAATAAATACAATGTCTTAAAAATGTAATAGAAAAATAACTATAATTAATGATAAAGATAAAATAGAAACTAAGCGTAAAAATATATTTAATTTCATAAAAAAGACAACTATTATTAAACGTCTCAAAATAATATAATAGACAATTATGATCGTAAATCATAATTTCTAAAAACTTCTAGAAGAGTTTTAAAAATCAATATAATAGACAATTATGATCGAACGTAAATCATAATTTCAAAAAACTTCTAGAAGAGTTTTAAAAAAATTGATTTTTAAAAACTTCTAGGCCTAAATATAGTGCACATGACGTGTTTTACTAGAATTTATCAAATTACTTGAGATTAGTGTTTTAAAAGGCGGGGACGTGAAGTGAGGCGTTTTATACAGTACGGGGTGAGGCGTAAGCTTCGAGACACGGGGCGTAAGTCTCACGGATCTACGGGGCGTACTCTCATGTATATTCAATTTTATAGTTTTATTACTAATTAAATTTATTTCAATGATTTTACATATATTTTTTTATTAAAAACCTATAATATATAAAAATTACATTATGATTTTTATTTGCGGTAAGTATTGATAATCTATAATAAAGAAAATAGCATCATAATTACTATTTGACAAATATCATTACACCAATAACAATAAAACATGACTATACAAGTATAAATAATATGATATCTTAACTTTCTAATAATAAAATAATCATTATTTCTAAAAAAAATAAAATCATACTATACAATTTATCCCCCCCCCCCCACAAAGCCCTACAAGAAAATAATCAATAAACTTACAAGTATTATAGTATGAACATTACTGTTTCATGAATAAAAATAAAATTACTTTCAAATAATTAAATAAAATATGATAATTTTGAGATTAATGACAAAACCATGAAGACCAATGATAAGTGAACAAGTAAAATTTCGCTACATATTTTTAAGAGAATGTTACGTAATATATAATTACCTTCATAGTGTTACCAAATAGTAAATATGTGATACTACATTTGTTTTTTAGGTTACTCTCAATCTTGTTATCTTTATAGATTAAAAAGTTGTGTATTATTCATTTATTCAAGAATTATGAGGGTCAACAATGTTAATTAAAGATTTTAACACATAATTTGTGTAAGAAATGTTAGGCGAGTCCCGAGCATTGGGCGTTGGGCGTGCTTAGGGCGTACAGTCGAGCGCTTAGGGCGTAAGTCTTGTAGAACTAAGTCCCAAAATTGAGTCTCGAGGCGTTTTGCTAGAGCCCCACCCCAGGGCGAGCCCCGAGGCGAGTCCCAGAAGAGTCTTTTAAAACACTGCTTGAGATTAATTTTTAGATTGTTATTTTAAGAATAACACATAAGTACCCTCCTAGATTATGATTGAAATCTTAGAGACACATCTTAACTGAATTAAGGTTCTATTGCCCTCCTGAATTTATTTTTTTATAATTTTTACACCTTTTGTCTTACGTGGCACACTCCATGACTCCATGTAATTGAGGCGCGTGAGAGATATTTGAACTCCAAGTATAAACTTAAAGGGTGCACAAATTTACAAAAAAAAAAAGTTCGGGGATGGTAAGACCTTCATTTGATTAAGATGTGTCTAGGGAGTATTTCTACCTTTTCCATTTTAACTTTGACTTCAATGTACCAAATAAATTAATTCTTTTAAATAAAAAAATCACTTAAATTCATTTAAACATCATTATCATTAGATTATCTTTATGTTAATATTGGATTAATTACCACGTTCATTGGTGAATTTATTTTTATTTTTCTCTTCTATTAATTTTTATCAGGAAAGAGTTAAAGAGTATATGAGTTATATAAATTTTACAATGTAAATATAACATAGGACTAAAATAACATTCTATTTGTTTCCTCCATTTTTCTGGTCATCCTTCAAGATTTTCTATATTGATGTGAAAAACAATTGCAATTTATAATATTTTTTATATAATTATTAGATATATAAATTTTTATATTATTATTTTCAAAAAGTATTTTGAATATATTTTTTTTCTTTAAATAACTCATGGAATTTTTTATTATTAATTTTTTTAAATAAATTTCTTTGGAACGTATAGTAATGACTAATGAGCATGGATTGCATTTTATTTATATATATTTTTATAAGAATTATGGTGTCATATTATTTATTTGTTTTTTCATTTTAAAATGTACCTTCCATAAAAATCTCGCGTACACTGTTGTATGTATGTCCTATCCCTTTTAAATATATTTCTTCAATATTTTTTTTAATAAACTAATAAAGAACAGATTTTGATAATATTTAAAAATAAATCAAAATAAGATGCATCCAAAAAAAAGTGGTAATAAATAAGATAAGTTCTTTACAGTGTGAAATAGAAACTCATATAAATTCAATGTAGTTAAGACATTATTCGAAAATTAATGAAACAATCAATTATAATCGGCAAATGGCAAAAATAGTCAAAATTATTATTATCTTCGCCTGTTTCTGGACAATATGTAGACTTTAAGGGCGGTGGAGGAAAATATTTTTAATAGATGTGTCAAAAAAAATATCATCTTATGTTAGTCAAAATATTTTCTGTACTTTTTTTCCAAGAAAACTAATTCCTTATCAAAGGAGGAAAATGATTTTCCTAGTAAAACTAGGAAAAATAAATAACTTAACAATTGGAGAAAATACATAAAAAAAAAAACTCGAACTTGGTGTGAAAATTTACTGTCGTACTTAAACTATAAGGATGTTTATATACCACCCCCTTAACATCTTTTATGTGAATTATTTTCAACCCTCCGAATACCAGCCCAGTTAAAGGTTGGGCATTGTTACACACGCGCATTTTCATTGGTCCACGTCGCTAAGGGTTAAAAAATATCTACCCATTTTATATAACCCACCCGTTCTCAAAATACAACCCGACCTATTTCTAAACAAGTAACCCTATCTCTCTAAGCCCGATTCTCATTCTCTCAAATCTACAAGACCTAATCTGAAGATTTTTCTTTCGTTAGCGTGAAGGATTTGCTGAGTTCAGAATTTTCGTGAAGAAACAAATTATTTGCGAAATCTTTTATTTAAGAAGTAACGAAAATTTTGAAAAACTAAAAAGTGAGGAAAAAAATCAAAATAATAGATGAAAAGAATAAGTTTGAATCTTACATTTTGAAGAACAATAATTCTTTAAAAGATTCAACTTTTAAGTCTGAAGAGATAAGATTTGAAAAAAAATGAAAAATATAATGAATTAGGTTACCATTTTTGGATGATTAGGTTCGTGAGGGAGAAGATGTAATTAAAGTTCTTAAAAAGTGAAGATTGTTCTTCAAATGGGTAATGAAACGGATATTACCATTGGAGGGGCAAATTTAATTTTTAAAAAATGTTAAAAGATGACTAACGCGTCGTTCTAAGCTGTAACAACACACACACACATGGCTGGTGTTCGAAGGATTGAAAATAATTCACATCAAATATGTTAAGGGGGTGTAGTTTAAGTACTAAAGTAAGTTTTCGTGCCAAGTTCGGAATTGTTTTTATGTATTTTCCCTAATAATAATAATTTATAGTATAATATGATCATATATTATATTTATATAAAATAATGAAAGGAGACTTATAATTAGAGTTGTCAAAAGTGATTTAGTCCATGGGGTCGATCCAACCCTACCATTTATTGGGGTAGGGTTGTGACATGATTTTTCAAGCTCATTTAAACTAGGGCTTATAAGCTCGATCTATATAAACCCTTGGCCCTTGAGGCTAGATCGGGGTCAACCCATGTGCCAAAACTTTTTATGAAGAGTAATTTACAATAATATCACTAATATATAATCTAATTATTTGAATAAACGCTATGTTGTAATATTATGAATCTACGTACCCATATACATGAATCTTGAAATATAAGAACTCAAAATTATATTAATTTGTTCTAGATATACTCTATTTAAGTAGATTTGCATGTATCTAGGATACATATACAAATCTCGCGTCCTCACCTCCCTTCCATCTTGCTTGTCGCTATCTTATCTCACTCACATATCTGGTATGCTAGATACATGCTAATTACAGTAGATTTTTGCTAGTGTTATTAAAACATCACCATTGTTTGCTATATATTTGATTGAAAAATCTTCTCATTTTCTTAATCTTATAGAATTATAAGTTTGAAAAGAAAAAAAAAAAAACATAAGCGCTAGCCCGCCCCAGTCTTCGGATCTTCTAGGGTTGAGTTGGATTGAGCATTTTCAGGCTCTACCAAATGAAGGGTCGGCCCTCTCTAGCCCTTCAAATTCCTTGATCAGTAAATCTTGGACCTGATGGGGTTGGGTCAACTCTTTTTGATAGCTCTACTTATAATATAGGCCATGAGAAAGTTATTATCTTGAAAGTGAAAATGATTGCTGAAATCATAATTTTTCAAGTGGATGTATTTTTATATATATTAATCTGATGTATACTATATAATTATAATTATAAATTATTCATATAAAATCAAACGTGTGATTTTTAAGAATATAGTGTCAAAACTAATATCATATAAAATATAACATGCATTAATAATAATAATGTATATAGTTATACTAATGATTCACAATATTCTAGATAGATAAATATGACATATTTATTCCATTCTCAAAAATCATTCTCATCACACATCTATCATTTTCTAAAAATAATTTTATCCTAAGAGATGTATATTGGCTATCATATGTTTTTAAGAATTAACCTTATCCTAAAAAATATGTACTTATTACACTATAATAAAAATGATCTTTAGGGGCTATTAATTAACAATAATAATTTAATTATAGCTAAATATATTTTAACCAACAATTAATACTTTTTATAAATGTCCCTAAAGCTTATAGTAACATTGGATCAAATGACAATTAACTAATATCAGTAAAATATCACTATTTATTAATGTGTATATTTCTTGTCGTTAAAGCATTTTTGTTGTAGTGTTAATCCACAATCTTTTAGATACTGACACGTTTGTTACGCGTTTTTAAGAATCATTCTTATTCTAAAAAATATCTACTTATTGATCTAAAATCTTTTAAATAGAATAGTTTATGACACGTCTATCACACGTATTTAAAATTCGTTCTTATCTTAAGAGATATCAATTTATTTTGAATTTGGTAGACCAATTAATAAGCCAACACTCACATGTTACTATAAAAGACAATCATACTATCTTCATTAACTATTACAAGTATAATATATATTTTTTTTATACTATCATTCTGTCTCAAGTAAGGTTTCACTCTTAACTTGATATATTTTATATATTTAAATTTTGAATATTTTTTTATATGCATAAGTGATTTTCATGTGATTATCTATTATTTTAATGTGACCTCTTATTTTGTTTCATGTGTAGAAAAGTGAGCATTTTCCTCAATAATTACAAGTTGAACAAGAAGAAAATGTTACTCAAAATAAGAGCAAGTGATATAAAAATCTATGTTGACCTTACTATCCATTTTCAAGAAAATATCAGTGTTTGTGATCTTATCGGTAAGAACATCACTTTCGTTTGCAACTAAGAATTATACAAATGAAAAATAATTGTCTATTTCCTCTATTTCAAAAAGAATGAGCTCCTTTTGTTTTAGTCTGTTTTAAAAAGAATAATTTTTTTTGTAACATTTTAATTTTAACTTTTCACGTAGTATGTTTAAGGCCACAAGATTAAATAGAAATTTTGTGCATTTTACATAACTTTAATTTAGAACCATAAAATTCAAAAATCTTTTTTTTTTTTTTTCTTAAAGTTTATGTCAAGTCAAATTAGGTCATTCTTTCTTAAATTGATAGAATAATATTTTTTATCTTACTTACCAAAACATAATGTGTGCCGTAATGTTATATATTATATATAGATGTCATTTAAGAGTTATACAAATGAAAAATAATTATCTAATATTTTTTATCTTTTTGTCGTAATGTTTTTTTTAAATAATCATACTATTTACAAAATTTTGTTCCAATAAATTAAATTATGTTTGAAAATTATGTTCTATTCAGGATTAGTAGATAAGGTACAAGTAATATTTGTTGAATATGCCGATTACATCAAAGAAATTCACAATCCATGGATATCCTCAGTTGACGATTGAAGAAACATTTTTTCTTATGATTCTTTATCATTATCTAATTTGATTTTTTATATAGTTTATTTCATCTCAAGCAAGATTTCTATTTATTGATTTTATATTTACAAGTCTTTTTTAATGTATGAGTGTATGTTTAAGTGATTTTCATGAGATTATTTACTATTTTATATTAATTATAGTTTTATTTTATGTTTGGCTAAAATAATTACATTCATCATCAACAACAAGTTCAACAAGAAAAACTGTAGTGTTCATAATCGGATCAACAAGAAGAAAGTGGTCTTTCTGTTGCTCCTATTATGAACACCACTTTCTTCTTGTTGGACTTGTTGTTGATGAAAGTATTCATTTTAACTACACATTAAATAAAAATCATTATTAGTATACAATAGTAAATAATCTAATAAAAATCACCCATACATACACTCATATATTAAAAAATTGTAAATATAAAGTTAATAAGTAGAAATCTTGTTTGAAATGTACTAAATGTTGACACCCAATTTTGACCCTCCCCAGTAGGAATTAATCCATGAGCTTCTTAAATTCTCAAACAATTTAAAATAATAAGTTTTATAAATTTAAGAAAAAATATAAAGTTTGCGTTATTTTGAATAATTTTTGCCATTTCTTATAGTTTTTAAATAATATATATATCTTACATAATTATGTATATAATTAGTATATTTTATGATTATTCAAAAATCATCTCAAAAATATTTTAAATTTAGTAAGTAGTCTTTTAAATTAGTTTAGTTTAAATCATGGTTATATTTTTGAATCACTAAGTTTACGATTATATTAATTATTTTATTTTTTGTTAAGATTAAGAAGCTCGTTGATTAATTAATATTAATTTGTTTTATTTAAGGTTTAGCCAAATTTATTAATGTAACACAATTTCGCCATTTCTTAAATTTAATCCATCTTAGACTTCCAACTTAACTCAACTTTGAGAAACATTTGGGCCAAGATCCAATTCAATTTTTAGCATCCCAATACAATTCCCAGCCCACTAATTCTCAACTACACTTTTGGGAGGTTTTGAATTTTGAATTTTGAAATTTGAAATTTGAAATTTTGAATTTTGAAATTTGAAATTTGAAATTTGAAATTTGAAATTTGAAATTTTTAATTTTTAATTTTTAATTTTGAATTTTGAAATTTGAAATTTTGAATTTTGAATTTTGAATTTTTGAATTTTGAAATTTTGAATTTTGAAATTTTGAAATTTTGAATTTTGAATTTTGAATTTTGAATTTTGAATTTTGAATTTTGAATTTTTGAATTTTGTATTTTAAAATTCAAATTCATCCCAAAATCCATTCCTTTTGCCCCCCTAAAAAAAAAGCAATTTTTTGAATTTGAATTTTGAATTTTGAAATTCAAATTTATCCAATCCATTCCATTTTCCCCCTAAATCTACAATAAAAATCTCTTATAAATACCTTCTATTTTCTTCTTCTTTGAAGGGGATAAATTGGAAAAAATAGAAGAATTAAAAGAATTCAAGAAAGAGAAGTTCAAGCAAAAAAAAAAAATAATAATAAAAAAAAAATAGGCAAAGAATACATAGATTAAATACATCCAAGTTGTGTTCGGGTCAAAATATTGCCTATAATTCCCGGTCGTCGTTTGAATTCGAGTCGCGTGGTGAAGACAAGTTCCTTGCTCGTACCGTCTCTACTTCGCTGCTCCGGAGAAGGATCCTGTTTGAGTCCATGACGGACTTATCTCCCTCGTATCTCCGAGTCGTCCAGCCCCCTGGAAAATGGTGTACAGGTTGAAACCAGCAATATGTTTGCTGGGAACAAAATTTACAGGTCTCCAAAGGTTTAAAACACATGAATACACCGGCTGTATACACTGATATACAGTCGGAAGATATGATATACAGGTCAACAAAAATATACAGATGCTTGGGAAGCTGAATTAGGGTGTATACACTGAGTATTTAATCCAATATACAAAAAAGTAAATCGAAATATGGTCTGTATCTGGTAGTATACGGTCAGTATATACGCTGGATTTTGGAAACAAAATAGGCCCAAAAATCAAAAAATGGCAGCAGCAGAATTTGGGCCAAAGGCCCAAATTTGACATTTCTCTTTTTTTTTCATGATATTTGACTAACATATTATTTGATTTCTGGTTCTAATTTAATTAATCCCGAATGTTAGCCAATTTTTTTTGTTATAGATATTAAATTTTTTGGCTATATATATATATTTTGCTTAGTTTATGTATATATATATATATATATATATATATATATATATATATATATATATATATATATTAGCCTTGTCAACAAATAATTTTTTTTATTTATTAAGTAAAATGAAGTAGTAATAAATAAATAAATAAAAATACGAAATCCTCTTTACTTATTTATAATTTTAGGAATTAAATAAAAAGTCAATTTTAGTCAAATCGCCGGTCAACCGCGAGTTATCGGGCATTCCGAGGGCCTAACACCTTCTCGGAATGTACATTGAACTTCGAACCCTTTTCAATTGATTTTTATCTGTTTTAAATCTTTTGAAAAATAATTTTAAGTTTTTCTTGATTTTTAGAAAAAATCAAGTGGCGACTCTGTTAATTTGGAAAGTCGATTTCTCTTAAATCATAAGATTAATTGATTTTCCGAAACTTAGTCATTTTCTCAAAATATATTATATTATTATTTTTTAATAAAACAGAAATGGCGACTCCGCTGGAGAATAATTAAGTTTAACCAAAATGATTTGACTATTTGGATTAATTATATTTATTAAACTGCTTATATGTGATTAAATTGCTTAAATCATAAACTGGCATTGCATATCATGGCATAATTCTGATGTATGTATAGTATATTAAAGGACGGTTTGCGGAACTGCAGCCGGACTTTTTTATACTCACCTTCTTTCGGAATTAGTGACAATTTATTGGTTCGTCATGCGTCCAATGGTTGTCGCAAATTCCAGCCCAAATTGTCCGTTTGGGTTCCCGGTCATTTCAAAAGCCATTCCTAGTCAACTAGCGTAGAGCCGAGCCAAAATCCCAAATTTAGGAGCATTTGAACTAAGACGACCCAACCCCCAAGGAGTGTTGGGCCCATTAGATAGACCACCTTGAGTCCAAAAGGGCTTACGGCCTGAACGGGCGGTCATATTTATTTGTTTAAATTTGAAGGATGTATACATCATCTGAAGAAATCATTGTCCTTGGGATTGGGAGTATATTGTAGCTTATTCTAGTCAAAGAAAGAGCTCACAAGTTACTAGTCTAAGACGTGGAAACCCGGAGAGGAGAAGAAATGAAGAGGAAAGGACCTTTTGTGGAAGCATAGTTCAGAATTGTACCCCTGCGTGGGACTGATTATTTTCTATCCCGTTTTCCCCAATTATGTATCCCCATTTAAGTTTTATTCATAAATTTGTATAAATTTGAGTTTTGGGACAATGGGATATTTCAAATGACATACATCCTTCAAATCGTTAGGCCTACCCTTGGCATAAAAGGGTCACATATCTGTTTAGAATGCGCAATAACTGTTTATGTGTTATAATTGTTTGTATGATTATGTTGCTTCATTTGGAGATATTCTAGCCTACTCATTCTCGAAAAATATTTTCTAGAACTCCTTAAGCATAAATATCAAATCACTATCGAAAGTACGTTCGAATACTCCTCGAGTCTTTAGTCTCCCAATAAATTCGAACTTTATTTTTCAAAAAGTACTCTCTCATATCAAAAAAAAAAAGATTCAAGAATGGGTCGAACTACGTAGGACCTGAATTCTCTTTTATGAGATACGTAGGCAGCCTTCCAAGGTTCGGTCCCCATTTTGAGAAAATTTTATCTTTCCCAACTCTTATAAAGAAAGTAGAGTTACATTTCAATAAAAAATCAGAAGTACGACAATTTACTTTGTCCCGACTCAAGTCGACATTTTTGACTCATTAGTCCTAAAATAATATAGACAAATTTCTGTCTATTTAGTCATCTTTCTATATACGTGGGCTAATTTGTCTTCAAATGAAGCGACTCTTATATGTTTACAATAATGTGTGTGATATTTTGTATTAACTATAATCGACACAGACTAACACATCTTGCCTTTGAGTTGTTTTTCTTTGTCAGGTATCTTGAACTGATCTGTGTTGATTAAGCTGGCAGATCATCCTTACTTCACCAGATCAAAAGGTCCTGCAGATTCCTTTCCTAGGCAAAATTCTGACAAAGGAAAGACGATTATGGGAGATAATAGCGAGGAAGTAGGTCTTACTGATGTTGTGGTAGCTCAACCCACCATAGCGGACCAGAACGAATTGATTTTGCAATTGATGCAGCAAATTGCAGAAATGAGAATGGAAATGCAGAGGAGACAGGATCTGCCTCCTCCGGGTTTTGCTGCTAATGTTTTTTGCTGCTAATGTTGCAGAGGGAAGGCCTCCTATCTACTTCCCGTCCTCGAACATGGATCCATATCAAGGCGTGCCGCTCGCTCAGAATCCCCCCGCTATAGATCCAATTATCCAAAACCCGCAATATGCTCCCGCCTCTTATCAAACTCCACCACCTCCTCAGAACCATCATTCTCAAATGCCCTCTCGTCCTCAAAATACCCAACCTCAATCCGCTCCACCACCGCAAAACCAAAGTCAAAATCCAAATCAAAACGCTTTTAATCTCCAAACATCCCACCACCACTTAAATCAAAATAATAATTCTCAGACTTATCCACAAAATTACCAAGCTGCTCAAAACGCCCAGAGTCCTTCCATAGCTCCACCCTTGCCCAAAAGAACCGCTTTCCAAATCCCTGTCCATGCTGAGCTCGACGTGCACGGTTCTGAGTTGGACCCTAATGAGGAACAGGAAAGAGAGTGGAGGGTGAAAGAGGAAGCAAAGATAGATATAAAAGAGGAGATCAAGAAAGCCATGAAGGAGCTGCAATGCGTTCCTGATGCCGCCGGCCTAAGTTATGAAGATTTATGTAAACATCCAAATCTAGACCTTCCAGAAGGGTTCAAAATCCCGAAATTTAATACTTTTGGAGGAGTGGGGAACCCTATGGCTCATCTAAGAGCCTACTGCGACCAACTTGTTGGAGTTGGTAGGGATGAAGCACTGTTGATGCGGCTTTTCAGCCGAAGCCTATGTGGAGAAGCTCTTGAATGGTTCACCTCGCATGAAACCCGGCAATGGCCCAGCTGGAATGCTCTGGTAAAGGACTTCATCGAGCGATTCACTTACAATGTAGAAATCGTTCCTGATAGTTACTCTTTGGAGAAAATGAAGCAGAAATCAACCGAAAGCTATAGAGAATTCGCTTACAGGTGGAGGAAAGAAGCGACGAGGGTGAGGCCACCCATGTCTGAAAAAGAAATCGTTGAAGTGTTTGTGCGGGTGCAAGAACTAGAGTATTATGACAGAATTATATTGCTCGTTGGGGCAAAGTTTGCCGAGATAGTCAAGATTGGTGAGACTATCGAGGACGGTTTAAAATCAGGGAAGATAGCCCGTGTAGCCGCATCGCCTGGATCTTCAGGGTTGTTGAAAAAAAAGAGAGAAGACGTGGCTGCTGTTTCATATGAGGGCGAGAAAAACCCAAGAAGATCTTCGTACTCCATTTCCAAGGTCGTTCTCGACCTTCTCAAAACTCTTACCAAACTGGTCAGAAAAATAATCCTCCTCCAGTATACCAAAATCCTTCCCCAATATACCAAAATCCTCCTCCAGTATACCAAAATCCTCCTCTAGTCTACCAATGTTCACCTCCAATTTACCAAAATCCATCTCTCACATACCAAAGCCATCCTCCACTTTACTAAGTTCTGTCTCCTCACTACCAAGGCATTGCTCCCAACTGTGCCAATGTGCAGTCGAGATACCAAGCACCCCCTCTTGCATATCAAGTCCAAGCTCCACCATATCAAAATCCCCACCCGAATTGCCAAGCTCCATTGCCAAACTACCAAGCCAATTCATATCCCAGAGGTCAAGCTCCGCGTCCGAACAACCGAGGTTATCAACAGATGCCTCCCCCACAAGGAAGCTATGATCCACCTCGACCTCGGTTCAAGAAAAAACCTGCAAGGAATTTCACCGCGCTCGCGGAAAGTCGAACAAAGCTGTACGAGCGACTAGCTGCGGCCGGATATATCCATCCTGTGGGGCCTAAGCCCGTGGATATCAATTCGAAATTCTATAGGCCAGATCAAAGATGTGCTTATCATTCCAACAACGTTGGGCATGATACTGAGGACTGTATCAACCTCAAGCACAAAATTCAGGATCTAATCGACCAAGAGGTGGTCTCTCTACAACCAGCTGCACCTAATGTCAACACCAACCCTTTGCGATAGAGACAGACGACGATTGGTGTGTGACGAAGGTGATAACTCCAATCGTCCGTGACGACGTTAGAGAAGGAATTTGCGGCCTTTTCGAGGAGATCGATGTTGTTATTGAGGAAGAGGTCAAGCTAGCTGGTATCCGTGATGCTGAACCAGGAGAGATGCTGCAAAATTGGACCTCCACGCCAATTCTGATTCCCAGAACTCCTTTGTAGAATGACATCATTTATGCATATTTAAATTGGTGGCAGTCCAGAAGAGGCCCGAGACCCACCATTTTGCATTTTGCTTAATTGCTTAAGTTTTAAAATTTCCTCATAATGTTTGAAAAAGGCAATATGGCCCTTTGCCATAGCCAAAATTTGCATTATTTTCCATTTTTGAATGAAAGCCTTTTTTACTTAAATTTGGTTTACTTATTTGCTATATTTTACTTGTCTAACTTTGTCTATTTATGGTTTCAGTAATATAAGTTTTAAACCTGTCAATGTCGTGTCGTGTCACAAGATGAACGAACAAAGTAAAGCAGATGATGACGAGGTTGATGAATACGAGGAGGAAAATGAGGTATCGGAATATATTGCTGAAAAATTTCTGCAGTTTGAAAATCAGCATAAATCGAATTTAGAGAAAACTGAAACTGTAAATCTGGGAGACCAAGAATGTGTCAAAGAGGCCAAAATCAGCATTTACTTGAATGAAACTCAGAAGAAGGATCTAATACACTTACTCAATGAATACATTGATGTGTTCATCGGGGAAGTCGGCGGCAGGCAAGGGTTGAGTACCGATGTTGTATCTCATAAACTGCCGATTAATCCAGGGTTCGATCCTGTGACGCAAAAAGTTTAGAAGTTCAAGGCCGAATTGAGTCTAAAGATTAAAGAGGAGATTACCAAACAGATTGAGTCTCGATTAGTGGAGGTGACGCAATCCCCGACTTGGTTGGCAAATGTCGTTCCGGTCACCCCTTATCCCCTTTAAATATTTCTTTGTAATGAACTACGTCTGACCTGAATTCTCAAGAATGAGATACGTAGGCGGCCTATGTCGGCCTCGGTCATCCTATTTATCCCTTTTAATATTTCTGTATATTTGAACTACGTTCGACCTGAATTCTCAAAAATGAGATACGTAGGCGCCTATGTCGGCCTCGGTCGATTTCTTTATAAATTTCTTATTTTTGATAACCTTTGAGGGGGAACTACGTTTGACCTGATTCCTGCCTCAACGGGATACGTAGGCGCCACAAGGGTTCGGTCATATTTCCTGTAAGATTTCTATTCCTCTTTACAATATAAACTGGGACATAATTTTTGAGAGGGTCTCAAAAATTTCTGAGAAGAAGATTTTTCCCCAGCGAGTCAAGGTGGAGATACTTCAAGATTTGCAACTGGGACAGAATTTTCAAGAAGATCTCGAAAATTCCATGATTTACTTACCGACAGTTGAAGATAAGCCATAACTTGTAACTGAAACAGAAATTTTGAGAATAGCCTCAAAATTTCAACATGGTTTATCGACGGTCTGGAGTGACTTTGAATACTCCCCAGTAAACAATCAGATAGACCTCCGAGCATTAGACTCAAAGAAGTTCGCTAATCCTGACGTGATATGACACTTGGCAGTGACTCTTTCTTCTAAAAAATACTATTTCTCAAAAAAATAATTCTCTTAAGTTTTCCCTTTGTATTTCATTTGTTTTGGCATAAAATATTTTGTCTTATCTATCAAGAGTCGGGAGATCAGGAAATCAACCAGAGATAGCAGGACATGAAGCAGACAACTGAACAAATCGACACAGATCAGTTCGTTTTAAAAACTAACAATTTTTCTGTGGACGCAGGTTTATAGCTTTGCTCTGAAATCAGCAAATTCCTCCGATGGTGAATATGGAGAAGTCAAGGGAGGAGAAAAGCTCTCCAGAATTTAGCCATGTTTCTGTAGATGCAAGAATTATTTTATATTGCTTATACCGGAGACGTAGGAATATGAATGGTTTATTTCAGTCAATTTCCAACAACATGAAGTCTATAAGGAACGTCCGGCTAGATTCGAAGGTGAATCAAGCAAAAATCTCAAAAATCTCAAAAAAAAAGGAGTTTACGTTTTCCGTAGAGGACGTCATCTGCATCCTAATGTCAGATATGATATTATACACTACCCGGAAGGATCATTTTATTTTATTGCCGATCGGGACGATACATTACCTGGAGGGTCATTTTATTGTATTGTCGGTCTAGACGATATGATTATCCAGAGGGCACACTGAAGATCACTATATTGCTCGATTAAAGCACTGTCTTCACTTGGTACCAAATATGACATCAAAAGCCAATATTTATACATTGCAAGAAGATTTCATACCTTGCGGAATTTATGCATCGCGGGAAGATATTCATGCCCCACAGAAGATCATGCATCGAGAGTCAATATTCATGCATCGCGGAAGATTATGCATCGCGAGTCAATATTCATGCATTGCGGAAGATCATGCATCGCGAATTAATATTTATGCATCACAAGTTAATCGCGAGAAGATATTCATGCCTCGCAGAAAATTATACATCGCGAGAAGATTTCATACCTCGCTGAAATTTATGCATCGCAAGAAGATTTCATACCTTGCGGAATTTATGCATTGCGGGAAGATATTCATGCCCTGCAGAAGATCATGCATCGAGAGTCAATATTCATGCATCGCGATCATGCAAGATTCATGCATCGCGGAAGATCATGCATCGCGAGTCAATATTCATGCATCGCGGAAGATCATGCATCGCGAGTTAATATTTATGCATCACAAGTTAATCGCGAGAAGATATTCATGCCTCGCAGAAAATTATACATCGCGAGAAGATTTCATACCTCGCTGAAATTTATGCATCGCAAGAAGATTTCATACCTTGCGGAATTTATGCATTGCGGGAAGATATTCATGCCCCGCAGAAGATCATGCATCGAGAGTCAATATTCATGCATCGCGGAAGATCATGCATCGCGAGTCAATATTCATGCATCGCGGAAGATCATGCATCGCGAGTTAATATTTATGCATCACAAGTTAATCGCGAGAAGATAGTCATGCCTCGCAGAATACATCACGAGAAGATTTCATACCTCGCTGAAATTTATGTATCGCAAGAAGACTTCATACCTTGCGGAATTTATGCATTGCGGGAAGATATTCATGCCCCGCAGAAGATCATGCATCGAGAGTCAATATTCATGCATCGCGGAAGATCATGCATCGCGAGTCAATATTCATGCATTGCGGAAGATCATGCATCGCGAGTTAATATTCATACATCGCGAGAAGATATTCATGCCTCGCAGAAAATTTATGCATCGCGGGAAGATACCCATGCCCCGCAAGGAATCATGCACTGCCAGAAAGGGAATCGTGCATCTGAAGAAAATATTCACCCATCGGCATCAACTGCATCATTTTATTTTTGATAAAAGTAAACATCAAGAAGAACATCAAAGACGACATCAAGATAAATATCAGCACACTACATCTGTTTTTATTTATTTCCACATCAAATGAAGAATACATTGAAGATTGCATTACATACATAAGACATAAGCTCTATTTGCTTTACGTCAAACCGATCGAGTTGACGTCAAATGTCGAGGAGAACAATTAAGTGTCGACATGGTAAAACACACTGTCTCCCTTTGTAATTGAGTTTTTATGCTGACGAGTTTTATCTCAGTCTTTGTCGAGAGCATCCGAAAGGATGAATTCTCCAAAAACAAACCACAGGTGCGGACGACATCAAAAAGGATGCAGCACAACGTGGAACTTTTTCTTAGCAGCGAACTGGGATATAGTCCAAAGAGGAGTGTCAAACTCTTAGGACGCGAGCAGAGAAGCGACTCCCACCACAATCAAACCACACCCCTATCAGAAGGTATGTGGGTTTTTCTTTGTATTTTTTCAGTTTCGGTCTCGCATTCGGAAATTTTGGTCTATCGGAAGCAAGTTTCCAATCTGAGTGACAATGTGCCGAGAGCTTTGGAAATTATGTCCATGTGAGTTTTTAATTATGGGTGTGAAGTGCACGACATTCGTGGCTAAGAGGTTACAAGCCTCCTTTTCATACTCGTTTAATTTTGTCATTTGTCCAGAACCAAAGGTTATCTAACATAATAGATTCCCTTTTCAATCGATTGAGTCGAACTACAAACAGCCTGATTCCTATGGTTTAAGGATATGTAGGCGGGCTCGATGTTGAAAACTCGGCTGTATTCTAACATTCCCTCTCAAATCTTATTCCCAAGCATTTCGATACCTTCATAATTCGGTATTGAGGTGGCTTTTGATTACTTCCAAAATCGTGTGTTAAATCTAGCGTATCGAACTACAAGTGGCCTGAATTCTCATATAGCCTGAGATATGTAGGAAACCCATTTTCAGGGCTCGGTCATAATTCCTAAAGTCCGTACCAAATCCCTTGCCTGAAAGATGGATATGTGGTCGGTCAAAATTGGATTGGTCAATTTCATTTTCCTCAAATTTCTTGCATCAATCCAAGTAAAATGAGGGACAGTTGTTGACACCCAATTTTGACCCTCCCCAGTAGGAACTAATTCATGAGCTTCTTAAATTCTCAAACAATTTAAAATAATAAGTTTTATAAATTTAAGAAAAAATATAAAATTTGCGTTATTTTGAATAATTTTTGCCATTTCTTATAGTTTTTAAATAATATATATATCTTACATAATTATGTATATAATTAGTATATTTTATGATTATTCAAAAATTATCTCAAAAATATTTTAAATTTAGTAAGTAGTCTTTTAAATTAGTTTAGTTTAAATCATGGTTATATATTTTTGAATCACTAAGTTTACGATTATATTAATTATTTTATTTTTTGTTAAGATTAAGAAGCTCGTTGATTAATTAATATTAATTTGTCTTATTTAAGGTTTAGCCAAATTTATTAATGTAACACAATTTCGTCATTTCTTAAATTTAATTCATCTTAGACTTACAACTTAACTCAACTTTGAGAAACATTTGGGCCAAGATCCAATTCAATTTTTAGCATCCCAATACAATTCCCAGGCCACTAATTCTCAACTACACTTTTGGGAGGTTTTGAATTTTGAATTTTGAAATTTGAAATTTTGAAATTTGAAATTTGAAATTTGAAATTTGAAATTTGAAATTTTTAATTTTTAATTTTTAATTTTGAAATTTGAATTTTGAATTTTGAATTTTTGAATTTTGAAATTTTGAATTTTGAATTTTGAAATTTTGAAATTTTGAAATTTTGAATTTTGAATTTTGAATTTTGAATTTTGAATTTTGAATTTTTGAATTTTTGAATTTTGAATTTTGAATTTTGAATTTTGAAATTCAAATTAATCCCAAAATCCATTACTTTTGCCCCCCTAAAAAAAAGCAATTTTTTGAATTTGAATTTTGAATTTTGAAATTCAAATTCAACCCAATCCATTCCATTTTCCCCCTAAATCTACCATAAAAATCTCTTATAAATACTTTCTATTTTCTTCTTCTTTGAAGGGGATGATTTGGAAAAAATAGAAGAATTAAAAGAATTCAAGAAAGAGTAGTTCAAGCAAAAAAAAATAATAATAAAAAAACTAGGCAAAGAATACATAGATTAAATACATCCAAGTTGTGTTCGGGTCAAAATATTGCCTATAATTCCCGGTCGTCGTTTGAATTCGAGTCGCGTGGTGAAGACAAGTTCCTTGCTCGTACCGTCTCTACTTCGCTGCTCCGGAGAAGGATCCTGTTTGAGTCCATGACGGACTTATCTCCCTCGTATCTCCGAGTCGTCCAGCCCCCTGGAAAATGGTGTACAGGTTGAAACCAGCAATATGTTTGCTGGGAACAAAATTTACAGGTCTCCAAAGGTTTAAAACACATGAATACACCGGCTGTATACACTGATATACAGTCGGAAGATATGATATACAGGTCAACAAAAATATACAGATGCTTGGGAAGCTGAATTAGGGTGTATACACTGAGTATTTAATCCAATATACAAAAAAGTAAATCGAAATATGGTCTGTATCTGGTAGTATACGGTCAGTGTATACGCTGGATTTTGGAAACAAAATAGGCCCAAAAGTCAAAAAATGGCAGCAGCAGAATTTGGGCCAAAGGCCCAAATTTGACATTTCTCTTTTTTTTTTATGATATTTGACTAACATATTATTTGATTTCTGGTTCTAATTTAATTAATCCCGAATGATAGCCAATTTTTTTTGTTATAGATATTAAATTTTTTGGCTATATATATATATTTTGCTTAGTTTATGTATATATATATATATATATATATATATATATATATATATATATATATATATATATATATATATATATATATATATATATATATATATATATATATATATATATTAGCCTTGTCAACAAATAATTTTTTTTATTTATTAAGTAAAATGAAGTAGTAATAAATAAATAATTTACTTATTTATAATTTTAGAAATTAAATAAAAAGTCAATTTTAGTCAAATTGCCGGTCAACCGCGAGTTATCGGGCATTCCGAGGGCCTAACACCTTCTCGGAATGTACATTGAACTTCGAACCCTTTTCAATTGATTTTTATCTGTTTTAAATCTTTTGAAAAATAATTTTAAGTTTTTCTTGATTTTTTCTAAAAATCAAGTAGCGACTCTGTTAATTTGGAAAGTCGATTTCTCTTAAATCATAAGATTAATTGATTTTCCGAAACTTAGTCATTTTCTCAAAATATATTATATTATTATTTTTTAATAAAACACTAAACTATGTAAAAGAATATCTTGTAAATACTGATAGAGTTGTACTAACTCAGGATGACAAGCCTATTGCTTTTTTCAGCAAGGGGTAAGCGGAAGAGGCCTATCCAGGAATTTAACATGACGGGTATATTATTACGAAAATATGAATTACTATATAAATTTGATTGATTTGACATTTTAGATTTTATTCACTAAAAATCAACTGAAGTCATTTATTATATGTTATACTATCTAATATTACTAGTTTTAATAAGCACGGGTTTGATTTAATTATATAAAAAATTACAGTGCTAAAAGAAATTAAGAATTTTCAAAGTGACAAACTTAAAAATTATGAAAGATTAAAGTTATATATATAAAGTGCTACCAATGATCACTTAGAGAGGTATTACCTAATTTTAGAAAGAAAGAAAAAAACATAACAAGTTAGATGTAAGATTCAAACTTCTAACATCACATGGAGAAACACACCTAACCATCATTGCATTATTTGATACGTCTAGTGAATTCACTTATCTATATTTAATTTATTTTAAAAAATATATAACACAACTATATATTCTGAAAAGTTTGAGTTCACGCGAATTCGGTGACCCACTCTTGCATACGCTTCTGATTTGAGGTTAAGATCAAAGTTTTATCTGCGTATGACTTTGAGGCCAAGTTCATCTCTCATTTCCATGCTAGTTCTATTGGTGGTCATTCTGGCACTTCTTCTATACTCTCCACAGGTTAAAACAACATGTGTATCCTTCAATAGAGAGTGTAATACTTGCAAAGGGTGCAAGGGTGAAACTGTGGCATTGTAATGATTCAGAAAATTATTCTTGAAAATTTACATAAAATTATTGTTTTACCCCTCCTTATATTGACTTCAACCTACTCTGATTGAATTTTAAAATTTGTTTCGAGTTTTGAGTAAAAATTATGAATTATGTAAGTTTTTGGGTTTTAAAAGGCTAAAATGGTTAAAAAATGGTTTTTGGTATCTTTTGAACTTTTGAGTATCACAATGAAATTTCATAGATTCAATCCGTCCCAAAATATGAAATTTGGTCTAAAAGAGTTGTAGATTTTATGAGTTGGGAGTCTTTTTGAGGATTTGAGGTTCTAAGTTAGAAGTTTTAGCCTTCGAATTGACTTTTGACAACATTTGAGGTTCGAATGCTTGGATTGAATTTCTGAAAGTTCCACTAGATTCGGGGGATGATTTTAGGCCTAAAGAAAATTTTGATGGAATTTTCAGAGCTTCCGATCTTGTTTTGACCTATTGGTGTTAGTTCATTTTTTGTGACTATTACAGATGTCGGGTAAAGAAGACGTTGGATTCATATTTTGAATCTGGATATGTTGTATGTATGATTTATGTGTATGAGGTTCTGACTAATCTCAAGGGTCCATTTGATGATTCTGTTGTTGGCTTATTTTTTTATACTTGGTGTGCTCGCATTAGATAGAAATTATTTGTTAAAGCGAGTCTCGCTTTCGCGGACACATGGAAGCTTTCATAACTTTCATTTTAGTATAGGATAGATCTTGAAAGTGATAGACCACATTTTAGAGGGGCTTGCTTTAGCGATGATCACAAAAGCGAAGATTAGTTCGCAAAAGTGGGACTCCGTTTTAGGAGGGATTTATTTATCACTTATTGAAAAAATGACTTCAAAAAAAAATTAAATAAAAATAGAATTGTAAATTTACTTAGTTTGTTAGTACAAAGAAAATCTAAATATGTGACATATAAAAAGGAACGATGTGAGTATTTATTATAGAAATATATCCAAATATAATTGAGATTCTAAACAAAAAATAAAATAAAAGATAAAATAAGAGTTTCATAAAATCACCGCACTAACCAATAAAATAGGTTTTAAATCGTGTAACTATTTATTTTTAATAAATTGTCATATTTGTAATTAAAATCATAATGTTGTAAATAAAAAGACTAGAATAATATTATATAAATTAAGATCTTAAATTATATGTTCTTGTAATTTTTCTTTTTTGATATTCGTATTAAATTATTTTATTTTTATGAAAAAGGTTTGTACGAATACTCTAGGGAAGAAGAAGAAAAAAAAACACATACCCAATAAAATCTCACAAATAAGATCTGAAAAAAGATAATCTTTTATGATTTCATTCATCATTTTTTTATGTTTTCTATCACATTAATTGCTTGATTTATGGGCATTCAGTATTTATACCAAATTGCTATTCGAATAATTTAATTGTAGTAATTACGAATTACTTTCGCACACCTCAACTAATTTTATGTAGTATTTATTATTTCCTACCAACATAAGTATTAATGTCCGTTTATCTCTATCAAATTAAAGTTTGAATATATTAGAAGAAATTATCTAGTATTTATATTTTTTAAATGATTTAAATTCAAATCACTTCATTAATCACAAAGTCAAAATTATAGTGCTACAAGAATAAATGTTATTCGACAATAATTATAAATATGTTTTCTGTAAAAGATGTTATATTGATTTATATAATTTGATGTGTGTAAACATTAATTTTTCATTATTAGCTAGTTTTCGAAATCAAAAGGTGAATCGAGCAAGCTATCGGACTTTACGGCTGAATATTTTTGCATTCAAATCATTTTCGATATAGAAAATATTTTAAAATTTGAATATGTTTTTAAGTTTAAATATAAGTACAATTTTTATTTAATTCTCAGCTGTAAAGTTAGCAACTGGTTCAATTTCACCTTACAAATTTGAAAATAATAATTTTTAAAGATCAATGTTTACATCACATTTTATAAATTAAAAATAAAATATTTACAAACAAATTTGTAATTCTAGTAAAATAATATTCATCCTTGCAATACTAAATATTTGACTTTGTGTTCAATAAAGAGAATTAAAAATATTGATTTTTTGGGTTCAAATCTCTAGAGTAGATAACTATACTAAATAATTTATTCTCATATGTTTAAAATTTGATAGAAATAATTTTTTATACTTATGTTGGTGGGAGAAAAAAAAATACCCCATAAAATTAGTTGAGATTATGCATGTAAGTAGTTCCCAAAACACAACAATAATAAATAATAATAATAATAATAATATACATTTTTCACTCAAATGTAGTTACTATAATAAAATTATCACTCCACCAATATTAACTAATAAATTTTAAATAATATTAGTACATCTACACTCAAATATATAATTACTACTACTAAAATATTTTATACCCCTTTAATATATATATCAAGTGTAAATAAATTTTTGTCTTGCAAATAATATGATATACCTTATTTTTCTTAGTGTTTGTGATCTTGCTTGCTGGTCCCTTAAATATTTGTATTTTGTATAAGGGACTTGAAGCTAAAGTAGGCAATTAAAGATATAGGTAAAAAAAAATCAGAAAAAGAATTATGTCTTGTCTTTAATCAGCTATAGATACTAAATCTTATTCTTAAACTTGATTTTGAGCCTTGAAAAAAACTTGATTTGGAATTAGGGGTCTATCCAGGAATTGGAAGAAATTCGGTAGCGGATCACGAAATTCTGGTGATCTTCTCTATCTAATGAATGGGGAGTCCTCTTTAAAATCGTCTGCCCGTAACCCAGCAGATAAAGTACATTACATAGTCCAGGAATTGGCGACTTACCCATTCAGTGACTTTGGCACTGGACATTCCCAAGATGGGGACTATCGGGTAAATTCAATATAATAGACGAAGGCGCTAATACGATTGTTCTCGAAGCGAAGAAGAATCCAGACATTTCTCGTGTACCTATTACTTGATTTGGAATTAGGGGTCTATCCAAGGCCAAGAAATAAGTTTCTATTATGTCAAGTTAATTTTGAGTTGCACAAACAAATTGATACGCTTACCAATAAGATCACAAACACTGATTTTTTATTTTTGTTGCTTCCATTATGGATATTATTTTCTTCTTGTTCAACTTGCGCCTATTGCGCCTATTGATGAAAATGTTCATTTTTCTATATATAAACAAAATAAGTAGTCAGATTAAAATAGTAGATAATCTCATAAAATTAGTAATGCATATCCTCAACTATTCAGAATTAGTTTAAAATATAAAAAATACAAAATACATTGGGTTAAAGATTGAACCTTGCTTGAGACAGAATAATAATATAAAAAAACAATGGTTAAAGTAGTTAACGAATACAGTATGATTGACTTTTATAGTAATATGTGAGTGTGGACTTATTAAGAGTCCAGAGCCTAAAGGGTATAAAATATTAATAAAAATTTCAAAACGGTATATAAAATTTTATATTAACCAAAACGGCAAAATCGCTGCAGAGGCAGCGATTTACTCCACCAGAAAAAGCAAAATCGCTGCCTCTGCAGCGATTTTGCAAAATGTGAATTTTTTTTTTAAAAAAATGAAATCGCTACCTAGGCAGCGATTTTAATTTTTTTTTTTTTAAATATCGCTGCCTAGGCAGCGATTTATAATTTTTTTTTAAAATATAAGGAAAATCGCTGCCAAGGCAGCGATTTTCAAAAAAAAAAATTTTTTTTTTTGGTAAATCGCTGCCTAGGCAGCGATTTTAAAAAAAAAAAATCTGTAAAAAAATGATAAATCGCTGCCTTGGCAGCGATTTAAAAAAAAAAAAATTTTAAATCGCTGCCTTGGCAGCGATTTTAAAAAAAAAAAAAAAAATTTTAAAATCGCTGCCTAGGCAGCGATTTAACATTTTTTTTAAAATTTTTTTTTTTTTTATTTAAATTTAAATGATGTTTGAATTCAAATAGAATTCTAAATTTTAAATATTTAAATATATATATATATATATATATATATATATATATATATATATATATATATATATATATATATATTTTAATTTTTTTTTTGAAGATAATCACATGTCAACTTAAAAAAAAAAAGGTGACATGTCAAATTCTTACAAAAGTATTCAAACTTTTTTGAAAAATTCACATGCATTTATAAAAAATTGTGTCAATTCACATGCAAATAGTGTAAAAGTCACATATTATATTTTTATTTTGTTATAAATTGATTGAATTGTATTTCACATGTAAATAGTGTAATTTTTATTTTGTTATAAATTGACTGTATATTCACATGTAAATAGTGTAATTTTTATTTTGTTATAAATTGACTGTATATTCACATGCAAATAGTGTAATTTTTATTTTTTTATGGATTGATTGAATTCACATACAAATAGTGTAGTTTTTGTTTTATTATAAATTGTTGAATACAGTTCACGTGCAAATAGTGTCAATATTTTTACTTTGTTATAAATTGATGAATTGCTCATTCATATTGCATTATACTTTTTCAATTTTCCAACAATCTTAAAAGCCTTTCTATTTTTTTAATTTTCTAAAGTTTTTAAAAGCCTTTTCTTTATAAGGTGAGTTTGAATTTATTTTATTTTTAATTTATTTAATTAATTTTATACTTTTATATGATATTGCTGATATATTCAATCTTTTGATACTTATATTAATGTTAATATTTTTTTTTATTTTTTGTGTATAGATATGCATCCGTCAAATGTATACGTACATCCTGGTCCAGTAGAGCATGATGTATTAAAAATTCAAATTTATCATCGTTCCGAAGGAATTTGGAATGGTAGCATAAAAGAAGAGCGATTTACATATTTAAAAAAAAAAAATTTATAAAATCGCTGCCTAGGCAGCGATTTATAATTATTTTTTTTTAAAAAAAATAAGGAAAATCACTGCATTGGCAGCGATTTTCCTTATTTTAAAAAATAAATAAATTATAAATCGTTGCCTAAAAAAAAATTAAAATCGCTGCCTAGGTAGCGATTTCATTTTTTTAAAAAGAAAATTCACATTTTGCAAAATTACTGCAGAGGCAGCGATTTTGCTTTTTCCGGTGGAGTAAATCGCTGCCTCTGCAGCTATTTTGCCGTTTTGGTTAATATAAAATTTTATATACCGTTTTGGAATTTTTGTTAATATTTTATACCCTTTAGGCTCCGGACTCGACTTATTAATTGGTATATCAAATTCAGAATAAATAGAACCTTCTAGGATTAGAATGATTTTTATAAACGTGGAATTAAAATGTGTGATAGAAGAGTCATAAACTTATCTATCTAGAAAATTGTGGATTTATAAGTAGATATCTTTTAGGATTAGATTAATTCTTGAAAATGATGTGTCTATTTAAAAGATTGTGGATCAATAAGCAAATATACGTTTTCAGGATAAAATTATTCTTGAAAATATGATAGATATATTATAAGAATGATTTTTGAAAATGTAATTAATAGATGTATCTCAAACTTATCTATCTAGGAGCATTAGTATAATTACAAATTGATATAATTAATATTATATTTTATCTGAAAATATTCTTGATCACTATACTAATGATCACAATTTGATTTTACATGAATAAATTTATATTAAAATTACATAGTTTATATCACATAAAAAATTAGATCTACTGAAAAGTCATGATTTTAGCAATCATTTTCATTTTCAAGATAATAAATATTTCATGGCTAAAATTATAAATCTCATTTTATTATTTTATAAAACCATAAATAATGTATGATCATAATACACTATAATTATTAAATTATTTATTTTCCCTAGTTTTACTAGGAAGGCCACTTTCCTCCTTTTGTAAGGAATTGATTTTCTTGGTAAAAAGTTTTTTTGAATTTCTTTTACTGACACAACATGAAAAAGATTTAAAATATTTTTTAAAATAATATTTAATGCTAAGGATAAAACTCGGAAAAAAAATATTATATGTCCATATTAATTTTTTTACAAACATTGGAGGAACTATCCAAAAAAACAGGTTCTCCAAAACTAGTGCAGTTGAGGCCCTCCTTACTGAGTTTGTCTCCTTTTATTTTTTATATTTGTAATTATTTCTTAGACTTTTTATCCATATTTTATTATTTTATCATAAAATGTAATATCAGAGTTATAAAATTGATCATTCTATAAACTTGGGGTAAAAAGTTATCAGACTAGTACTCTTTTTATTGCAGTCTCAATACATTATAGTTAATATCATAAAAAAATGTTTTTTTTTTTAATTATTTGATAGTTTATTAAGAGTTATGGAAATGGTATTAGTAAGGTAGAGATTAATTGTGAAAAGATTATATATTATTTTATACATATATTAGCTTTACAAAATTTTGTTATTTATAGACAATTAGTTATTTCACCAGATAGAAAATGAAATGTAGATTATACTACTTATACCCTTCAAAATTGTACGCATAAACTTGTTATCATCACCTACAAATTATTATTAATTTCATGTAAACATATAAATGTGCAATAAGAACTTTTTATTTTTTATTATTTTTGCTTTTTAAAAATAATAATTCACGTGAAACTAATATGTTTTTGAACTTAAAAAATTATTAAGACTTAAATTGGAACTTGATCATGATTAGAATTTCTTGCAATTCGTTTTAAGTAGTAGTATTTTAACAGGAGTCTTCTTATATATTTGATTTGTCACTTATTTAATTCAACTAGGACTTAATTTTTCTTTTATATATGTTTGAGATATCATAGAAGAGAAATATTATATCTACTCATCGACAAATTTAAGCATATAACTTTTTGTAAGTATGGTGGAACCACAAAAGAATGATAATTCTAAAGATCGTGAGGAAATTATTCGTAAGTGTGGTAATTTCAATGATCGTGAGAAAATTAGCCGTCGATTTGTTTTATGGGCCATAATTTTGGTCTCATCACTTGCGATATACTTTGGAATTTCCGATAATCCACTTATATGTCCATTTAAATGTTATCTTTTGTTGTTCGTCCCTGCATTCTTTATATTTTTGCATAATAATGTTATTTTACAGCGTAGAACTAGATGATTTCAAAGATTGTGAGGAAGTTGTTCATGCGTATGATAATTTCAAAGATCATGAAGAAATCGTGTTAGCGTATGATAATTTCAAAGTCAGAATGACGAGAAGTATTTACCCTATTGACAACGGAAGTTTAATTATCTTAGTTTGCACTTTTTTTTTGAAATTTATTTTTGCATTTTTTGTTTCATTGTTTTTTATAATAATAATACAAGTATTGTCACTTCTCAATTTGTTATGTTGATTATATAATTATAAAATACAAGTGTTTTATTACTTGTGATGTCCTTAATTAATTAAGGTTATTTAAAATGAACTATAAATTTAAACACATTACATAATTGGTATAAACACCCGATGCGAGTAAATTTTATTAAAAAAGTGTTTTTACAAAAAAAGTGTTTTTTACTCTAATTAAGTATTTTGTAATGCTAAACAAGCTCTTATTTTTTTTGGGTCAACTAGAATTAATCTATTTGTAACCAAAATTTTTGATATCTTGATTGATCTACCGAATTGATTTCATTTTTTTAAAAAACAAAACTCAAAAGCGCAATCGACAATAGAAAATAAAATCTATAGTTATAAGATAACAAAAATAACAAACTGCATTTCAGTTCACATCCATTATCTCGAGCAAACAAGAAACACGTAAATATACACAAAAATACAAAGAAATGAAGGGGTTATACGAATCCAAGATTATGCCCTCATGCAGGTAAGGCAAAACTTTTTTCTTCCCAGTTTGGAGGGTCCATAACCAAACAAAAATCGGATTTCTCAAAATCGGCGACCTACAAAACGCAGGAAGCTTGCTTAACAAACCATCAAATAACATAAGATCCATGAAATAGGCGCGGAACATAAAGATAGATCAGTAAAAGATCGTTACCTTCTGATTGCAGCTTGGACAATAATGATACTTGTGCCAGAGGCAATCCATTGATGGCAAGAGAAAGCATACTCCAAGCATAAATGGTGTCATGCATCCAACAAGAGCTGCAGGACTCGGTTTTGATCTAAATGGAACACAGGTTAAAGGAAATCAGAATTTCGCTGACACATATTCAACATAAGGCCATAGTAAGAAAGCCCCGTCAATTCAAATCTGATGGAAGTTAAAACAGGCACGAGTATACATAAAACTCTGGATAGACCTCTACAGGAGAAGTCGGAAGCAAAGTTATTTGTTACAATAAAAAATAGCTTATGCCACGAAGACAATTTTTTTATCAGTTGCTGCGAAGAGAAATTAAGAACATAATATGGATCTAGAAGGCACATATTGCTAATGCTGAATTACAGGTTGCTTCAAACATTCACAAAATAGAGAAGTTGGGAATTGCATATACAAGTCCAATTGCTGCTAGAGTGCCAAAAAGTTAAACATTAAATTTCTAAGTATCCTTTGCTCAGACTCTTCAAAAATGCGGATGGGTGTGTGTCGGATCCTCGGTATGGCAACATTTTTGGAGAGTCCGAGCAACTTAGGATGAGCCTAGCTATAAAATGGAAGAAGATAGAGAGGAATTAATGTAATATTGAACTCCTCTAACTCCATTATCCCTTACTGCTGCCAGTGTTATGCAAGCCAATTCAGCTGAATCAACCCATGAGCTGCAACATGATATTATACATATGCACAAGCATATAAATTTATATATAGATGTATGTATGTATGTGTATGTATAATCTATCTCTACTCCTTATACATTAAACTTGGTCAGTTACAAAGTCAACGAAAAAATTCATGCGAAGAATGTGTCACACTGTCATATGGATAGTCTACCTTTTGTAATTTGTAAGTTTGGGCTTCTACCTATTGGATGTGATGGACTTTGGCCATGCAATTTTTCTACATGGGGCTGTCACTATAATGTCAAACAACTGAGATTGGAACATGGAAATCAGTTTTCTTTTTCCCCTAACACGCACTTCTGTACTCTTAGAATTGCTATTTAGGTAGACAAACTTTTTGGGAAAGGTAAGTCATTCTGGTAGGCCATTAACAGAGGAGAACGGCAATGTCTCTGTCTAAGGTGTAAATGCAGTGAAAATCAAATGTCTCGGTAAGTATTGCTATTGCAGCAGTCTGTTTATTAAACATCCTTTTTTTTTTCCTACCCTTTTCCTTTCAATAATGGTGGTGTTCTGTTATCGCACCTGGACTATTTCACTGTGTACTTGCTACCTCCACGAACAAAGATACACGGGTTACTCTGCCCACCAAAGTCTTTAGCATCTTTAAGACCACAAGAAACCCTTTTTATTTTGGATATCCCCATTAGCCAATGAAAGAATCTAGAGAAGAATGTTCATGTTTTTCTTCGGAAGCAAAGAAGAAGGGGGTTGACTGCTTACTAATTGTTCTCGACTATGGAAGAATTTCAAAATCTCTTAATTATGTTTAACATCATAAGTGGATGAAGTTCTTGTTTAAGTATCTGTCAAAAGAATCAGTGGTACACTTAACTATGGAATAAACTAGACCATAAACAAAGTTCAGGAATGAATTCTGATGCACATACTTCAGAAGCTATGAATATTATTTACTTAAATATTGACACATCTCATATGAAAGGACTTTGATAAAGCTGTGTCACCAACAATATCTGCATAAACATTGTCTAACAGTAGTCACATGAAGTGCAAAAGAAATACTAATGAATATTAGTAACAAGGGGATGAAGATAGGCCCCTGAGATATACTAAAGTCTCATACTACCTCTTATCAACGAAGGTGGGATAGGGACTGTGTTTGTTGAAGGATCCAGAAGGAAGAGAGAAAAGACTGCACTATTTTGTTAGAAACTATAATCCAGATATCAGTTATAGAATGAAACGTGATTGTAAGTTTTCCATGGCTCCACCAAGATTTATCTACACAGAGAATAAGTAACAGAAAGTTTTTGCATGCCCCATTAACCCAATATGTATAAAACTATTGCACCCTGCATTAGTTAAAGGTAGCAGGTGTGCAAAAGGGGTATGCTCTTCCAAACTTCTTTCTGATTCTTCCTTATCCAACTAAACTGCGATGCAGTTAGCGGACCAGAGAAACATACCTGTTTATCTTTTTAACTTTTCATTCTTCTTTTTTTCTAGGTGTGGGAGATTTAACTTTTTGCTGACCCAAGTATACTAACTACTGATACAATATCTTAAAATACTAAAATACACATAACGTAACAAAGAAACCCTACAATCATCATCTAAACCTCGCAATACTTTGATTTCGCTTCAATAACATGCCGAACAAGTTCTAGACTACCAATAAGAGAACAACAACAACAACAATATAGAGTAACAGAGAACCAAAGCTGCAAATTGCAATTATCCCCCAAAAAAGGGGTTTAAAGAGGTTAAAAAGGAGATGAATTACTTGACTTGGGTGAGACCGGTATTACCACAGTGAAGGCAATTGAAAGGAGCAGGTGTATCTCTGTAAATAGTTTGTTGAATCGGAATTCCTTTAGGATCTCCATAAATGGCGTTTGGTGGAACCATACCTGCTTGATAAGGATTTTGACCTACATAGTACTGCTGCTGAAATTGCTGCGGCATCGGAGCCTGGTACGGCGCCGACGGATTGTAAGGAATTCCGATCGCCGGTTCTTCGTACTTCGCCATCTCCGGTGATCGAATTGATGTTGATTATTACTATGTGATAAAATAAATAAATAAAATTCAGATTTATTTATCTTACGTACTACGCGTTTGTAGAATTGTTGTAGCTTTTATAGGGGCCAAATTAATTAATTTAGTTTCTAGAAAAAATTGACTTATAAATCGCCGTGTATTTATCATTTAACTTTGACGTTTATCTATAACGAAGGAACTAGGAATGGATCGTTATTTGTTTATTATATTAAAAATATTTATTCAATAATATTTATTTTATTTAATAAATTAAAAAGATAATTTTTTTGTATAGGTAAAATTTTTTATTCACTTTTAATTGTCATGTTACACTTTCCAAAAGTCAATTTGATTAATTTTTAAAATTAAATTAGATTACATTAATTCGATATGTTCAGTAAAAAAAATTTATATTTAAAAACTATTCGACAAGTATTATAAATTGTAATATTTCGCATATCAATATGATTAAAAAAAATACATCATAACATGATAATCAAAGTTCTTTTAGTTTGAATCTAAAAAAAAAATTATGACAAATAAAAGTGGATGGAGATAGTATTCAACATCTAATACACTTTTCCAAACGTTAAATTCAATATATTCAAAGGGTAATATGATAATATTACTCTTATTATTTGTTATTCTTTAAAGATTATGTCAAGTCAATACTAAAAAATTATTATTGGATAAAAGGATCGGAGTATGTTCCATTCTATTTTGATCGCTCCATTAAGTGGTACTCATTGTGCATTTTATAATTGCATAAATAATTAATTAATTAATTTGGTTTCTAGAAAAAAATTGATTTTGAAATTGATGTGTAATCAATTAACTAATTCTTATTGAAAAGAAAAAATAACAAAGGACTTTTCATAACGAAATGAGTATCTAGAATAAATTAATCACTTTTATTTTATAGTGAAAACAATTTTTGAATAATAAAATTCTCTCCTTATATACTCAAAGCTAAAATGCAGAAAAACCCCAACACAATGAGTTTTATTTGAAAATTCCTATAGTTTCGAACATATAGTTCAAATGCTAAAAATAGAATATGACTTTAACTCGTTATTAATTCAAATTTAAAAAATAATTCATTGTGTTTGAATTTTTATCAACTCATTTTTAGGTCAAAATATCAAACAAGAAATTACGTCCACAATTTCTATTAGCAGGTAGCCAGGTACTATACATGAAATTTCTCTTTATTTTCAAAGGTGACACCAATAAAGGCATAACACATAAATATGACTCTTAATTTGATTTTAGTAGATAATTATGCCTTTTAATTTTGAATGTGCACAAGAGACACTTAAATTTATATAAAATTGAACAAGTACATACATGTGTCCTACATGGCATAATACATATAGGACACCACGTAGGACACAAATTTGTCACGTAGGACGAATCTGTCTATTTATTTAATTTTACATAAGTTTAAGTGTATACTTGTTCACATCCAAAGTTTAAGGGTCATAATTGTCATTTGGCGCCAAATTAAATGTCATTTTTATGTATTGTGTTACCAATAAAATTGCACCTAGAATATAGTTCGCTTACTAGAACCTTTTAACGTATTTTAACTAGGATTTTATAAAGGCGGAATGACCTGGTAGACCCTCGTACTTGGCTTCGTTTGTAAGTTGGACCATTGTACTTTTGATTTTGCCAATTGAACCCTTAAACTCATTCAAACACAATATTTCAAACCTCTTTCTCATCATTTGTGTGTGCGTGTATTACACTCAATTTACACATTGAATTCCACATCATTTTTTTAATGACACACCAATATTATTATTATTTTTTAATGACACATCAGAAATTAAATATTTAAAAATAAATATTTTTTTTTTAAAAAGGTGCAAATTTTTCTCTCAACCTATACTCATTTTTCATTTTCCCACTTCATCTTCTTCCTCCCCATTCGCTACCCTTCACGCCAAAAAATAAAAATCACCATTTTTCATCTTCCTCACACTCAAAATTTTTCTTATTGACAAAATTTGAAAGATTATAGTTAGCTCTTACACATACTTTCGATTCTATTTATTTACATTTGGTAAAAAGGTATATCAAGAAAACTTCAAATTGAAAAAAATATATGTTTATAAGTAAATTCAAGAAATAGATCTTGAAAAATTAAGCTTTAAAAAGGTGAATGAAATGTATTTTAACAAAAAAAAATTTATTATGATTATGTTAACGGTGAATATGTCAAAAGAGAAGAAAAGAAAATGGATAGGGGCAGGGGGTGGGCGGGTGGGGGATCTGGGGCTGAAAAAAAGAGGAAAAAGGTGGGACTAGGCTGAAGAAGAATAAGAAGAGAGAAGGGGTTGTGGCGGCGATGGTTTGAGTGGATTGAAGGAGTTTTTGATTATTTTTTGAAAAAGTGGAGTGGGGAAGAAGATAGATTCTTTTCTTTTTTAATTTTTTTATTATATAATTTTAATAATTTAAAATTTAAAGTTTAAAAAATGATGCTCACTCGCCTTAAATGCGTGTGGTCACACTCTCTCACCAAGTCAGCTATTTTAATGTCACATAAGCACGGTCAATGGTCAGAGGGGTTTAATATATTGTGTTTTATTTAGTTTAGGGGTCCAGATGACAAAGATGTAAGTAGAAGGGTTCAAAATACAAACTGATACAAGTATAAGGGTCCACCAGACCATTCCGCCTTTTTTAAAATAAAAGAAAAAAATATGTTTTGACTTTCACCTACATTACCTAGTTTAAAATAAAAGAAAAAATATTTGAATTTCACCTACAACTAAAAATAATTTTAAAATATATAATTTTCGTCGGGGAAAATAAGGGATAACTTATAGAAATTTCGCTAGTTCGGAAGCTAATTGCTTAGATACACGTTAGTTTGCAATATTACGAATCTTAACGGATTTTGGTGAGTTTGGATACGTCCACATACTTGTAACTCGAATATATGAGGTTAAAATTAGGTATAATTTCATACCATTTTTTGAAATATGGTATGAAATTATGAATTAGTCATATATTATGCATTCTCTTTAAAAACTAAAAGGGACAACTTCAATAAATAGCAACAATTAGATAATAATATTTACAAGCGTTAGATACAATAGCTCAACAATCCAATTTGCCATTCCCTAATCCAACAATCCTATTTATTAGTCAAATTTTAAGTGAGTGTAATTGAGTTTCATTAAAAGCACTTGGATAAAACTATATACAGAAGCTGAGAATATTTGAGATGATTTAGATTAATCTTAAATTAAAATGTAGAGTTGAAAATAATACATACATATATACATATATATATATCACATTCATATTGTGTATATCACGCATAAATTTTATAAATGTCAAGTATATACATGATATACAAGAAATACATAGATATACACGAATAGTATTTGAATGCTTGAATTGAAGTGGAGATAGTGTTAATGATGATGTTAATGTGGGGTGTACTACGTGGTGAAGTAATGCTGAAGAAAAGGATGTATTTTTTTCCTTCTGCACTTGACTATTGTATAAAAATAAGAGGAATACAACCCAATTGGGTAAATAATTTTAAGAACTACCTAATTACCCATATATTCCTATCACATTTACTAGTTCTCTCTATAGTTTGAAATAATTACATATTGTCTCGTTAATTAATGATTTCATATCAAATTTCAAATTAATTACACTCAGATACATTCTGAAATACGTGAATCATGCTTAGATATAGTGCATCTGGAATAAATTACATCTGATTTGACCTCATGTATCCAAAATATATGTATTTAGGGTGGGGATGCAAATAATAATTTTAAAAACACACATGAAGGCACGTAATTAAACTAGGGTTTGTGTTGTTTACCTTAAATAATTTATAATTGGGCAAAAATTAATAATAATTATTTGGAGATATTGAAAGAAGAGATTTTGAAGGACAGAGTTAAGGAGATAGCACTGCAAGTACATATCAAGAGGTAGAAGCAGGTAAAGTGGATCACTATTCTGGCCAACTCAACAATATCTCTGCTAGCTACATATTAAACCTCTTGTACAAGGAGGCTCACTAGTTATAAAGTGTAAAATCATTATAGTTAGTAACTGTCATAGTATAGCTAAATTGTTTGCTTTTGATATTTGTAATACCTCGGTCTTAGAACGAGCTAAATTTAGAAAGAATTAAATTAAAAAGAGCTAAATTGAGATTGATACAAGTTACTCTTAAATTGTGAGTTTTAGGTCAATTTTAACTTTTAGCACACGATGAGTTAGGTGGCCCATAGATATCAAATCGAAGGTAGTTGAGTCTCCTATTTTCAAAGATGTTGAGTTCGGATGAAGGAGATATGCATGTTTGAGTGCAACCTGCTTCGTAAGGCATTTCAATCTGTTTTAGGGGGGTATTTTAATCTTTTCCAGCACCCACTAGGCCCACACATTTTTTTTCACCCTTTTAGGAGTATAAACTGATTGGAATCGGTTTTCGTCATTCCAAAAACATTTGAAGGGTTAAGGAAAAGTTCAAGAAAAGAAAAAGGGAGAAAGTTTCAAGCGGTCATCGAGTTTGAGGATTTTCGCCAAAGAACATAGTTCTTTCAAGGTAGGTGAGCTTTCATAGTGTTGGGTTTGTTCGCCCTCACGCCAATCATGTATAATTTTACCTATGGATTCATTCTTGAAGTTGATTATTGAGTTCTTGAGAATTTCTCGAGTTCAAATTGATAATGGAGGTTCTTCAGTCTCTTTAGGTGAGGATTTTTGCGAATGAGTTGAGTCTCTTAATGAAGTTATGAGTGGGTTTCATTGAGAATATTTTGGGTTTGTGAGATTTCATGAATTTGGACCATGGAATTGCATTGAGTATGAATTGAATCGAGTTCGGGAGAGAAAGAAAATATCAGGCAAATATTTGCGCCAAGGTCCTTGTCGCGAAAACACTCAAGATTTTCAGTCTTCAGATAGTCACCCCCCCTCTCCGCGTCGCAAAGAGGATAGAAGTCCATCGCCTCAAAAATTAATTTCGAAATCTAATTCACCCTTAGCGTCGCGCCCGAGTTCTCCAATTTGTGTCTTTGTTTCTTATTATCAACTATCTAAGCCTCCATATATCATTGAGAGATCTTATATCCTAATCATAATTCTTAAATGTTAGTTTCAAATTAAAGTAATATTTAAGAGTAAAGTTTTGAGAAACCTTTTTGAGTCAGTTTGAGAAGTCTTTTTATAATTATTTACATATTGTCTTTAAAACTTGAGTAATTGAGTATGAGTGTGAGGAGAGTTGAGTTGTATATTTCAAAATGACTAAACGGAAACTAAGTATTTCCAAGTGTAAACACTTTTACATTAAAATGAGAGAAACAATGATTTTTAAACGAGTTTATGAGGAATTTTGAGCATCATCTCTTTTAAGAGAAATCTTTTTAGTAATTATCTCAAATTGAGAAAGAGTTATGTTTTTAAACATATGAGCATGAGATATTGTTGGAAGTAGTACTGACCATTAATATGGGGATGAGTTTAGGCAACTCAAAATTCTCATAAACCATGTATGCCAACATGGATAAATGGTCATAATTTTTAGATGATCCGTTATTGATTTTAAGCATAGCTTGGATCCACTTATTTGAGGATGTCCTATACTCCAGCAAGGTATAGGACAATTCTGGCAGCGTGGGCGAGACGCTATATCATCACGTTGCTCACAGCGATGGTTGTCAATTAGAGAATCTCCCAAATAAAAGTAAAAAGTTTATTATTGTATGTTTATGCATTGAGTTATTATTGCATCCTTTATTGTTTGCATTCATATTGAGTTGGGTTGAGTATTCTTGAGTTCGGTTGAGTATTCTTGAGATTGAGTTGAGTTGAGATGAGGTGAATATGTCTTCCTTTCTTCTAGTTCAAGCTATATGTTATGTTTAATTTTGCCATTTGCATGCTCGTACATTCAATATACTGACGTCATTTGACCTGCATTTTTTTTATGATGCAGATACAAATATTTATGGCCATCAACAGGCACTCCGTTGATACCACTTGTAGTTCCAGATTTGCTTTGGTGAGCCTCCTTACTTTTGGAGGATTTCCCATTTACCTTTCAGTCTTGTTAAGACGTCGTGGGTCTTGTTCCAACGTCTATCATAGTATTTAGAGACTTCATAGACAATAGTGTTTTGAGGAGTCTTTTCCATTGTTAATGTTTAAGACTTGAGTTGCTTTCTTTTGGCAGTTGAATGTTTCCACACATTTCTGAGTTTATTTATTTTTAAGACAAATGAGTAAATCTTTAATTTACTTTTGAGTTCATATACTGTTGAGTGAGTTTTCTGCTGAGTATCGAGTCATGCTAAGGGTTCGCTTGGGGATCAGCAATGGTTCTCAAATGCCAATTATGTTCAGGGTGTATGCTTAAATGGTGACAATATTTTTCTAGTATTTAACTCTAGAGTCTAATGAGTTATACATATTGCTCACTTGGTTAATAGAATTCTTTTGGTTTGACCCTTAAAAAATAAATTATTTGGGCAGATACATAGTGTGATTTTTTTTTAAAAAAAATCTTTGAGATATTAATACTTATACACAACCCTCAATTAATATTGGAAAGGTTTTGGCCAAAAATTAGGTTTAGCAACTAAAGCCTAAAAATGTCAATGGATAGCCAAATTCCTCTCCAAAATCTCTATAATTAGGGTTTTTGTGGTTTTGGATCGGTTATTGATTAAAACCAAAATCAGACCAATCTAATCGATTTTTTAAATTTCTAAACCTAAACCAAACCAAACGAAAAGAATAACCAACGGTTTGGTTATTGTCGGTTTGGTTCGTTTTTTATGGTTTATTCGGTTTGAAAGTAATAATTTTTTTTGAGTACGTACGTATCTCGACAGACACAAACATCAATTACATGAGCAATCTACAAAAAAGCTAATGTCAGTTCAGTCAAGCAATTAAGCAATATTAGAGTGTACGACTATTTTATGTGAAGTACAGTAGTATGTAAAGACTAAATTGGATTTTGATGGACTTGGATTTGAAATAGTTATATTTGGGCTGAGGTGTTGGGCTTAAGAAAATGATAAAGTTAAAAACTTCGGTTAATTAAAATTTAACAAAATATTTTTAATTTATTTATGAATAATATATAAATAATCATAAAATTTATATATCTAATTTATCGGTTTGGTTTGGTTATTTTTGCGGTTATTTATAGTAAAACCAAAACCAAACCAAATAGTATCGATTTTCAAAATTTAAAAACCAAACCTAACCAAACTAAACCAAATATCGGTTTTTGTTAATCGGTTTGGTTTGGAATGGGGTTTGATTTGGTTGTTAACCATAACCATGAACAGCCCTATCTATAATAATATCTTTGCCTCGCGGAATCGGAAAATTCATTTTTGTTACTCATCTTTTTGCAGAATTATTTGATAAATTGATGTTGATTTGATCATTTTTTATGAACTTGATACTTCAGTATGCACATCCCAAAGTATATGAGCTTATCCTCAGGTTAATAAATAGGGGTATTCACTGGTCGTTTCAGGTCAGTTATTAGTTAAAATTAAAATATAATATACATGTATCGATTTGATTGTTATTATTTCGATTTTGATTTGGCTAGGTTATTTGTTTATTAGTCATACACAAAACTTAAAAAGAGAAGATTCATTCAAAAGAGGGGAAAAAGACAATTCATTAGTAAAAAACGACTAACACTACAAAACTTTTTGATCACTGAATTTACTGTGAATAAAACTTCAAAAACCACCATTTTAGTCTAGAAGGAAGAGACACTGACATTCCTAATCCATCAAAACTATCATACACACTTGTATACATGAAACCAATAAGATAAATTTTGCTCATCTTAGACGTTTTTGCTTTCATAAATAAATTTTGATTAAAAAACATAAGATATTTAAAATTATTTATGAAAATGATATATAATGCATCTATAATAAATAGAATATATGCATATAATTTATTGGTTCGATTATTTCTCAAGTTTGTTTAGTAAATTTAAAATCAAATCAAATACTATCAATTTTCAAAAGTGTAAAAGATCAAATCAAACCCAAATAAAATCATTTTAATTCAATATTTCTATTTGAATCGATTTTTATCTAAATTGTGAGCACCCTTCCTGACATATATCGTTGTTGTTACACTTGTAATAGATAACACCAATGACAGTGTGTGAGTGCGTGTCGTCCTACACAAGGATATGCAAAAAATATATATGATATACATTAATATATAGGAGAGACAAATTGATATACATTTGGATTATACTTAAATTGATATGAAATTTGAAAGATTTTGATAAAAAATATTAGGAAGGAGAAGAGGAGTTTTTAAATAATTATTATTAATTTTTTTTAGAAAAATATTTTTAATTATCAGGTGTTATCTGCTAAAAAATTAAGTTTTTGTATGTCAATTATTGGATACACTTGTCATAGCCTTCGTTAGGAATCAGCATGTATTGGGCCCATCATAAATCCAATAGTTATTTTTGGGCTTCTAGCGTATGTATTTGCTCAAAAAGCATTTAGGAATAATTACTTAAACACACATTTTATTTTATCATAATTTATAAAAACAATTACCATTTCAAAAAAATTAAAATCTCCTCTCGATATATCACTCCCCACTCACTGATACATCCATGTCTCCCTCTCGGATACATCCCTCCCCTCTCTCATACATCCCTTCCCTCATGGATACATCCCTCCCCCTTTGATACATTCTTTCTCTATGTATCTGGATGTCATATCACCTTTGATACATTTTTCTCCTTTCAATTACATCCCTCCCCTATGTATTCGGAAGTCCAGTGATGTATTTGGATTCTATAAGTTTAAAGAGATTCTTGTAATTTATAAAATAATAGAAAAATAATGTAATTAGCTTTCAACACTATATGATTTATGTAAATGTCATATGTATATGAATATACTGTTATTGTATTTGTATATATAATGTATAACTATATATTGGTAATGTATATACATTCATATACATCATTTTGATACAATATTTATACACCGCAAATGTTCATCTTTCTCAACGAGTTGATTTTTCTTCTGCTTTCGATCAACTCAACTCTCCTCTAAACAATTTCAACTTTTAGATAAAAATTTCTCTCGATATTTCAAGTCTTTTGATATATTATTCTCCTAAAACAATTCACATTTATGCCAGATCAAATTTTTTTAATCAATTTTAAATAAAAATATATAATATTTTTTTTAATTTCATAATAGATGAAAATAATACTTAAGTGACATAATATTTAGCTGACACTCATTAATTAATGATGTTTTATGAAAATAATTTTTTAAATTTATCCTGGTTTTTGTTATCTTCACTTGAATAAAGACCAAGTTGTTGGTTGTGCTGTTAAAATTATATGTAAAATGCAATCAATCCATAAATGCACTTTGTCTGTAATTAAATTTGGCCGGATGACCATTTTTAGTAATACTAAAGCATGTCACTATATTAAAAAAATAACCTTTTAGCTATAATAGATATGCATATTAAGAAAAAGTATTAAAAATTTTATCGACATTAGTTAGTTGTCATTAGATTTAATGTAGTACGACATTTACAAAGAAAATTAACTATTATCACTAAAAATACATACTTAATGACAAGTAACCTATTATCATTAATTAAACATCACTACAAAATATTTTTAATGTAGTGTATCTTGATACATTTTGTCATGAATCTAACACAAGGTAAATTTCATGAATTCACTTTTCAATAATTAGTTACTTTAATTTTTCATCTATTACCATAAATAATAATATGTAGTACATAAGTCAACTTTTCATTTTAAACTCACACATTCAGTCAAATAAACAGTGTGGGGACAGTGGGCAAAATCATGAAATGAAGAGAGGGGATGATGATAGCTTCATGTGCATGGTTAAAATATTAGGACTCAATTTAAATACCTCGATGATTCTTTAAATTTGTCAGTAAATTTTATTTAAACATTCAAAATATAATTTGTAATTCGATTAAACAATTGAACACATAGTAAAGTGTTCTTCTTAAACTGTTCTAACAAAAATTTTGAAAGAGTTTATGCAAGTGATATCAAACATTCATAACATTCATGACCTAGAGATATTAATCAATAAAGATTTTTTCAAAATTAAGGCCAAAATTCCTAATAGTAACATTTATCATATGTTAAGGTACTCAACTGAAATATGTCATATACAGAGGTGTATTTGGAATTTTGAAAAGATGAGTGTACTATTACAAAAAAGTGGATTTAAGATATAAATTTGATCGGTATAATATTTAGGTTTTTATCACTAAAAATCATTAAAATTTTGAAATCACAAGTCCAAAATTAGGTTTTATCTATCAAAATCACTTAGAGAGGAGTTATCCAATTTTAGAAAGAAAAATAAAAAACAAGATAAATATAATATTCAAATTTTTAGCCTCACTTAAAAAATTGCACCCAATCATCATTGCACGACATTATATGATACTTCAAATATGAATTCGCACATCTACATTTAAATACTTTTTAACAATATAACATTAGTATATATGATTTCAGGAGAAAAAATAAATTCACGTAGACCTGATGAACCCTTTAGATACGCCTTTGGTCATATAATTCAAATGTCTAAATGAATTTACTCATAAATTTTAAACAATATAAAATGACTAAAGTGAAAAATTGAGGATGATAGCTTCATGTGCATGATTTAAATATTAGGACCAAAGTATGATTAAAATAATAAATTGTGGCATTGGAAAGAGCTTTAAAGAATTCATGAAGTTTGAGGCATCAAGAAGAGAGAAGCAACAGAGTATGTTCCCCTTCTTGCAATGTGTGGGGAGAATGAATTGGGAACCTCAATGTCCAAACTTCTTTTTATAATCCAATTATATTCTGGTCACTGCTGTTTATGACAGTCAACACACAAAAAATATACTAACATATTTAATTTTTAAATTATAAGAAATAATCATTGTCCAAATGCTTATGTCAAAAGAAGTCCAAAAAGACTACAGTGCCCTTGAGTCACATTAGGTGGTATTGATAAAAAAAAAAATCCTCCCAAAACTTATAATTTCTTTCATTTATTGCTTTATTTGTATCAAAATGTCATGATACATCTAGTCTAAAATCTAGATAGGAGAATTTATGCCTTCAAATAACAAGACACAACTCCCATCATTAGAAAAGAGAGGTAGAAGTTATCGGAGATCATCTTCATCTTCACCTAAAAAATATCATTGATCCTACAATCAGACCATACCAAGCAAGAACAGTATTACTACAGACAACATAAACCGGTAGGCATCATTGATCGATCTAAATCCACAACATATATGCAAATAGTCAAAGAAACATTGAACTTGGAAGTAAAATCAGAAACTCAATCCACTCAATCATCACTATTACTACAAGTAGTAACACATTGAAACTTACTCGCTCTATCTCAAATCACTCCATCTACTTTTGTTGCCAACTCTACCATCTAGCTAATTCCACCCTTATATTAAATCATAACCTATCTCTTCTATCACATAGGAATTGCTTGAATACAAGATCACTACTGTCTACTACTTTCCTTCAAGTTCCTATGCCAACACCTTGGTCCTTGACCACCTTTTAGTAAACCACATGAAAGACTTTCACTAAACCGTCATGTATGAAATTCTCCTTATCAGATATATTCCATAACACCTAGGCGTGTTTAAAAATTATAACAATTATCAAAATTTGATTTATCACACCTTTCAAATAATTAGGACCACCTAGGGGTGGCAAACGGTCGGATTAGATTGGATTTGCATGGGTTGAATATGGTTTGAGAAAAAATGGGTTGGATCATAATCCATCCAAATATAATATGGTCAAATATGGATTTGGTCAGATATGGTTTGGTCAAAATGGTTCTAACTATTTAACCAAATTTGTTTTTCAAAAACATAAATGTACCCCTCTCCACATAACCCCCCCCCCCATCTTACACCAACCTACTCCTAAAAAAAAATTTTCAAAAAAAAAAATCTTTTCAAAAAAAAAAAAATTACCCCGCCCCCGGGCAACCCCCCACCCCACCTTCCACCAACATACCCTATTTTTTTTTCAAAAAAAAAAGTGTATTTGCAAAAAATAAAAAATAAATTTGACCTCTCCTCCCGGGCATTCTCCGCCCCCCACTCCCACCCCACCCCAACTTCCACCAACCTACCTCTAAATTTTTTTTTTATTGAGTGAAAGTGAAAATAAGTGATCTAATATGGATCAAATGGATACCCATATTGAACCCATTTTGACCATATTTGAAGAGACTTTTAAAATAGCTTGAAGCCCATATTTGACCAATTATAATATGAACGATCCAATTCGTTATATATGGTCAAAATGGACTTATTTTATTAATATGGGCTGAAATTGCCACCCCTAGGACCACCAAGGATCCCTAAACGTCATTATAATCTGCAATTATGATTTACACATGCACCCACCCCCATAATTTGAGTACACCAGGTTGTTGGGTGGTCTTGAGCCTTCTCAACCCAAAAGCTAGCTCAAAGGTTGAGGCTTTCCCTCACACTTATAAATTGACCACCAGCCCCTTCCACTTCCGATGTGGGATAACCCAACAATCTCCCCCTTCACACATCGGGCCTTGGGCTGGAGAGAGCGAAAACCCAGTTTCTCCCGGTGGGCTAAGACTTGTTGACAACCTGGGCTCTGATACCAATGTTGGGTGGTCTTGGGCCTTCTCAACCCAAAAGCTAGCTCAAAGGTTGAGGCTTTCCCTCACACTTATAAATTGACCACCAGCCCCTTCCACTTCCGATGTGGATAACCCAACAATCTCCCCCTTCACACATCGGGCCTTGGGCTGGAGAGAGCGACAACCCAGTTTCTCCCGGTGGGCTGAGACTTGTTGACAACCTGGGCTCTGATACCAATGTTGGGTGGTCTTGGCCTTCTCAACCCAAAAGCTAGCTCAAAGGTTGAGGCTTTCCCTCACACTTATAAATTGACCACCAGCCCCTTCCACTTCCGATGTGGGATAACCCAACAATCTCCCCCTTCACACATCGGGCCTTGGGCTGGAGAGAGCGACAACCCAGTTTCTCCCGGTGGGCTGAGACTTGTTGACAACCTGGGCTCTGATACCAATGTTGGGTGGTCTTGGGCCTTCTCAACCCAAAAGCTAGCTCTAAGGTTGAGGCTTTCCCTCACACTTATAAATTGACCACCAGCCCCTTCCACTTCCGATGTGGATAACCCAACACAGGTATCAATATGTGATAAATTGTAATGTAATAAATAAAAACGGTCCACTCCTGGGACTAACATGTGAACTTAAGTGAAATCAGGAACAATTAACAAAAAACCTTCATTAACAAGGAGCTAACATTGAAGGAAAGAAACTCTCATTGTTTGAGTTCAAAGACTAAAGCAATATAGAAGAATGAAGATCAGTACTTATAGTTCACAACTCTACAATTTGTAACTAACTTCTAGAATCTACTAACAAAAGGTTAGTTATAACTAACTTTAGAAAAAAAGACTAATCCCTCCTTTCTTAATCCTCACCGTTTGTATTCTTCTAACTGTTTTTAATAGCTCATTTCTCAACACACCCCTTCAAGTTAGAAAGTGTAAAGATGTTCAACACACCTAGCTTGGATACTAGATGTTCATGTTTTGGTCTTGATAGCCCTTTTGTCAAAATATCTGCTGGTTGTTCTTGTGTAGGTAGAGAGTTTATCTTGATCAAGCCTTGTTGTAGTCTCTCCCTTATAAAATGGCAGTCTATTTATGTATGCTTTTTTCTCTCATGATATACTGGATTTGCAGTAATTTGTATGGCAACTTTACTGTCACTATATACTTGCACTGGTAGCTTAACATCAATTCCAACTTATTTCAACATGACATGTAGCCACACTAACTCTGAAACTATGGATGTCAGACTCCTATATTCAACTTCAGCTGAACTCTTGGACACTGTGGTCTGTTTCTTTGCTTTCCAAGACACCAATGACTAACCTATCTTGATCATGTACCCTGTGACTGATCTTCTAGTTAGTGGACATAAGGCCCAATCAGCATCACAAAATGCAGAAACTAATTCATTAGAGGAACTAGTTAGTAGTAGACCTTGACCAGGTTCCTTTTTTAAGTATGTCACTACCCTCAATGCAACATCCATATGGGACTTTTTTGGTGCTGGAGAAATTGACTCAACGTCTGTGTGCTGTAGGAAATGTCTGGCCTTGTTATATTAAGATACAATAGTTTGCCAATGAGTTTCTGATACATTGTCTGATTTGCCAAAGGATCTTCAAACTCATTTCTCAGATTAACCTGCTCATCATACTGCCTTGATGTTAACTTAACATTGACATCAATGGGTGTTCCTGCAGGCTTGGCTGCTGTCATACCAACCTCAGCTATAAGCTCAAGAGCATATTTCCTTTGATGTATCAATATATCATATTCTGATCTACTGTACTCAATCCCTAGAAATACTTTAGTTCACCTAGATCCTTCATCTTGAAAGCCTTTTGTAAAGCTTGTTTAGTGTCTTCTATTAATGCAAGACTGCTGCCTGTGATTAACATGTCATCTACATAGACTAATACAATACATATTCTAGCTGTTGACTTGTTAATGAACAATGAGTAATCATACTGACTTTGTTTGAACTTAAGATTAACAAGGGTTTTAGTAAGCTTGTGATTCCACTGTCTTGGAGCTTGTTTGATCCCATACAGTGACTTTGTCAGTCTACACACTTTCTCCCCTTGACTGACAAAACCCTGAGGAAGTTGCATATAGATTTTGATCCTCCAAATCCCCATGCAAGAAGGCATTAAAAACATCCATATGATGAACCCAATGCATTGAAGATGCAAGAGAAACTATGGATCTCACAGTCACCATCTTAACAACTGGTGAGAAAGTTTCTGTGTAGTCAATGCCCTCTTGTTAACTATACCCCTTAGCTACTAACCTTGCTTTGAACCTCTCAACTTCACCTATTGATTTGTACTTAATCTTGTAGATCCACCTGCAGCGTATGGGCTTTTTTCCTGGAGGTAAGTCTGTGATCTCCCAAGTGTGATTTGATTCTAAGGCTTGAATCTCAGATTGCATAGCAGCTACCCATCTAGGATCCTTGACAACAGCTGAATAAGTACTAGGTTCTTGCAGGGATGATGTAGCAACTATATAACAATGATAGGTGGGTGAGATAACTCATGTAATTGCTGAGAAGATATTTGACATCCTTATTGATATTGAGAGAGACAAAGTCTATCAGCCATAGTGGTTTGTGAGTATTTCTGGATGATATTCTAGAGTCAACTGGAAGAACCTGCAAAGAATGTTCTTAGACTGTAGAAGGAGCCTGTGAAGAGGTCAAGACATCAGGGTCCTCTAATTCAGGTGTTTCCTCTAACTTAGGTGCTTGATCAGAAGAAGAATCAAGAGTTTCAGTACAATTAGTGACATAGAAACCTGTGCAGAGATCTCATACATAGACAAAACTGGAGACTGCAAAGTATCTACAAATACTGGTTGGCCATCATGAGAGTCTGTTTGTGAAAAAGGGAAAACAATTTCCCTAAAAGAGACATCTCGAGAAACAAAGAATGATCTAGTAGTAAGATCAAACAGAATGTACCCCTTTTGTATTTCTGAGTATCCCATATGGACTGCGGATTTGGACCTAGGCATCACTTTGTCATGTTCATTAAGAACCTTGTCAAAACACATACAACCAATAGTTCTGAAGTGAGAAAGATATGGTTTCTTACCATATAACTTCTGATAGGGAGTTTGAAACTTGAGCACACTACTAGGTAGCCTGTTAATAATATGTGCAGTACCTAACACACAATGTCCCCAGTATGTAAAAGGAATTTTTGCCTGAAATCTTAAGGCCTTTGTAACCTCAAGTAGGTTCCTGTGCTTTCTCTCAGCCACTTCATTAGGAGTGTAGGGACATGTTCTTTGGTGCACAACTCCCATCTCCTTAAACATAGTCTCACACACAGAATTCACAAATTCAGTACCATTGTCAGTCCTAATTACTTTGACAGTTTGAGCAAACTGAGTCTGAACAAATCTTAGGAACAGCTTGATGGACATACTCACTTCATATTTATGCCTTAACAAAAACAACCAGGTCATTCTGGAAAAATCATCAACAATTATAAGGAAGTATTCATTTCCATCAAATGTAGAAGTGTTATAGGGACCCCATAGATCAACATGAATCAGATCAAAGATGTGTAAACTTCTTATGCAGTTATAAGTAAAAGTAAGTCTTGTCTGTTTAGCATAAGGACAGAGTAGACATTTACACACTCTACTTATACTTTGATCAGTCGCATCAAACATCTTAACAAGAACTTCTGAGGACACATGTCCTTGTCTTTGATGCCACAATTCCATATCTGAGACTGTTTGAGCAACTTTCTGTGCAGTACTCTTTTTATCACAGCTCTCCTTATCATCAATGTGTTTTTGTGTATCCAAACAACCATCTTCTTCACCAATATCCTTCACCTTTCCACTGTAAAGTTCCTGATAAACACAACAATTAGGAAAGAAAGTGACTGAGCACCCAAGTTCCTTTGTTAGTTTGCTCACTGACATCAAGTTGTACTTGAATTCAGGTAGATAGAAGACATTGAAAATTATACTTATATCTGATAAAGCACATGAACCAACATGAGTTACTTGTGTAGTGTCTCCATTAGGCAAATACACACTCTTAGGAACCTCTAACTTGATCACAGACCTTTTGATAAACATATCCAACTGAGAGACCATGTGATTTGTAGCACCTGTATATACAATCCATACTTTACTATTTTCATAAACAAAAAAAGTTTTACCTGCAGTGTGAGCAGCATGTGCAGGATAACAGTCTGAAGTAGTGGAATCAGTCTTGTTCTGAAAACCTGAGAGAATAGGATCATATTGTTCCTTGGTAAAGGTACAACCCTAAAGAAGCTATTTTACCTTCATCTCAGCTTGATTCATTGTTTTAGGTCCCTTAGAATGTTCTATCATCTCATCAGTACCCTGAGCAGTCTCTGATTTCCTTCCCCATCCAGGAACAGGAACATTAGTATTCATACCATACGAGAAGTGTGCTAACTATTGTTGATGAGATTCTGATGAACCCTGTACCTTTATTTTGGACTTAAAGTCTGGTGGGTACCCTACAATTTTATAACAAAATTCTTTGCTATGACCCTTACAATGACAAAAATCACATATCAACATGGAATTCCTTTTGAACCTTTGAGTAGATCCTGTGGAAGTATCAATTTTAGAAAACATTGCTATAGATTCTCCTCCAACTGAATTTAACTGCATGTTGCTAGGGACTGATACCACAGCCCTTTGACACTCATCTCCTACTATCATAGCATATGCATGGTTAGTAGTTGGTAAGGTATTCATCATCAATATTTGGCTCCTAGCCTGATGATAAGACTCATTTAATCCCATCAAAATTGATATAACCTTTGTCTATTCAAATGAGTAACAAACTCTTTAGACTTGTCACAATTACAACATGGAGCATGAACTAAAGCCTCAAATTCATCCCATAGTGTTTTGAGTTTAGTATAGTACACAGACACAGAATCAGTAGCTTGATGTAATGAAGCAATGTCCTTATGTAAACTGTAGGTTCTAGATCCATCTACCCTGTTAAATCTCTCCTTTAAGTCATTCCAAACTTGAAAAGCACTGGATACAAAAACAATACCACTCAACAAACTCTTCGATAAACCACGAAAGTACAATTGCATTGACTCTTTCCCATTGGCCCCATAGTTCTTCACTAAACTTTTCTTTCAGGCAATTTCCATCTACTAGACCTATCTTGTTCCTTCCTAGTAGTGCTAGTGTAATTGAACGATTCCAAAGAGTATAATTCTCAATGCCAATCAGTTGAAATGAAATAATGCTAACTCCACTAATATCAGCTGGATTAAGAAAGAGAGGATGATTATAATTGATACCTTGTCCAGTCAGTGATGTAACCTGAAGTGGAGTTGATGTACTCTCATTTTGGACATTGTTGAGTGCTTGATCCAGATCTACAGCTGCTCTGTTAGTCCCCATTTCTCTGATGCTCAATCTCCAATCAATCAACAGTCGCGGAAGCAAGTGATTAGCAGTAGAACAACAAATCTTAATCTAGTTCAGATCTGTGATTCTACTGTGAACTCAACGAATCTATGAATTGAAATCTCAATTATTTTGATCCAAACACTAATCGCCTTTCACAGAGATTACTGTGAATGGCTCTGATACCATGAACTTATGTGAAATCAGGAACAATTAACAAAAAACCTCCATTAACAAGGAGCTAACATTGAAGGAGAGAAACTCTCATTGTTTGAGTTCAGAGACTAAAGCAATACAGAAGAATGAAGATCAGTACTTATAGTTCACAACTCAACAATTTGTAACTAACTTCTAGAATCTACTAACAGAAGGTTAGTTATAACTAACTTTAGGAAAAAGACTAATCTCTCCTTTCTTAATCCTCACTGTTTGTATTCTTCTAACTGTTTTTGACAGCTCATTTCTCAACAACATGCAACAATCACATTACGAAGAAGTAAACTCGGTTCTGTCATGGAACATACATACAAATTTTTAGTCTATTAGGCGTGGTATTAGTTTCAACTGTTGTATCGATATTATGTCCGAGACAATCATATATGGATATTCTCGTAGTAGGCATGTCACACGTGTCAATCGTTAGTATGTACCATGCATGGTACCGAGCTAATCGTGGGAATATTTTGTATCATGTCTATTACCCGAGTGCAATCATCAATCACACATCACTATAAATAGCAAGTACACGTATAAGAACATTCATTCAATGCGATTAACAACATTTAACCTTTCAAAACATACTTTTTTCTTTTCCCTAATTATATACCACACATACAATACTAACAAAGCAGTTGACAAGCACATATAACATAACAGAAAAACAAACAACCATCACATGTACAAAAAGATTTTTTCTCAAACGTTTCCTAATCATACATCGATTATCCACAATCAACTTCCCAAGATAATCCCCCTACAATCATCATAAGGTGAACACTAACTAACCAAATTCATTCTCAGCCAATCTCCAACAATTAATAAGATATTATATAAGTAAAGATATGTCTACTCAATTAAAATGAGGAAACTTAGCCTATATGGGCGCCAAGACATCGTTGAAGAGCTCATAACATAAGCCTCTGGCTTCATAGGGGCGAATTTTGATGTAGTATACTGAAAATTCATGAATTTTAATCTTCCTTGCGCTGAAACATCTTAGCAAGAACTTCATAGGTGTCTTTTGATTAACAACAGATCAAACTGTTACACAAAATAAGTGCTTTTTTTAGCAAAAATTACTCTCTCCAAATCGCTTTTCTTGTCTTATCAACAATAGATGGTCCACAAAATTTGTTATTTTAAAAATCAAGATATAATACGCTATTCGTTCCAACCTTAAACTTTAGTCATAAGTATGTAGAAATATTAATGTGTTGCAAAAGTAATAATATTAAATTGCTAGAATTAATAAATACTCCATTCGTTTATTTTTACTCGTTATACTTGAAAATTGATACTATCACATTCATAAAGAAAATAATAATTGCATGACTATCTTACCACACAACACCTATAAATTGATCTTTAATATTAGATTTAAAAAAATGATTGAAAAATAAGTAATCAATGCTAAAACTAAAATAAGAAAAAAAATATTTTTTTCTTAGATATATTAAAAGTAAAAAAAAGAGAGTAAAATATATGTTTGAAATAGTACACATAAAAGTAAACATAGGAAGTATAGATAACACAGTCAAATTACCCTCCACTTAATATTTTTTAAAGGGGTGTGGAAAAAAACTCATGACCAGTAATTTAAGTGGATCAGAACAAGTAAGTTTAATAAATATAATATATAATTTAGTAAACTATTCATATTTAATATTTTTTTTTTTGAAATCTTAAACACTGTTTTGAAAAATGGGAAAATTGTTTGATGATAACTTTTATTACTACTAGTGTTTTTTAGAATAATTAGTTATTTAGTTATTGGAGGAATTTAATAATTAATTTAGTAGAATATTCAGTTTCATGAAAAACATTTTTCTTTCCTAACAACACACCCTAAATGATGATTTTCTAACCTACTGACATACCAACACGTGAAGATAAAATCATTTTCAAACTATACATAATTATGTTGAATATGATACACAAACAAATATTAAATATAGTGTCTTTACTTTTTTTTTTCCTATCTCATTTTGTTTTACTTATTATCTAATAAAATTTTGTTCCTTACCCTATAATTTTATAACAATTCTGTTTCGTACCCTAGTTTGTTTAGTTTTTTAAATTGTTAATGTATGATATTATGTAGCAATGAAAAAAGATACAATTCATCCAAATATTGTATTTATAAAAAATAATATAGTAGAATGCAGTGTATATATATATATATAACTTTGTCCTAATTATAGCTTTTCATGTAACAAACATTCAAACAAAAACTTGGCACAGTTTATATGTTGCATACCTAAACTATTTTTGTCTTAATTATAGCTTTCATTCCAATGGAAGCTTTACAAAATATGTCTAATGTATAGGGTAAAAATAGACAAGACATATAACCGTACTAGATGATATATGACATGTGAAAAGAACAAGGACAACATTATTATATCGAAAACAAACAATACGGTTTACTTCACAGGAATATTATCCGGCCAAGCTTGAGTACATGAAGATAGAACCATCAAAAGACATTAGTTATTATAATAAACGTCGAACGTTATCCTCAAATATCATTTTCTTAATCATTTAACAAGAATTAAGAGGGTAGAGGTAATTATCATATCCTAAGAAGTCTAACCGATAAAACTAACTACACGCCATCACATTATAACCCTAGGCAATTTGGTTTGCTTAGGGGGTGTCTAAGTGACCCTTAATTAGAGAGATTCAGACTCTAACATCTAAGTTCATAAAATATAATAACATTTAAGTAAATTATATTTGAAAATTAATTGAATCGTATCAAAATTAATTGAATTGTATCGAAATATATGTTTATTAAGGATATAACAAGAATCAAGCCAATGAAGAAGAAGGAATTGGATATTTTACTTTGGGCCATGAATGTATGTCAGAGAGTTTACAGAATAGATTCCCACATGAAGAAAAATACGAATTATGTCCCACCTTTGCTTTTTGCTAAGCCCAAGCCTTAGTGTCCCAACCAACAACAAAGACACACCACACCAGCCAGCAAAGCACCAACACAATCCCCAACAACAAACCTTTCAATCAAGTATACAAAGAGCTAGAGCTAGAAGTTTGAGTACGAGTTTAATCAAATTTAATAATCTTTATTCGAAGAAATTTATATTAAGAAATGAATTTTTTTTTTGGCCAATATTTTTCTATGCTATTTTACTTTTTAAAATATTTTTATTGTTTTAATTTTAATACCTTTTAACTAAAAAAATGAAAAAAAAAGATTAGTTTATTTTTTAAAAAAAATATTATAATTTTCTTAATTTTTTGGCCAAATTCTGGTCAAATTTTCTGTCCATTATTAAATTTTTATGAATATTAAGTTTAGAACTTAATACTCCCTCCGTTTCAAAAAGAATAGCCTAGTTTGACTTAGAACGAAGTTTAAGAAAGAAAGAAGACTTTTTAATTTTGTGGTTCTAAATTAAAGTTATGTCAAATGTATCAAAATGCCCTTTAATCTTGTGGTCTTAAACATGCCACATGGAAAGTTAAAGTTAAAGTGTTGCCATAAAAGGAAAGAGGTCAATTCTTTTTTAAACAAACTAAAAAGAAAATAGGGACATTCTTTTTTAAACGGAGGGAGTAATTAATATTGGGATAAGGCACATGTACCCTTCTTAGACTATGACTGAAATCTCAAAGACATATCTCAACTTAACTAAGGTTCTATTACCTACTCGAACCCTTTCTTTTTTGAAATTTTGTACAATTTTTTGTCTTACGTGACCTTCAAACATTTCACGTGTGCATCAACTAAGTGAAGTCACGAAGTGTGCTACGTAAGCCACAAAGGGATACAAAATTACAAAAAAAAAAAAAGAGTTGGGGGGCGAGGGGAGGAGTAATAGGACATTAGTTTAGTTAAAGTATATCTCTAAAATCTCGATGTGTCACTGAGATTTCGATCATAATCGAGAGGGTTACTTGTTCCTTATCCCATTAATGTTTGATATAGTCATTTTAAATATGTCTTATAAATTTGAAATCATGATTCACCTCTATCAAACAACCTCTATTATACACACACAAAAAAAAAACTTTAATTAATGGAAAGCATGATTACTTTTATGATTTACTAAGCATGTTTAGTGGGTGTTTTGATTTACTCATTTTTATTGATTTTTGGCTTTCAAACTCTTTTTTAGTTTTAGAAGTGTTTGAGTAGCTCAAAAAGTTTTTAATCTGAAAAGGGATCAAAAAAATAAATCAAAAATTGAATATTTTCAACTTGTGACTTTTGCTAATTTTAACTTATAAGTCACTTAAAAAAGTCAATTCAAACACCAAATATTATGTTGAGCAAATAAACCTTTGAGTTAGTTCAACAGTCAAATCTAAAAGTAGTTCAAGAGTTAGAAAATTATTTAGATTGACCAATATTCGTTTCACAATCAATATTGCACTACAACCTCTCTTGCGTTCTCATAACTAGATATCTCGAGCGTGAAACAATATCATAAGAAACAAAAAAAAAAGAAAATCAGTAAATACTACTTTCCCTATTTTATAAATAAGTGATATTTAGACATTTGCCACACTCACAATACTCATGGTCATAGGTCCAAATACCCACCCCTTGTCATTGTCAATATCTTCTGTCTTAGTACATATCCTTTGCTCTTCCCCCCAAATCCCAACCCCACAAAAAGATGGATTATAAAAGACAACAAAGTAGTTGAAGTAATAGTCCTCTTACTTGCATCTCTTTCTACTTTGTCCAACAAATCCAAATAACTTTCTAAATACCAATCACTAACTTCACTATCCAATGTTGGACCAAGTAACAAAACTTCAAAGTGGTGAATTATAAGTATCAAATTTTACCTATATGCTTCTCAATTTGCTTTGTTTTGAATTAAAATATGAAGATTGTTAGCTCTAATGTCTGGTGAAATCAGAATTTTCAAGTTTTGAGATTTAAGATATAAAAATATTTAAAGGAAATAATAACAAAATAAACTTTAAGTTACTCAATCACACGAGCTAATTCAAAAATACTATTCCCTCCGTTTCACAAAGAATGGTCTAGTTTGACTTGACACGGAGTTTAAAAAAATAAAGAAGACTTTTGATCACGTGGTCCTAAATTAAAGTTATCTCAAACGTACAAAATTGCCTTTAATCTTGTGGCATTAAACATACCACGTGAAAAGTTGTTACCAAAAAAGAATTTAAAACAAAATAAAAAAGAAAGGATCTCATTCTTTTTGAAATGGACGAAGTAATTGTTTAAAATGATATAAGGAGTCCAATATTTATTTCCATGGTCGATACTGACTCCATCGGGTAAAAAGAAATTGGGAAGGACCCGACTTCAATATCATGATGAAACATGGGATTCGAATCTTATTCGATTAAAAACAATTAGCTCAAAAGGTAAGATTACCCAAACCAATATATATAGGGAGTCCAATCTATCTTAATTCACTATTAGCTTAATAGTTCCTATAAAAATTAGGGAGTCCAATCTATCTTAATTCACTATTAGCTTAATAGTTCCTATCAAAATTATGTCTAGAATTTCTTAATACGCATAATTTGAAAACTTAGTGAGGATGAATATCACTTTGAACATCCTTTTGAAAATAGCTAGACAATAAAAAAATGTATTTTCACTTTTAATTGGGTTCATATCTTAGTTTTATGGCACTCAAAATTATTATTATTTTACTATTTGAACGTAACTTTGTATTTATTTAGGAAAAGTAATGTTTTAAATTACAGATAATTAATGTTTATTAATTATTGGAAAAATTACTTGGAATAATACCTTTTAATTAATAATTAATGATTTTAGTGTTATTTTTTATTTATTACCATTTATAGCAACACAATGTTAAATCTGCAATATGTATTAAAAGTGAATTATATATGCAATAAATATGTATTATAACTGTTTTTAAAAATATATTATATTTGTTTCGTAAATAAATTGACACATTATACTATAAGTATATTAAGTCTGCTATGAAATTTCCCCCCCCCCCCTTCCCGCTACCTCAAATCCAATGATAGATTATAAGAATCAAACTAAAGTCTAACTAAGAGAAATCCATTAAGTTTCTGAATGATGAGGATTCACCCACTACTTTCGAATATTGTCGCAAGTGCACTAGTCAAGCACTAAAATATCATTTAAACTTCGCTCAAAAACATATATGGATGAGTCTAGTCTTGTACCCTTACATGACCATATACATAAAATAGTATACTTAATGTACACCATATAGACTTAAAAATATATCATAAAAATGCATAATTGAGGAATTTCTTATAATCGACATACATCATTTGAGCTCATAATAGCCAACTTATAATCCAGTTGGATTGTCTTACATATACCTTGCCAGGGTATAGAACCATGTCCAATGATATATGAGGCTAAACTCTAAAGTCGTATCTTAAAATAACTTGTATTATATCATCTTGTTTTCGTACTTCAAAGTCAAAAGGGTTTGAATGACCATAGAAATCATGCTAAATCAGTACCATAAGGTTTCAAAATCAAAATGAAACAACGAAAACATAGCTTATCCAATAATATCATAATTTCATAGAAATCCTAACTTTACTTCTAAAAATCTTGTGACATTTTTTAGAATCAAAATACTTTAGGCAGGAGAGTGAAGAAATACTCTCATTGAAGCCTTACTTACCTGAGAGAATGAAGCTCGAAGTAAAACTTGCTTGGAAACCTTGAACCCGAGCTTTTGTCTTCCTTGCAATTTCTTTTTCAGTTGGAGAGTTGAGAGCGTAAAAAATAAAAGAAAAATGAGTACTTGATTAAATATATTTCCCTAATAGAATTTAAAACATCATGACTGGCTTAGAAAGCATGGAAAAATATCAAAACAATGCCAATTAAAAAGTTGTTTAAAACTTTCTACGAGGTCATCTACAATCCATGGTTTGATTTACAGGCCGTAGATCCCATCCATGAAAGTCATACAAAAATTTTAAGCCTCATAAGTTCATTCTATGGCCCCAAAATTACGATCCGTAGATGGTTTTACGATCCATAATTGGGTCTGTGAAAGATCAAACCAAAAAATGGCTTTTAAAAGTATGTTTCACGAGTTAAGAGTATGGATCATACTTCAGCTTACGAACCTTAAATGAGGTTCAGTTACTTCTTAATCCAACTTCAAAATGATGCAAATTTTATGGTATTAGAAATAAGACTTATGAAACTTCAATTCAATAGGTTATGGGCCATCTAATTTACTATATGATGAGTGATATTGTCATTTGAATTGGACCATGAATTAATGCAAAAACTTAGCTGATAGAAATGCTTTGAACTTTGGTTGATGTTTGAGGACTGAGGTACCATACGACCTTAAAATACATTTACTACATCATTTGGAAATCATATAAGTATACACAACTTGGAAATCATCAGATTCAGACCTATATGCATACGTATGATGATTTAAATCTTTTTAAAGAAGTTGTGGGGCATTACAACTTCACAACGGGAAAGCTTGGGTTAATTAGAATTTTTAAAAGACTAGATTCGAGGTTGGTGATTGTGATTATATATGTATTAATCTATGCTGCTTTGTAGTATCATTTATGTAATGTATTATAAAAGAATATGAAATGACATCCGTAAACAATCTCATGCAATGAATTTGTTAATATGATTCGTGGTTTTCAAGTAATATTGTGCATTCTACTAAGTTATGTGCATGATTGTTTGTGGTTGTTGGTTGACTCAGGTACCACTCAGATACACTAACTATGGTTCACTCAGCTACCATTTAGGTACACTAACTATCAGTGGTGCAACTATCACTCTGGGTCATATACTATGGATTACTCGGGTACCACCTAGGTACACTAACAATCCGCGTTTGAATTTAGTGAGAGGATCAGGTTTGTGATTTCGGTTCCCTAAGAGGACCAAACATTTACATTTGTGATCATGTGGGATATGCATCCAGGTATTGTTGTTTCATGAAATGTGACTACTAGTCTATGTGGTTTGTTACTTGTTGTTATATACATTGTTATGTGTTATTCCACTATAGTAAACTATATACATTTGTATCTTGGACTGACGATGTGATCCTACCAATACACTGTGATTATGTACTAATACTATACCTATTCTTTTCTTTGTTTAGTACACAGTATCTTCTCGTGGCTTATCCAAGACCCCAGATAAGAGACACTTGATTACAAATCCAAGGATAAGCTACATCTTTCAGACTAACATGTGTTTGTTTGTGTTTTCTTGTCCATCCTTTCATACACATACTTTTATACTTCAATTATGTTTAGTTTTGGGATTACATTTCCAGCTTGACTGTTTTAGAGTTTTGGGTATGATGATTTTTAATCTTAGAGGTATTTTCGCATTGAATATTTTAGACTAATTGGTTGAGTTTATGTGGACTCAATTCTTTAGTAAAATAATTATTTTCCTTAGTTTATATGATAACCTTTAGTTTTATCAATGGTGTTGGGTTGATTCAGGTTAGTCTTTGGTCCTCCCATATGTAGTTTAGTACGAATACCACTCACCACGATCAAGGTCATGAAAAACTTGGTATTATAGTTCTAGATTTGTTGATCTTTTCATACCAAAATAAGCCTAGTCGAGTTCTCTCGGAACGACATGAAGACGTGTGTACTTTTCTACAAAAGGCTACATGACTTAAGGAAATTCTCTTTCTTTCTTCCTTCATGTTATGACTTGTTTCCAATTGGTATATTGTGATCCAAATTAGTATCTAACTTTTTCACTCTTTTGTCTGCAGATGATTGATGCTCGAAACAATAGCGCAAGGATAGTAGCTCCAACGACAGAGCAATCAAGTGAACCCGCAACGGGAGGTCGTGGCAGAGGGAGAGAGAGAGAGACAGGCAAAGAAAGGCCAAAGACCTCTAGAGGTGGAGCTCAACATGTGAATGTACCAATGAAAGCGACCCCACCCCACCCTAGGGTCTAATATAATAAGAGATTGATATTAAGAGTGATGATGATATTGAACTAGATGTGAGAACACAAACTAGAATTGTAGGTCTTCCTCCTATTGATGCGGGGACTGTTCAGTAGTATTGGATTTTTTAGTGGGTTGACATGTACATGAGTGATTTTGATGATTAATATTACTCAGTTTCGTATCACTGAAACTATTGCAGCTACTGTTCTTAAGGTGGATGGATATATGGGTGCTGACACTTTCTTCCGTTCATTGATTGGTCCATGTGATGATTGGTATAGAACATGAGATACTGACCAAGTTCTTGAAGGTTAATCCTCCGGTGTTTCATGGTTTTGAGGGTGAGTATGTGTTTGAGTTCATCTTAGATTGCTACAAGAGGCTTCATAAGTTGCACATTACGCACCAACTCGAGGTGGAGTTTTTGACTTTCCATCTCTAGGGTAAGTGAAAACATTGGTGAAGAGATTTTGTGGAATGTTATTCCTCGATCATACCTCCATTTGAGTTGGTTATGGTTTCACACATTTTTCTTGGAGAAGTACACTTTTAGAGAAATACGTGTTGAGTTGGATCGAGTTAATCTTTGATCCTCCGACCAGATGGTTAAGTGTGAGTTCCACTCACGATGGTCATAGTCATGACATGAACCATAAATGTTTTCTTGAAATACATTGTCGATTTGAAATTGGATTACACGACAAAAAAATTAACCAGGATGACATCATCCTGCGACAGCGGGGTCAACAATGAGTCCTAGATTTAGCCTCATTTAGGACTTTATTTATAATGACTTAGTGTCCTCAAATGATTGTTTTGTGCAAATAACTGATGTAATACCTTTGCTTTCCATGTATATGGATTGAGGAACAATGTAAAGACACTAATTTTTAAAAAGGAACAAAGTAAGCTAAAAGAGTAAAGAAAAGAAAGCATGGTGATCGCCACATCTACTTGGCGAGTCGTCGAAGGGTTCCTTGACCACCAAAAGTTCCAGTGTGTCAAGATCTGAAGGAGAAAATTAAGTCCGCTAGAGAAATGATCAGTCGGCGGATCACCGAGTATTTGTGTTATGCATCATTGGATTGCTCAAAGTTATAAATCGGAGGATACTGAAGGCCAAGGCAGAAAAACGATGGAATTGACCAAAAGGCAGATCGTTGAGTGGGTCGGTAAGCCCAACTTACTGCACCGAGTGGGTCAGTGAGCCCAACTTACTGCGCCGAGTGGTCCTTCACAACACATTCTTGGCGACTATAAATACGTTTTGAAACATTTAGTTTAATGGGAATTTCATAATTTTTACTGTAGAAGACCATAATTTAAGAGGTTTTTAACTGTGAAACAAGTTTTCCTTAGCTTTGAGAAATTGAGGTTTTTCAATTTTGAGAAATTGGAAGTGGGTCTTTGGGATTCTTCAATTTGTACCTTTGTAAAGACGAAATTAATCTTACCCAGTTGACGGAAACTCAGTTTAGTAATGATTTTTTTTTATCTTTTTGTGATTTCTAGCAAAAGCCCCAATTCTTGGGGTGTGATTATGTGATTATGGGCTGATTTAGATTATGGGTATTGTTAATTGTAAGCCTAAATATTGTTTAGAAGTGAGTTTATTCAGTAGTTGTGATTTAATTTGAGAATTGTAGTTGCAAATGCAGTTCTACTCCCCTGTGTTTTACTTTCTCAAGGGAGCTTTTTAAACAAAGATTGTTGATTGATGGTCAGTGGGTATTGGGTTGTTATGGGTCCGCCGGTTTAGCTCTAGAGAGTGAGTCCTAGACCCTTTTCACACATTCAGCTAGAGAGAGTGAATGGACTAAGGCGTAGGATGTTCTTATTTTGCATGCTTGTTGATGTTCGAGAGAAATCGACTTGATTCGAGGTAAATTATTTGAGAGAAAGTTTACCTCTACTATATTCTAGCTTATTCACTAATATTCAACTATTGATAGTGACTTACTTTCCTCTTTAGTCAGTCCCAAAAGAATGACATATTTATATATTAAGTAACATTTAAACTATAAAATATCTATTTTACCCTTAATGAAATGATATACATCCAATTTCTATCATTAATTGGACCACAAATTTTAAAAGTCTTAATTTCTTTCTTAAACTTCGTGCCGAGTCAAAGTACCTCAAATAAAATAGGTCATGAGGAGTATTTCCTAATAATTGCGATTACCCATTTTTCTAGATTAGCCTATAATCGAATCACATCCCAAGAACCCGTCTTATTATTGTTATTTCGCATTATTTGCTTCTTTTGTAGTTGATAATCAAAACCAAAATCCCCTTATTGGACATTCGTGTCACCCCCTAATTTGAATTATATTTTTATTCGATAATGTCTATTCTTATAACTGATTTGAATATGTTCACACTTACCCATTGCATCTTAAACATGTACCACTCCTTGTAGGATTTGACCCCAACTTATTTAGTTGGGTTATATATTGAAAATGATTGTTGATGCTTCGAATTGGATTAAGTGTCTTTGATAGAGTTTTCAAATGGTTTAGATTCTTTTGGTTAAGTTGAATTTTGTTTTTTTTTGTCATAGTTGAACTACTTATTTTTAGTTTTGGTTTGTGTATTGTTGTTTGTAACAGAGGAAATGAGTTTCAACGAAAGCAATGGTAGTCAAGTGGGCCACCAAGATGACATCGATAACCTCAACGATGTCAATGAAACTAATGTTAATGACCCTCATCTAATGGACGGAATTGGTGTCCTTTTTTTGCCTTCGGTTGAAGGGAACGCTGAGTTTCACATTACAAGCACCATGTTGCAACTCTTGCAATTGAAAGAGTTGTTTGGTGGTTGGATCATGAGGATCTCCATGAGCATATTAGAAACTTTGCTAATGTTTGCGACCCGTTTTCCTTCAAGAACAAATCCTAAGAGTTGGTTCGATTGAGGTTATTCCCATTTTTTATGGGAGTAACATGTAAATGGCTGATTGAATTGCCACGAAACTCAATCACTTCACGGGAAAAGCTTGTCACCGCATTTCAAATGCAATTATTCCCGTCTTCGAAGATGATGACACTTCGAGACAACATGCAAATCTTCAAGCGTTTGGAGGGTGATCCAATTCATGAGACTTGACTGCAATTCAAGAATTTGGTGATGCAATGTCCAACTCATGCTTTACCCGACAACATTTTGCTGCAATATTTTTATCGAAACCTCGATTCGGTGAACAAGGGTGTTATTGACCAACTTTATCTGAAGGTTTGATGCAACAACCTTACATTATAGCAACCCAACTTTTGGATGGTATGACCACAATTAATCGATCTTGGTACACCCGTGAAGATCGGGTCTCCCATTTCATGTTTAAATTGACCAAGGAGAAACTTGAGAAAGATCAATCAAGGGACCAAACATGAAAAATATCATGACCCAACTTGAAGTTTTGTCCAAAAATGTCATTGGAGCTGGTGTTAGAAGTGTCAATTCTCTAGGTGTTGGGTGTTTAAACCCTATTGAGGCCAAGTTTAAAGCGTTGTACAACAAAGAGGTGAACTTCCTAGCCAACAAAGGTAGTGGTTATCGTTCAAACTACTCGAGGCAGGGTGGTAACCAAGGTTGGATCAGGGATGAAGACTTGGAAGATCGTGGTAGAGAGTGGAGGGATCGTAACCCCACTTGGAAGGAAAGAGATGGGGATAAGGACAGGTACATTCCTCCCACGAGCGTCAATAGCCAAATGATTCCGAGAGTGGTCGGTTTGAGGATATGTTTTTTTCTATTCTTAATAAAGTTGAGTGGTCCGACAAAATTTTGAAAGAAACGAAGGAAGATGTGTCGACCCTTAACTAGACTGTTATTTCTCATTCCGAATATATTAAATATGAGACAACAAGGGGTGTTGCCTAGTGGCACTATGTCCAACCCTAAGAATGAGGTTTGAGCGAGCACTTGTGTCGTGCCACAACGTTAACTAAGACACTTCTTGGAAGGCAAACCAAGTTTTATTTTCTTTATTTTTTTTGTTTTGAAATAATGGTGTGTTGATTGTGCAGGTGAAACCGTTGAATATGTTTGAAAATTGTAGATTGGCGAGCAATACCGTCCAGTCGATGACTCATCGAAGAGGTCGGCGATCTCGACTTGGACCACCGTTGAACTCTAGAAATTATAAAGTTGGAGTCTATAAAACTCGGCGAGCCTAGGAGCAAATCGACGTGTTGCGATTGGTCGGTAATCTCGACTTAGTCCACCGTTTGGACCCCCACATTAACTAGAGGTCCTGTAAAACTCGGCGAGGTAAGTGCCCATTCGGCGTGTCACCGAGTGGGTAGGCGAGAAAAACTAATGTCACCGAATGGACGAGAACTAGATGGTTTTAAAATCCAAAAGGTTTAAACTTTTAAACTCTTTCACATTCTCTCACTTTTTAACTTTCCACACTCACACCCGCACTAGTTTTCCCATATTTTCATGTTTTTACTACTTTTTAGTTGTCAATTGTGTGTCCGGAGTTGGATTATTTGCCACCTAGATTTTCAAATGGGAAAAGACATAAATTTCTCTTTAAACTTGTCCCGAAAAGTTAGTTACACGCTTACACTATCATAGTGACCTATTACACCTATACTATTCAAAAGTGAATTTTCTAACCCCCTAAACCTGATGTGGCAAAAAAATAAAACAAAAATAAAAAATAGGCACGTCAGTTTGGAAAAAAAGTAAAAAAAAAGGTTACAATCTTCTTTTGTACCCCCACCCCCCCACCTCTTCTTCTTCACACCCCACCCATTGTCTTCTTCTTCTTCATTCTTTATTTTATCATACTTCTTTATTTTTTTAATCACAATCTAAAACACAATTTTTTTATTCGCAATTAAGTTAATTTCCATAGATTTGTTAGTGAATAATTGTATTTTATCTAGAAAAGTTTCAGTTGATTGTTTCTATCTTTTTCATTTTTGACTTTGTTAAAGAAATTTTGGTTAATCAAGTTTTGGGTATAGTGGTGATAGAAACTTAATGTGTTTGGTGTTGATGGATAGCGGGTGGCAAAAATTAAAATAGGTAACTGAAAATGATGAAGAAGAAAAAATCGATATTGATAAAGGTGGTGGTGATATTTGGTGTTGGGTGAGAAAAAAGAAGAAGAATTGAAGGCTGTAATAATGGTGAAGAACATAATCAATAGTGAAGGTGGTTTCGGGGTTCGGATATGATTTTTTGATGAAATGAGAATTGAAAATAGGTGAGATTTAGTGATGAAGAAGATATAGTTATTAAAGAATTAAAATAATCAATTTTGGGATTAATTAGAGTAAAATATAGTTAATAAAAGAAAAGTTAATTAATAAAGAAAATAAAATAAAATAAATATAATTTATGACATGGCGTTGACATAGCGTTGGTGTGGCATCGAGTATAATACACCATAATAATGTGTGAGAGTGATGTTACACATTTCAGGGTGGTAAGAAATTCACTTTTGAATCATGTAGGTGTGTAATATGTCACTGTGATAGTTAAGCGTGTAACTGACTTTTCGGTACAAGTTCAAGAGGGAATTTATGCTTTACTCATTCGCAATTGTTCTTATCTTAGTTAAGTGTGTTGAGCCTCTTTGAATCGTAATTGTATGCTTGTGTGCCTGTTTTTAATATGAATATCTTTCCCAAAATGATTAATTATTGATTTCCCAAGTTTCGTGCTTAAAATTGATCAAAATTGTTGGATTGTGTGTAATTAATGTTGGGTGAAGTCTGAGTAACCCATATTTGTGCTAAATGACATATTTTGCCCAATGATAGAGTGATTGACGTCATTCATAAGGGCGTAAGTCGTCAAATGGATAAATTTGGCTAATCCAGAAGAAGTTTGAGTATCCTAGGGAAATGGGTGTAATGGGTTTGAGTCTAATTAAGTTTGTGTATGCTTTAGTTTTGTTTTTAGCGATTCACCGAAAATCTTTCTTGATCTCTCTTTCCATACCCCTAACTATTAAAATACATTGTATTTTCAAGTGGGCTAGTCCTTGCTCGACGAATGCTGTCGGAGATTCGCTGAAAGGCCCTTCCAATCACTGACATGCCAATTTTTCTGAGAAATTTTAAACCAATCCTTTATGGTGAGCCTAATCTAGCCCGTCAAAGTGATTCGGCGACTCACCGATCGATTATGCGAGTCTATCTGCAATTGTTTTTTTCTTAAAACTTTTCTTGAAATGTGCCTAACTGTCTACAATGTGTTTGCAGTTATGGCTAGACCAAAAATGGCAGAAAGAGACATGTCGCCCCGCAAGAGGGCTAAGGGAATCACAATCAACAAGGATGCAACCACATCTAGGGCAAAAATTACTAAGCTGCCTTCCACAGGTGGGAAATGAAAGGAAAAAGGCAAGGTTCCAGTCCAGCTCCGACAGTGACAGGATCTATGTCACCTACCTCACTATTTCTGAGAGTAAGGGGGAGCACCAGGATCTTCGGGCTACCATATTTGAGCCTGAGGATGATGATCTATTGTTAGCACAAAGGGCTGAATTTTTTTCCAAAAGGCTGAATGATCCATCTAGGATCGGGGCTACCCAGGCCACCACTACCACCTGCTCCACCATAGGTTGTTGTTCAATGTGAGCTACATAGGGTCCTCCTCCACGGTCTATGAACAGACTAAAGACTGATGGGCTGAGGACCATTATAGAGGAGAAAAAATTGTTTATTAATGGCTTCATACACAGGTATCTAAAGATCATGAGCTGCTTGAGGTCCCACAAGTTCCAACTGTTCACCCAACCCTGAGGCTCTAATGCTCCAAATTGGGTCTGTGTGTTCTACACTGCATACGGAGCCCTAACGCGACAAGGGAAGAAGTCGGTAGCCAAATTCAAGTCGGTTGACTATGTGGTCGTCAGGGGTAAAAAGGTGAAATGCGATAGTGATGCTATCAATGCAATCTTGGGGGTTTCAACACGAATTGAGGCTGACTACCAATATAAGATCGGGACACATACATTAGAAAACATGAAAAAATGGTTGGATCCTCTAATATGAAACGGTACTCCTAAGTGGCTGGAGGTTTGAGCACACATTGGGAAGAAAGATCTAAACATGGCACCAAGGTTCTGGTTTGGCTTCAAAATCAGTACGATCATGCCATCCCAAAATGAGTCAATTCTCTGCCAAGCAAACGTAGTCTGTCTTCGTTGCATCATCGATGGGACGAGGCTGAACCTGGGGATGATCATTGCACAAGAGATGCTTAAGAAGGCTGAGTAAAGACATATTTCCCTTCTCTTTCCATTGTTGATAACCGAGATGTAAAGACGAGCTTATGTGCCTACTTATGAGAAGAAGGATGTGTAAGTGACTCCTACATCGTGTACCGACATCCGAAGGATAGAGGCAGAGTATTTGAAGGATGAGACAGAGAAAAAGAGGGAAGCCCCGATAGATACATCCCCGGTTGTGGATACTGATACAGGTTACCTACAGAGAAACTTTTCCCTGCTCCGGCCCCTTGGTCTTTAGGTATATCAACATTGACCCTTCCATGACACCTCCTAGATCTGGTCCTACTGTTTCTACTGCTGTCTGACCTCCACTTACCCAGGTTGCATTGATACGGATGGGGCAGCTAGCCCATTCTGCTGATAGACGTGCCTCCATACTTGAGCAAGGTCAAGGGGTCACTAAAGAGGTGACAACTCAAAAATCCGCTATTGTTGAGCTGAGGAGAGATGTGGACCAACTGAAGTCCACTGACATATCACTGATTTTCGGGACAATGGAGATCCCTTTTATGCCAGTTGATCCATATGGCCTTCGACCACCACTAGAGATGAGGCTCAACCTAAGGAGGTGTTGCAGCCGCGTCTGAGGATTAGACTGATGAGAAGCTGTTTATTGGTATGAAGAGGCTTTTTATGAGGGTACACGGAGATTGAGGAGGCCATGGTAGATGCAGTTGTGCACACCACTTTGGTCAGAGTGATGCACCAGACTTTTATGCCCCAATAGATGGAGCGACTGCATAGACAGGACTTCTCTTTACCTCTCTCTCTCTGTCATTTTCATTGATTTTAAAACTTTATTACATTTGAGGACAAATGTTTTTTGTTTGTGGTGGGGTGAGGTAGTTTCATACATACCTCTTGTGTTGATGATATATTTTTTTTGTATATATTAGGTTATGCGCTATATATTGTGTTTTGGCACTGTGTTGTGGATATTTGAGTTTGTGTCTCCTTGTTTTAATTTAAAATGATTTTTGAAATCCTTTTTAAAAAAAAATCCCACCCTTTGGATTGTGTTTGACTATGGCTATTCTTGTGCAAATTTGAGTATCGATTATGATAAATACCAATGGCTTGAATAGTGTTCTCAAACGAACAAACATGAATGTGCGGCTACAATGAGGCCAAATAAAGTTGCATAGACAATATGTGAACTTTTTACATCTCGTTGTGACTAGCTGATTATCGAACTGAGTCTCTTGTGATGAACATTACACACTAGCAAAAGTGTGGAGTCTTGTTTAACATTGGTGTCAATGCCTTGTGTGGTTTGTGTGGTGAGCTTATCATGAACCATGTGTGATAAATAATTTGACATTATACCTCTTTTTTGGCCTACCTTGTGAGTGTGTGAACTTTGCTTTAACACTCTTTGAGCCTCATCTTGTTCTTGGAAGAAACTTGAGCAATTGAGACCTCTCTTTATTTCTTCACCCGTAATTCTCATGAATTGTGGTTGTTTGAATAGCCAAGTTAGGCCAAAAGACTAAGTTGGAGTATGGTGAAAAGAGAAGGTAAATCAAGAAATGCAAAAAATGTCCCCCTTTACCCAGGTTTTGAGAAAGAAAGAAACCCCTCTAAAAAATGAAAAATAAAAAGAATGAAAAAGTTTTGAAATAAAATTAAGAAAGTGCAAAAGAAATAGGGTGTCCAGTGTTCCATTGAAAGTTGAAAGTGAAGATGGGGTAAGTATTGAGAATGAATTAGAATGATGAAGAAAAGGAAAGAAAGTGTTGTTCATACCACTTTCATGAGAATAATAGTCACTGAGCCTAAATGATCATACCATTGCACTCAACCCCATTGAAACCCTTAAAAAGAACTTTTTGATCTTGAGTGAGCTGGAAAAAATGTTGGTTGGAAAATAAGGGCAAACCTATGAGGTTCATCTTTTTGAGTGTGCGAGTTGTTGTGATTCCGGAGATATAATTTGTTCAATATTTGTGTGAATATGGAATCATCTTTTGTGAGGGAATTCAAGTACCTTTATTGAGATTAAACTTGGACTTAAAACAAGTATTGTGAACTTGAGAATCTTTGATAGTGGTGAGTCACAACTTGAATCTTTGAGTGCACAATTGATCCTTTCATGAGTAAGTTGAGTCTTGTTTTATGCATTCATGATTGAGTTTTGTGCAGCACTGTTTGAGACATCCTTTTTGAGCCGCTGAACTTGAGTTTTACTTGAGGACAAACAAAAGTTCAAGTTGGGGTGTTCATGAGTCCTAGATTTGGCCTCATTTAGGGCTTTATTTATAATGATTTAGTGTCCTCAAATGCTTGTTTTGTGACAATAACTAATGTAAAACCCTTGATTTCCAAGTATATGGATTGGGGAACAATGCAAAGTCACTAATTTGTAAAAATAAAAGCCTCGTGATCGCCAAATCTACTTGGCGAATCGCCGAAGAGCTACTTGACCTCCTAAAGTTCCAGTGTGCCAAGCTATGAAAGAGAAAATCAAGTCGGAGAAAGAAATGAGAAGTCGGCGGATCGCTGAGTGGTTCCGCAATGCAGTGTTGGATCGCCCAAAGTTACAGACCTAGAGGATGTTGAAGGCCAAGGCAGAAAGGGAATGGAATTGACCAAAGGACATATCGCCGAGTGAATCGGCGAGCTCGAGTTACTGTGCCGAGTGGTCCCTTACAACACATTCTTGGCGACTATAAATACATTTTTGAACATTTAGTTTAATTGTAATTTTATAAATTTTACTATGGAAGACCATAATTTGAGTGAAATGTGAGACAAGTTTTCCATAGCTTTGAGTAATTGAGGTTTTTCACTTTTGAGAAATTTGAAGTGGGTCTTTGAGATTCTTCAATTTGGACTTTTGTAAAGACGAAATTAATCTTACCAGTTGATGCAAACTCAGTTTGTTAACGATTAATATCTTTTTACGATGTCTAGCTAAAACCCCAATTCTTCGGGATATGATTATGTGATTATGAGCTGATTTAGTTTATGGGTATTGTTAATTGTTAGCCTAAATGTTGTTTAGATGTGAGATTATAGAGTAATTGTGATTTCATTTATGAATTATAGTGCAGTTCTCCCTTCATGTTTTTGGCTTGCTCGAGAGAGGTTTTAAAACTAAGATTATTGATTGATGGTCGGTGGGTATTTTCATAAATTCAGCTTGAGAGAGTGAATCCTAAACTCTTTTCCACACATTTAGCTTGAGAAAGTGAATGGATTAAGGCGTAGGTTGTTCTTATTTTGCATATTTGTCGATGTTCGAGAGAAATCGACTTGATTCGGGGTAAATTGTTCCAAAGAAAGTTTACCTCTTCTTTAGTCTAGCTTCTTCACTAATATTCAACTATTCCCTAACAATTGCAATGACCCATTCGTCTTGATAAGCCTATAATTGAATCACATCCCAAGAACCCATCTTATTATTGTTATTTCGCATTATTTATTACTTTTGTAGTTGATAATCAAAACCAAAACCCTCTTATTTGACATTCGTATAACCCTCTGATTTGAATTATGTTTTTATTCGATAATATCTATTCTTATGGTTGATTTGAATATGTTCACACTTTCCCGTTGAATCTTAAACATGTACCACTCCCTGTAGAATTCGATCCCCACTCATTTAGTTCGGTTATATACTGACTAACAATCGTTGATTATTAGAACTGAATTAATTTTCTTTGATAATGTTATTAAATTAGTCAACGAGGACATAAATCAGAAATATGAGTTTTCTTAATTTTTCATGCTCATCTCCGGTGGTAAAATAGATGAGTGTAATTCTAGACCCCCTCCCGCCTTAAGCATCTCTAAGAGAGGTTATAACCCAGAAAATTCTTTTCAATTTTCGTCAAAATTTCCCCCATAGTTCCAGAAGCTCGTGTTATAGACTCTTCAACAATTGCTTGGTATTCCGATAAGCTATGCTTTCTTTTTAACTAAGTATGTAGACTTGTATTTACTTGTATGATATCTTATAGATGGTCGAGAGATCACAAGTATATTCCTTCATGCACGAAGTTTGAATAGTTGAATTTGTGGTTAGTTGGGATTTAGGCTGATGATGGATTCATGTAGTTAGTATTGATCTTATGATCATTGTTGGGTTATCTTGAGAAAGGATTGTGGGTAATTAGATTATGATCAGAAAACATTTTGGATGAATCCTTTCAAGTAGGTAATGGTTATTTATATTCTTATACATGCTTTATGTGCTTGTCAACTGCTTGGTTAATATTTCATGCATGATATTTTGTTTGGAAAATGAAAATAGTATGATTTCAAAGATTAAATGTTGTCAATCGCATGCAAAGAATGTGTTTTACTTGAGTGTACAAATATATTTGTTATTCATTGTGATTGTATAATGTGATTGATGGTTGTCTTGGGAACTACGTCCGATACAAAATATCCCACGGTTGTCTCAGGTACCACACTTGGTACATACTGATAGTTGACTCGGGTACCCCATATGATACATACTAATGGTTGTCTTGAGTATCACGCCTTGTACGAGAAATCTATATGATTGGCTCGGATACCACACCAACATAAATTACTACTTGTTGGTTGGGGTACCAGGTCTGGTACATTGAGTGTTTGTGTGTGGATTTTATGAGAGCCCCAAACTGACTTGTAATAATCTTATTGTGAATGTCTATTCAGGGTGAGGATTGGGAGACTGAGATATGTTTATGATTGTGGTATTAATGGTATGTTATCTCTTTTATTAATTCATGATTGCTTGTTCATATTTTGTATGCTGGAACTAGACGATGACCCTATCAAATCACTATAATTTTTTGGTACTGATACTGTACTTGTTCTTTTTTTTCTAACAAGACATATTTCAGCGTCTGCTTCACCACCTCAATTGTAATCGTAGCGTTAACTGAATCTAAGGGCAAGCTAGTTCTTCCAAACTGTCATGGATTCATCTTATTTTTCTAGTTCATTTTTCTTGACGTAGACTCTCTTTAGTTCTTTTATTTTGGGGGTGTGTCTCTGTATTCTAGACTATGTTGACTTTGGTATACAATTTTAAGTTTCTAGGGGGTTATTCTACAATGTTTGATGAGTATGGTATTCAATTATGAAACTTATCTTGCTTTTAAGTGCTGAAACTACTTCATTTTTGTTATTCAATAATGTGTGTTAGTAGTTAATTGATTCTTCCATAAAAAATTTGTGTGGATGTCACTCACGATGAATCGAGGTCGGAGTTGAGATAAAGTCCAATATCAATTGATTCAAGTAATTTAGAAAGATAGTACTACCCCTTGTTCACTAAAGAGTATTTGCAATAAGTTCTTTTAAAATTGAAACTGAAATTAAATTGTGTTTATTTATCATATTTCTTTCGATTCTACTTGAACTCTTGTAGCATAAATAGAAAAATGTTAAATCAATGTAGTATCAATTTATTTCTTTATTTGATATGTGTTACTATATACTAGTCAATTCAACACTTGTTTAGATTCCAAATATATTTTTTTTGTGATTGTTGAAAACATCTATTGAGTCGGGTCACCCATAAAGAATGCTAATTAGTCCATTAGCCAATTAGCCCATTAATTGTCCGCCTCCTAAACCCTATTCTGTACTGTATAAATATATAATTATAAGTGTTTAGAAGAACATTACTTTTTCACAATAATATGACTGCTAGGGTTAGTAAGGGTATCTAGGTTGTGGATAAAAAAAGTACATCTGCTTTGTGAATTTTTTCGATGGCCGGTGACAAAAGGCGTGGTTGCTACAGTTCTGCTTCCGCCAAGAAGAAAACATGTAAGTCTCCGAACTAATATTTATGTTGATTCAAATACTATAACAACAAATTTTACAACTTTTCTTACTACATTGATACCCATCATTTTACCAGATCTTAAATTTCAAATTGATATTTCATCACTATTGATGTTGCTTTATATTTACTAAATTTTATTTCAATGCTAATAAATCAATTAAATCTAGGTAAAGTTTGATCATTTGGTAAAATTTAAAATGAACGCAAAAGTGAATAAACCTATAAAATTGCTAAATTAGTTTGATTTCCTTTTCAGCAAAAAGTGAGTCCGACCACACCGTAAGCTCCAACAGTTCTGCTTCTGCCAAAAAGAAAACATGTAAGTCTCGAACTAATATTTATTTTGATTCAAATACTATAACAATAAATTTCACAACTTCTCTTACTACATTGATACCCATCATTTGACCAGATCTTAAATTTCAAATTGATATTTCATCACTATTGATGTTGCTTTATATTTACTATATTATATTTTGATGCTAATAAATCAATAAGATCTAGGTAAAGTTTGATCATTTGGTAAAATTGAAAATGATTGCAAAAGTGAATCAATCTATAAAATTGCTAAATTAGTTTGATTTCCTTTTAAGCAAAAAGTGAGTCCAACCACACCGCACTCTCCAACAAGTGGTACCAAGAGTGTTAAGTGGGTTGAGGCGATCCACATCCAATCTGGCTGAACCGATTTCCTCCCTGACGAGATCGAATCATGTAGAGGGGGCAGAGTTAGGTTGAGTTCATAGCAAAATCGGGTTCGGGTAACCTTAACTAGACTATTAATGGCTCAAAATCTGTTCAACTCGGTTGTGTTATGTCGCTCCTGAATCGATTACTTATAGCAAAAATCGAGTCCGACCATACCGCACACTCCCATAAGTGAAATTAAGGTTGTTGAATGGGTCAGACTAATCCAGATCGAATTGAAATCGAACCAACGTAGAGAGGGTAGGTGGATTCAACACCAAATCAAAACCGCACGATCTTAACTAAACTATTAATGTCTCAAAACAGATCCAACCTAGAAGTATTACGTCATTCCTGAACAAATCACCAAATTGTCCCTAATCAGATCTAGTAAAACTCAACCCTAGAGGCCTAACTTTTGCTGAATAAACCCAACCCTATTGAATTTGAACCATTACCCCCAAACCAAATAACCAACCCCAACTCTGAACTGTCCAAATTAAATTTTTTTTGAACCGAACCAATTCAACCCGACCCGTTAACAATAACACTCATAGGTGAAATAAAACAATGCTATATAATATAGATAAAAACAAAAAAGAGAAATAAATCTTGAGTCACATGAGATGCATGTGGGGATTGTGATTTTAGGAAAAATGGGGTTGGAGGTTATTTTTGTAGAGGTGCGTGGGAGTAGGAAAAGATAGAGCGAAAAAAAAAAAAAAAACTGGTCCTATCATCAGGTGGGGGTAGTTGTACTGCACTGCCCCTTTCTTTCAAAGAAAAAAAGATTCCCACTCTCTTTGGTCTCTTCTCCCTTTTCTCCCCCCTTTCTCTTTTCTTCCTCTTCTTCTTCTCTATCAATTTACTATTTTTACTGTAGCATTAATATTGTTCTCTACTTATTTATTTATTATCATCAAAATCCCCCAAATTAAATTCTCTTGGAGTAAATATAACCACATAAATATATAAAAAAAAATTATTTGTTTGGAAATTTTTGGTATTTTTGATCTAATGATGACAGGGCCAAATATGGCTACTATTACAGCTTCTCTGCAAAATTGTTCGCTGAGTAACCATCATCAGCGGGGCGGCACCAGCCGCAACAGCGCGGCGGGTATCGCCCCGCCAGATGGAATTTCCGATTCATCGGAAAACACCCTTGTTGATGCTACTGTGGAACTCAATTATGAAGGTGCTACTGTGGAACTCAATTCTGAAATTGCTCTTCCATATCATTGGGAACAATGCCTTGATTTGAAGGTAACATAACAATTTTTTAAATTTATTTTTTGGCTATATATTACAATTATTTGTCTTTTTCTTGACATTTATTGCTCTCTTAACCTTAAAGGCCCCCAGATCTTGGATTTAATTTCATTATAATTATTACTTACATTACTACACTTTATACTTGTTGTTTTTCATGTTTGGTCAGTTTGTCATTTGGGTCTCTTTCATTTATTATTGACAAAACAAAATGAATGAAAATTAATTACAAACAAACTCCTATTTTGAAATTGGTGAAATTTTTTTTTCCCCCATTTTCTTCACATGTGAAAAATCTTTTCTTGGTTCCCAATTTCTAATTATTTAAAAAAAAAAACATGCATTTAGTTTTTCTAGATATTGTAAGGAAATTTTTACAAATTGTTTTAGTTTACTCCCATCTTTTATATCCATGATGTCTGGATTAGCTTGCACTATATATGGAGTAACCCTTGAAAATGCCTAATTTATTTTTATTCTTATACGAGTCTGAGCTTCCTTTGTCAGAAAATTACATTGTGTACAGAAGGTCAAAATTGGTATTTTGAGTGTTTTTACTGATAATTTTGGCTCCACCACTGCAGACAGGGGAAATTTACTATTTGAACTGGAGGACAGGGATGAGAGTGAGTGAAGATCCAAGGACAAATGTTGTTGCAGAAGATCAAGTGTACTCAGACGATGAGGATGAGGATGAGGATGATAACAACTCATATGATAGTGAAGCAACATATTCAGAAGAATTGCCATCATTGTCATCTTCAAGAGCTGAAAATACAATACCACAAATCAATATTTTGACTACTGAGGCTTTAAGGAGGGCAGCACCACCATCAGTACTAGCAGCACCAACACTAGTGTTGGGTGGATGCAAGGCTTGTTTGATGTATTTCATGGTGCCAAAAGAAGTTGAGGAATGTCCAAGATGTGGTAGACAACTTCTTCACTTTGATGATCAAAATTGAATGATAAAAAATTAGAAGAACATGATGAGATACTATTTGTTTTTGAATTTTATTTTTATATTTTTTTCTCTTTTGATAGAAGTTTGTTTTCGTTGGTAGTAGTTGTTAAATGTGTTTTTTCTTCTTTAAGAAAAGACAAACCAACCAATTATTTTATAAACAATATTTATCGTGTGATTTCTTCTTTCTACTTTTTTTTTTTTTTGTTTCCTATGTGCTACTCCTTGTTTTTTGGTTTATGGTTGTTGTGATCCATCAAGATGCAGGAGTTTGATTTCTCATACGATTACTTTAATCATCAAAAAGTTACGTGACGTATTGAGTAATCAATTGGAAGATGAAATTAGTAACTACGCTTCATCTTTGGTTATGGATTTGAGTTTTTAAGAGTTAAAGTTTTTATAACTCTGAAGTCGTAGATTTGAGTTTTTAAAATTTGGAGATTGTGAATTTGAGTCATCATTAAAAAAAGGGTGGAAGTTTTTATTAGTTAGAGGTAATTTTTTTTAAAAATAAAATCATTAATTTTTAGAAGTATTTATCTTGTGATTTTCTTCTTCATTTTTTCTATGTCCACTCCTTGCTTTTCTTGTGCATTTTTGTGATATGTGGTAGAATTAGGATTTGTACTAAGCGATTAAAAAAAAAAAAAAAAAAAGGAAGGTAGAAAAGAAGCGGAAGGGAATAATGAACAATGTAACTTTTTAAATTCCCTTGACATGTGATTTATAGAGATGATTTCTCGTATAATCATATAATTAAGGAGTAATTATTATCTCAAAAAATCGCGAACACTATTTGAGGGGTGATCTTTTTTCTAAAGTGGTAGCAATGAGGTCAACCATATACAGGAAGGATTTGATAATGGTAAATGATTGTGACATGTTGCTTTCTTTTAAGTTCAATAAATTTTGTTCTTTTTGGGCAATATTTTTTTTGGTTACACTTTTTGAAGACATAAATTTAAGACTTTATGATTTATTTTCTTAAGCATCTAATCAATATTTTTTTTTAGTTTAATTTCCTAATAATGGAAAATAAATAATCATATATACCTTTATGTTAGTCGTGGGCTCAACTTATTTCTTATGATAACAATTATTTGAAATAATAAGAATAGGTCTAGTTCAAGGAACAAATCACACTATTTGATCTTATTTTAGTAGTAGTATTTTTGTTTTTTTCGTGATAATAATGTTCTATTATTTATTTATATTTTGCCAAAGTCAAATGGTTTTATACACATTGTACTATAATGGTTGTTATTTTTTATTTAATAAATGAAATGAAATTTTGCATAGACGTGGATAATGTTTGTTAGTGGATGCCTAAAAGTTGACTAATAAAAGATTTTATTTTTCAGAACATTATTTTAATTTTTTCCCTCTGTATTATTATTTTTTATTTAAAACAGTTTGGTCATCTCATTGGGTTTTCAATTTGTTTTTTCTAATTAATTGATTGATATGACTATGATTAAAAAAACGGAGAAAAAAATTCCAACTTGGTTGAAATATATGTCCTTTTAATCAAACTTTAATCGGTGAATTAATATAAGATTAATTAAAGTCCTAGTCTAATAATTGTAACTTTATATGATTGTAATTAAATTTTTCTTTTTGGACTCTGTGTAACATTCTTTTGTATTTTCTCTTCTCTGAAAATTTTAACTACCATTTAATCTAATTTGTCTTTTGTTTTGTTTTTCAATTTTTTGGTTCAGAATTCTCAAATGTAACGTTTTTACTGTTTGTACACTATTCATGTGTATACAAACACATGGATCGTAATGCAAGGAATAAAATGATCACGAGAAAGCAAAAGGGTGTAATCACTAATTATCCTCCGACATAAATTCAGAATTTTAATTGTATAAGTTTTAATATTATATAATTCTTACTGTTGAATGTATTAATTTTTATTTTAAAAAAAAGTTATGTGGGATTGAGTTCATATTTATTAATTACTTATAATTTTATTTGTAATTTTTTAATATAAATTTATGTTTAAACATTAAAAATATTGAATTCAAATGAACGGTGAATCTCCGGATGTAATCTGTCTATCATACATACATATATACTTAATAAAAAATAGTAGAGGTTATAGGTAAAAGAACATGTAAGAATTAATTTCTAGTTTATAGGTAAGTAACATAACATTCAATCATAATGTACTATTTAGCTTTTTTGTAACATAAATGACTGTATATATATAAAATATTATTTTAACCATATATTCATGTGCACAATATTTTTACCAATAATTTCTCCCCTAAGAGATGGAAAATTTTGGGGGTCCTACGACAACTAAAAATCATATAATAATAATTGAGATCAGAATAAATAATTATAAATATTTACTGAATTTCTTAAAATATGTAGGTCCAAAATTTAAGCTAATAAATTTATTTGATAACCGACTTTTAAAATATGAATCACATGCTAATATTATCCACTAAGACAAAATGGGTATCAAGATGGATAAAAAATTGATCATGCACTTTTATTCCCTTTTAACCTTCAAAGTATTTCAAACTCATCAAAATAACTTTTTCTCCTAGTTTAAGTTTAATTTGTCCTACAATTATCTAAATTATTGTCAATTAACTTATTTTTATTCCGTATCAAATTTGAACCAATCGAATATATTCATTTTTAACCAGCTCATATCCAATTCAACTCACCTATTTGTCACTCTTAATTACACGTTGGGTCCGCCTCTCTATATCATTTGAATTAGTTATCTAGATTATTGTCAATTAACCTATTTTTATCCCGTACCAAATTTGAACCGATCGAATATATTTATTTTTAACCAGTTCATATCAATTAAATTCACCTATTTGTCATTCCTAATTACACGTTGGGTCCGCCTCTCTATATAATTTGAGTTAGTTATCTAGATTATTGTCAATTAACCTATTTTTATCCCGTACCAAATTTGAACCGATCGAATATATTCATTTTTAACCAGCTCATATCCAATCCAACTCACCTATTTGTCACTCCTAATTACACGTTGGCTCCGCCTGTGCTGCCCCCCACCCCACCCCACACACACACGCATCTAGCGTCTATCAAGCAAGACCATTCATTGAAGAAGCAAAATTAGTATCATAATTAGTTTTAATCTGTTACGAAGTAGGTAAGTAGGTTGGTAGATAGGTAGAAAGTAAAGAGAAAGGGACAAGGGAGAGGTAAAAGAAACTTTTTGGTTTACTTTAGGTTGTATGTATATATGTGTGTGTATATATATATATATGCATGGCAGAAGGTGATATTATTTAGCAGGAAAGGAATCTAGACAGAAAGGTGCAAGAGTTTTGGCAGAGCAAAGGATGGAGAAATATCGATGTTTGGGGGCCAATATATTAATATTCGTAGATGTGGATAGAGTGAGACAACATGTACTCACTATAGACACGTCCCTCTCTACATTTTTCATTGTTCCCAACCCCACACCCCAACCCCAACCCCAACACAAATATTCTTTTTACTAGTCAAGTTGTTTAAATGAGGGAGAGTATCAGTTACGAGTTAATTCATTCGAGTATTATTTGAATTGTGAGAATAACTGATGATTACATCGTGTTATAAGAGGTTATTCTTTTTTTAAATGAACGAAGTCAAGTTGGGTGATAGATCGATCATAGGAGTAGTATTCCAGGTTTTGAACTAGGATTTACGGTGGTTCAGATGATCTCAATAACTTTTGGTTAGATTTTATCTTGGTATAGGTAGCGACAAAGGGATTTAGTTGAAAATTTACATTGTTTATACATGATTAAAATTATTTTTATGCATATATATATTGTAGATATTGAACCTTCGTCAGGTATTTATCTTTTCATATTATGAACCTCCTAAGTAAAAATTCAGATTCCGTCATGGAGTGTGACTATGAGGACTATGAGTTCGATGACAAATTAAATTTTAAATTTTGAACTCTACAGTAGAGGATTCAAAATTTTCAATAAAGGAATTCGAAAAATAAAGAATCTAGTATTGGAATTCGAACTTGGAACCTCAACGTGAACTAATTTGAACCTCTAAACTACTAATTCAACCTCTACAAATCTTGTGTTATCAAAATTAAAATATAATACTAAACATTACAAAAAAAAAAAAAAAACTATATATATAATATAACCTTTTACTGAAAAAAAATCATATGAACACCTTCGCTTCCTCGTAGACCCGCTTCTAAAAATAACCATTAATTAATGAGTGGTTCTAAGACTTCATACAATAATGAAAAGAGCACAAATTGGTCACATTTGCAGCAATATTGTGTCATTAATTGGAATGAAAGAATCAAAATAAGATAGAGAAGTCACATTATGGGATAAGTAGGGACTCTTGTGTAGGAGAAAATTGACATGTCCTCAGCTACAAAATTAAACACAACTTATGATGTCAGAATTGTTTATAAACAAACCTTAATGTGAGACACTAATACCAAATAAAAGAAGAAACAAACCTTAAAACTTAACTCAATTCGAAAAGTCGATTTAAAAGTGTCCAAAAACATATAAAAGTATGTTTATTTTGTTTTAATTTATGAGACATAACTTAAATGCTAAACGGAATTGAAGAAACAAATAAGAATTTTTGAAACTTCTCGCGTTTAACATTTAGAGAGTGAAAAGTGTGATACGGGAATGTCCGACTCTGATATCAAATAAATAAAAAAAAACTAGAACTTAACTCAATTCGAGAAGTTGATTAAAAAAGAAACACATCTAAGAGTATATAAAAAGATACACACGCTCTTTCAATTTATGAGAAATAACTTGAATCCACGCGGAATTTAAGAAACAAGAACTTATGAAACTTCTAGCTTAAGCATGTCATATCTATCAATATAATATTTATGTAATTATATCAAATTTTAAAATTTAGAGAATGATAAGTGTGAGATGGGGATGTCAGAATCTAATACCAAATAAAAGAAACAAATCTTAAAACTTAACTCAATTCTAAAAGTTGATTCAAAGAGTTAATTGTGTCCAAAAATACATAAATAAAATACTCACTCTATTTTAATTTATGAGAGACATAACTTGAATCCCGCACAAAATTAAAGAAATAAATAAGAATTTCTGAAACTTCTCGCATTAAACATGTCATGGCTATTAATTTAATATTTATGCAATTATAAAAGTTTTAAATATCAATTTCAAATAGGGAAAAAACAATTTTCCATGCTTATTAACTCGTAGATTAAACCCACCGACTTCGTAAGCGATTTTCATGTTTGGGAATTTTCATATGATTCAAGTTTTGATATGAGTATCGGTACATATTAGGTGTTTTATATTATATGAATATCATTAACATTATGATATTTAGAGAAATTAAGGCTTAATCGTAAGCTAGAAATTTAGCACATATGAGTCTTGACAAATTAATTGACATCAAGATTAGGTGATTTCTTTTGTGTGATTGTGTTTCTTTATTGAATCCGTATGTTTGTGATGATTGAGGTAATTATATGTTATACAAACATTTGATTGATTGAGATGCATTATCATCCCCTTTTGTTGTTATTATATTGTGCACATGCATTGACATGAGATTGGGCATGAGTAAGGATCTGACACATGAAGATCGTCCATGTTGAGATCATTTTATGATTGAGATTGTATGTGCTGGGGAGGATTTGATTTTATAATAGTGCATTGAGATCTTCCGCACAAATATGGGAGATCGTCTGTGTCGGTATAACAATAGACCTTGCGAGTCCCCCATGGGTCACGAACTCTTGATGAATTTTCAAGATGTATCGTATACATACGATTGAAAGAGTACTTGGCATTTGAAGCATATCGTTTCATGATGTTGTGTTGTATTGCATCTCATTACATCCTTCATTCTTGTTTGATTATGTACTTCATTGGTATTTGGACATTACGTGACATTTGATTATTTCTATTGGGTGAAACTTGGTTGATAAGTATAACGTAGACTTATAAAATTAAAAAATAATTTCTTATGTATACTCATGTCACTATTTTTTCGTTGTCGTTTTATGAGACATATTGGGTACATGTGATTTCATACTCATTATACATTTGTTGCACTCTTTTGTGGTATAGATTAATTTTCGAATACGAGCGCATCTCGTGGAGCTTTTTGAGTCCGAGCTTTATTATCTTGGAATTGTGGTGAGTTGTTTGGCTATCCCGTGATCCACACCTCCTAATCCTGTTTTGCCATGATTTTTTTTACAATATTTGAGTTTTATTTTATTTTGGCCGAACTCATAAACATATCACTAAACTTGTTAGGTTTTTTCCCTCAGGTACCTCAACTACGTCATTTTCCTATTGAATCATTAAATCACCCATAATTTGTTCCTTTTAAACACTGTTGGTTGATTTGATCGGCTTTTCTATTCTAATTGTCTTCAATTGTGTTTGTATTGTAATGATTTTGATTGAAGGAATGAAAATAAACTGTGTGAATCTCAGTTGTTCTCTAATGTATTCAAACGACTTGAAGTAAAATACAAGTATTCTCGAATATTTTCACTATCAATTGAACTAATGAGTTCTGGAACAACATATGTACCCTCTATCAATACCCCTCGCAAAATCAGATTCCACATCAGCCAACAACATTTGTTTAAAAGGAACAAATTATGGATGGTTCAATGATTCAATAGGAAAATAGCATAGTTGAGGTACCTGAGGGGAAAAAACCCAACAAATTTAGGGATCTGTTTATGCATTTGGCCTTTTATTTTTTTTTTGAAGGAAATTTAAAGTTAGCATAAATGCTTTGACTTTTCCTTATAGAAAAATATAATTTTATTCCATATTTGGTTATTCTTTCCTTAGAAGAAAATCAGAAATGTATGGTACTCTATAAATTGAAGATCTGATTTTCTTATAAGGAACGCAATAGAATTCAAAATGTAGACATTTGAGAGTTTTGTTTCTGAGGAGACCTTCTCTTTACCGTTTTTATGCTTTTAATTAGGTTTTTTAAAATCATGTAGGTCAATTGGTCATAGAATATAATGATATATGTTTCCATTAGTATAGTTTGATGTGTTGTGTAATTTATCGTGATATGATTTGAAATTGTAAGTTTCCACATGATATCCTTTCGAACCCAACAAGTAATAATAGAGCACATGATTCAATGATCCAATAGAACGAATTCGAAGACATGTTTAAGATGTTTTCATATCAATTTGAAATCCATTTTATGATACCAAAGATGTTTGTGCTACTATATGTGAAGAAAAATTTCAAATTATTTTCAACAATATTGTTACTCCATCCTTGAAAACAAAATTTATTTTCAACTCATGCTTATTTAATACATGGACTTCAACCTTCAACCCCTACAAATTTTTAATGCTCCGGCTCCACTTTAACTCAAGCATCTTATTTTTAACATATCAGCTCCACTTTCAACCTTGCTTATAACTTTAAATAGAGAGCTCCAATTTTTAACTCATGTCAATTTTTTAAATCATGGTAAGAAACAGTGATATATGAAGATTGTGTGAGAAAGAAGATCAAGATTATTTTGTCAAGAAAATCCAGTCAAAAGAGGAGATTTGTTAGGGGTTTGTCCTAATTATACTACCATGTTTAAGTTTCATTTTGCTTTTGAAGGAAAGATAAAATATTACCATAAATACTTTAACTTTTTTTTTAAAAAGAAAAATATAACTCTCTTCCATATTTGTTTTTTTCCTTAGAAGAAACTATATAAATTGAAGACCCTCTTTTTCTACTATAAACACAATATAATCCATAATATAGACATTTAAGAGTTTTATTTATGGAGAAACTTTTTGTGTACAATTTTTATGCTTTTAATCAGCTTTTTTTTAAAAAAAATTATGTAGGTCAATTGGTCATATCATATAATATATATTTATATTAATATAGTTTTATGGGTTGTCTATTTTGTCTTCATATGATTTGGAATTGTAAGTTTTGGCATTAAGCCACCATTACTTTCGAATCCAATACATGTCTCTACCTCGTTATTTATTATATTATTTTAGTATTCAAATAAGATATTTCTTATATTTAGACTGGTCATTTTAGTTTTAGACTTGTACCATATTTTAGATGCTCTTGTACTTATGACATCAAATCGTGGATGATATTTTTAGTTTTTTTCGCTTTTATTTTTAAAAGACTTATTCTTGAGATATTATGTTTATCACTTACCTTTCACTTATTATATTAACTTGAATGGTAAGATATTGGATTGGCTTACCTATCGATTTGAAACATCGATGTCATCACAATTTATGAGTTTGAATGTGACAATTAAAGAGTGATAAGTGTGATACAGAGATATCCGGCTCTAATACCAAATAAAAGAAACAAACCTTAAAACTTAACTCAACTCGAATAGCTCATTCAAAGAGTTAAATGTGCCCAAGAACACATTAAAAGATACTCAATATGTTTCAATTTATGAGACATTACTGGATTCTACACCGGATGTAAGAAATAAAAACTTTTAAAATTTTTGACATTAAAACATTTCACGGCTAATAATTTAATATTTACATGAATAGAAAGACTTTTGAAATTTAAAGTCTAATTCGCCTCTTCTTTGACCTCACCTTTTTATTAATTTCAAATTTTTCTCCAATACACATTCCTCTCTTTAAGGGAATCTTTCTGTGCATGTTTGTTTCCTTTATGAAAGAAGCATGTTCTTGTTTCTGTCTCCTCTTCGAATCTTCTGTTATTTCATTGAATCACTTTTATACATTTTTGTTAATTCCAACTATTATATTTTGTCATTATTCAAGTGTTCTATTCTGCACTTCTTAATAATCTAGATAAATGTTCTTTTAATTTTATATGACATTTTGTCAGGAATTTTTCATATTTTATTAATGTTATTATTTTTGGACACTTTTAAATAGGGGTAAAAAATTAAATCGATCGATAAATTAAATTGAAAAAAATGTTATTAGTTTATTGTTATTGGGTAAACAATTATTTAATGGTTTTATACAAGAAAATTATTGGGTTAATTAATGGTTCGGTATTGATTTTTAATAGGGATAATTGTATATAATAGCAAACTAATAACCTAAAATAAATAGAGTAGCTAGGTTTTGATTTAATTGTGCTCCATAGCAAACGTTTGAAAAAAATTGCCAGGCGCCTCTCTCCCAATATCTCGCTCGCCACTCTCCTCCAATCTCTCCCTCGCTTCCTCACTTTTTATACAAACACAAGTGTATAAAAATTATTTCGAATTGTATAAAGCAGAGGAAATTGTATAAATACATATATTTTTGTTCCCCTCTCTCCCCTCTTCTAGATCTCGCTCGCCACTCTCCCAAATCTCGCTCGTCACCCTCGCCTTCTCACTTATACAAACAGAAGCGAATTGTATAAGTTGCGTTTTTGTTTGTATAAAGCATGAGAAAATTGTATATACACATGCAAGTACATATATTTTTGTCTTATACACTTATAATTATACAATAAAAATACTCCCCTGCCCAGTTTCTTTTGTCTTTCTCTCTTTCTAGTTTTATACAATTCGATTCAATTGTATATTCCCTGCCAAGTATCTTTTGTCTTTCTCTCTTTCTCATTTTATACAAATTCAAATTGTATATAATCGTTCTATACACTTATAATCATACAATTCGTTTTATACACTTCGTTTTTATACAGTTCTCTGCCCAAGTGTCTTTCTCTTTCTCGTTTTATACACTTTGTTTTATACAATTTGCTTCAACTGTATATGTATAGCGAATTATACAGTTTCTATGTTTGCTATGGAGCGCAATTATGCAAACTTTGCTATAGCATACAAATATGAATTTTTTATTTGCTATATGTGAAAGTTGCCCTTTTTAATATTAGTTATTGGGTAAACTGATAATCCATTAAGACTATAGTATTTTACTGCTTTTACCTATACATAAATATTAAATAATAATCTCAATATCTAACTAGTCATATCTTTGTCATTTAGCTTTCCATTCATACTTCGCTGTGACTTTGAGTTCACAACTTCACATTATACAAACCGTCAAACCTAAATTAAGAACCCCATTTCTCTTAATTTCTCTTTGTGTTACACATGCTATCTATTTTATGAGCATTTGTAAAGTTACATTATTGTCTTATCGCGTCAAATTTATTAGGGATGTCAAATTTTTGTTTTATAAGCATTTTTCTTATTGGTTAAATCGAAAATTGAACCGTTAAGGACCAAAATCGATAAGTCGAAAACCGATAAAACATATCTTAATGATTTAGCGCATTTTAAAATTGAAAACAAATAATACATAAACCAAACTGAAGCAAACCGTGGGATGGGGGTGTTGGGGGGGCGGGGTTTAGAGCAAGGGAAAAGTACTTTGATTAGAAGTAAATGTATTATTCAAAGTTTTGAATGATTACTGGGCTAAGTTGAAAATTTGACTTGTTCTTTTATTCCCACTTACATAGATGGGATATTTTAAAAAATAATTACCCTTTTTAGTTGTAAATTAGATACAGTAGAACCAATTGATTTTTTTAAAAAAATCAAATATCCGTACATACAATTTTTTTCTTTCATTTTTAATTCAATACTATTTTAATATAAATAACATCAATAAGATATCATTTAATAAAGTTGTGAATTAAATAACAAGAACAACTAAATCACTAAAAAAAAGATGGCTGAGATGAATAAATCTCTTATAGGAACAAAAAGAATATATATAACAGAAAAGGTCTCACATTTTAAATAAAGAAATTTCTATAAATATATAAATAAATAGCTCAAATAAGAAAGGGAGCGTATGGTTTAAATGTATTGCACAAAGGGGTGCGTATAATTTAAAGGGATTAAAATCGAAAATCGAATTAAATTAACTAAATTAATTAACTTTTATTTGATTTAAATTTGGTTTATTTTATTCTAAATTTTAAAAAATTAATAATATTTTATTTTATTTTATTTGTCAAATTATATGATCAGACACCACTTTCCAAGTTTTTCTTTTTAAGTTTTTTCCAAGTATTCTCGGGCCAAACAAAATCGTTTCCCCAACACCCTTTCTCGCTTTCACCATCTTTTACTATGTTAATAGTTCCATATGATTGGTTAATAGATAATTAACATCGATTTATCTATGGATCGAGAAATGCTATGGTTTTTACTTATATTTTATGAACTTATATAGAAGTAATTCACGAGATCATGCACTTCTCTTTCCTACTTATAACGGGAATAGATATCGTTGATTGGTCCAACCTATTCTTAAAATAAATATCTCACCTAAATTCAACATTTAACCATGGAAACTTAAGTTGAATTGGTGGAAACACATTTCGACTAAGCACTTTACAAACCAAGCTCATAAAACAAGATCTCAATTAACAAATGTTTTTGTATCTCATGTATAGTTAGGTATATCACTCCTATCTATCATGTAAACCGGTGTAAAACAATGAGAAGTTATGGGTGATATACACAATATACAGTGTGATCTCACAAAGCCATTTTATAGGTTTTATTTTTCACTTGAAATAAGTCCAACTCACTTTATCTTTCTCAAAATTTGTATATATATTCTTGTATATTCATTTCCAAACTAGTCCAACCACACTAACTCTCACATATACATTCAATCAAAGAGAGAAAAAGATGGAAGAGCAGTTGAACTTTATGAAATCCTCAAATTTAGATCCAATCCTTTAAGAATTGAATGACACTTTTGTTTTAGATTTTGTTTTTCGGTGAAAAAATAGAATCCTCGTCGACTATTATCAAGAATAAAAATATACGTAATTTTGGTATCTCAAAAAAGTTACGAATAGATATATTATAAAGCGCGAAATAAGGAAGTGGATATTTACCTTCTAGTAAATTGTTGATTATAGATGAAAGTTGCCCTACAATGTCAATCTTTTTGACCTTCAATTGTTAAACCTAATCTTAGGCTAAAACAATCACTAGAATTAAATATAAGTGTCAATATCCTAAAGAAGAATTGAACAAGTCAAAAAAAAAAAAAAAAGTGATGTCCTTTGACCAAGTCAAGAGTTTTTTTCTTATAAAGAAAAAAAAAATAAAAGTACAATAATCAAAATATCCATCTTATTTTAATTTATTTTTAGGAGTAAAAGAGAAACACGATAACTGATCTGGACCAGCAACGTAACTTACTAGTAAAGGTACATTTATTATATCTCTTCCAAATACATAGAGGAAACAAACAAATAGGCATACATTTCAATATCCACCATAAGGTTGGCCTCTAAAATGTGATAAAGTCTCTAGGACATGATGCTTTGCTTTCTCAAAATTAATCAATCCCATGAACCAAAAATCATGACCATCTATTGTGACAATTTGAATGTACCTTTCTGATGGATTTTCTCTCATCACTACTGGATTCACACTTCCAATGTTTGCCAATGGTATTGCCATCTACATAGACACTCAAGTTAGCTATGAGCTATTCAGCGACAAATTAGTGACGAACGTCGTAGCTAAATCACTTACAAGTGGTATAAGTTAAGTAACATTTTTCAATGTAGACAAGTTGAAAGAGCTTAGGTAGTTATATTTTTTGTAATCACAGAGGGAAATTTTGTTTACAGCGGTATATTTCTACTTTTTTTTAAAAACTTGAGATCATATATCGCTAAACACTAATTGCTTATACTTGTTCGTCTTGATATAATGAGCTAATAGAAAATGTGTCATGCTTGATTCATAAGACTCTATAATTAATAATACCAGTATATTATTTTACTTAGCCAGCATCTCTCACGACTTTTTGGACCAAACCAAGAAGTTGGTTGTAATGCAAGGTGTGTTAGTCACTCAAGCAGTTATGGAAGTTATCAACAATCATGTTCTTATATTTTTTTATTGTTTAGTATTAAATTTATTTATTTACCAATCAACTAAAGAGCGCACATAGGTTTCCTAGGCGAAGGAGCTCCGAAAATACCCTAACACAAGAAGCAACAACACAATAGTTACACGAAAGTCAGTCTTACCTTCTATTATATTAGTAAAGGTCTTTATTTAGACCAGACTAACAAGATATAAAGGGTTTTCCCTTTTACTAGCAAAAGTCAAAGATCATCGACTTTGAGTCATCTATCTCGCTACATAATGTACTTCACTACACCCTTGTCCCTTTAATTGAAGTATAAGTCATTAACAGTTTAACACGATCTATCTTGATGAAATTTTTCAAGTAAGTTACGAGAAGACTAAAGTATTAAAATTACCTTATAGTAGCTCCAAGCTTCGTGTCCCGATGGAACTCGAAAAGATAAGGGACGATCACTACAAAAAGCCAGTTTGGTTGATGACAAATAAAGAGTTCCAGCAACAGGACCAGTTATTGTAGAAAGATAACAAGCAAATGTCTTCTTCAACTGTTCATTTGGATCTGTTGCAAAAATCTGCTTGTAAAGTGGTTCAAATCCACCTTCTGTCAATGCCTTGGCTGTTAATTTAAGTTTACCACATGCTGCTTCTGATACTGATGGACCAGTTTTCACTACAACATGAAACACAAACCAATTGGTGATTAATTTGTGTATCGAGCAATCCTTTTTTCCTGGTAATTTAAACTTTCCGTTTAGAATAATCTCGCGATTTAAGTCCCACCCTTGTTAGAGAGGAGCAATGAGAAAAGAATTTATGGGCTAGCCTAGCTTTCCCTTACTTAATAGGGCAATTCCTCGCACTTCGTTAAAGAAAGATAGTGAAAGATGATTAAAACACTAGAAAAAACCTAGCTTTTTGACCATAACAAGAATTTCGAAAAATTATTTTCAAATATCTGGTCGACCATGAAATTTATATGATAATGTTATCAAATTTCAAAAACTGGTTTGAACAAGCTCGGGCCAGTTTTTGAAACGTACACTCAAACAACTTCAAATTTCAAAAATTCAATTTCTCAAGTTCCTACTTCGAAATCCACTATACCAAACAAGAGCAAAAGACTATTGGTCTAAATAAATTCATACGTGGAACTAAGATTTGAATTTTATAGATTCAGAATTATAGTATATGATTCTAAATTAAGAGTTTATACACATTCATAAGATAAATATGGAATTTGGATGAAAATTACTGGGTTCATCGAATCTCCATAGATTTAATGTTAAGAGGCAAAAACACTTCCCACACACAACTATTGATCACACAATCATTTTCAAATGTATATTTGACCATGAAATTTGTATAAATTTTGACTATATGATACTTCAAATATTTTAAAGTTTTCAAAAACTGGTCTAAACAAACGCAGACCAGTTTTTGAAACGTCCACTTAAACAATTTCAAATTTCAAAAATTCAACTTTTCAAGTTCCAACTTTGACCAAACAAGAGCAAAAGACTACTAGTCTAAATAAATTCACACGCGAAACTAAGATTTGAAGTTAATAGATTCGAAATTCTAGCATATGATTCTCAATTAAGAGCTTATATGTACATATTCATAAGATAAATATAGAATTTGAATCAAAATTACTGGATTCACCGAACCCTCATAAATTTAATGATAAGAGGCAAAAACACTTCCCACACACAACTATTGATAACAAGAATATCGCGTAAATTCTTTGCATTTATCAATCATATGAATACAACGAACTCTCATACCAACCACGGTTGAGTTTAAGTAATACATAATAATTTAGAACTCACAGTTACGCCAGACGTTACGGGCGATAGTGTCAGCTTTGTTAGTCCAAGAATTGAAGACATGAGAAACAGAGTCAATTGGATTGTTGTTAGGCTTAACAACAGGGGAATACACAAGGTAAGGTTGTTGTGTTTGAAAATCATGTCTCTTTTCTTGATTATGAGTTTTTTTGTAGTGATTTGGGACTGATGGAGGACTCATAATATTGGTGCTTAATTTGTGATGATCCATATGAATATAATGATCAAATTTTTGTTATTCATACAAGAAAAGAAGTTGTAAAAGACTGTGCTATGAATTTGCTTTAATTAGTAGAATGGGAAAAATGAATTTTTATAATTGTAAAGGATAAGTATATTCTGTAAAACGCCAACGCGTTTTCTTTTTGCTTGATTATAATATACTACTATGCTGCAAAATGAAGCTAAGTTTCAATTCAAGCAAGTTGCTCGGATGACGAACACTTTTCACTTTTAATTATAAGGTTATGAGTTCAAATCAGCAAAGAAACTATAATCGTCCCTGGGAAGAGACATAAAACAAGTACATTTAGGGACCGTTTGATAGATTGTAAGCAACATGTATATTACTCCCTCCGTTTCATAAAAAATTGATTTAGTTTGACTTGGCACGAAATTTAAGAAAATAAAGAAACTTTTGAATATTATGGTCCTAAATTAAAGCTATGTCAAATGTACAAAATTATTTATTTAATCTTGTGGCCTTAAAATATGTCACGTGAAAAGCTGAAGTAAAATATTATAAAAAAAAATCATTCTTTTTTAAACAGACTAAAAAGAAAAGGAGTTCATTTGTTTTTTTAAAAAAGAGGGAAGAGGGAGTACTTGTTTAATCATGCATTGAAATCTTTTGTATTCATAATACAATAATATTTCATGTATTAGTTATACGTATTATAATACCAAGAAAAGTGTTTGACAAGTTGAGAAAATATATCAAACAAAATACATAATACATGCATTATTTTTTTAATATACTTTATCAAACGATCCTGAGTACCAAAAAGAAGATATGTATTCTTCTTACCTTTTTCATTTTTGCAAATTGAACCATAAAATAAGCAACGGTCAAATGGTCAATTTGTACTGCATAGATTTAGCTTAGAGTACATCAAACTCAAACTATGGGGCGATCCAAGATTTAAGTTGTACAGATTTTATCTTTTACATCTTTAATATTGATTTTGTTAGTATGGGAAGATCCAAAATTTAAGTTGTACAAATTTCGTTTTTAACATTTTAAATATTGATTTAGTTGTACAATAACAACATATTTAAAGTAGTACTATTACAAGTGACCAGTGAGATCTGAAAAGAATAGTATATATATCAGTCTTAGTTCTATCTTTAGAGATCCTTTGATTGGAAACAAGCAGTGACGTAGGCAAATGTATGCCAGCGTGTCGACACCCTTCGTTTCAAAAAATATGGTGTATACAAGTAAAATGATATATGAAGTGATTAAATAACATATTTTGGACATTTTTGACAAGGTTGTTATAATCTAGTGGTTTAAGATGTCATGAATGTAGATTTAAACATCTTTAATGAAACAGCTTATCCCATCACTATGATATAAATGGTGAAATAAGTTATCCCAAACATGGCAACCAAACAACATAAATGTTTTTTATCTCATCACTATTATTTTTTATTCCCTCACTAAATTAGCCCTTAAAGTAGAAAAGTTATTTTTCGTGGATTATTGTGTAAGAATCCTGAATACGATAATCTTACACATTGACCTAAGTAATTCATATATAAAAATTAATATGAAAAGAGATACGGTAGAGAGAAGATTAGTAGCAATAACAAATAAGAATTTGAACACGATAATTTTTTGGATGTAATTAATTCAGGAGAAAATAAGAATAGTCAAATGATGATCACGATTCAAACTTATTAGTTTATTATTTAATTTTATTTTATTTTTATTTTCTGGGTAGTCTACTATTAAGAAATTACTCATACTTAAGGTGTTTCCTAATATTTCATTGTTTTAATTCATGTAATATAATTTAAATTTTGAGAGTCAAACAATTTAAGTTTGATCATAAATTTAGAATGAAAACTCAAGTATTTTGAAATAAAATTTATGTGATATCTCTTGAATTACAAAATTTAAACAAGTCTATTATTATAACAAAATAATTTTTAACTTTAATAAATATGCAGATAGAGATCGTTAAAATATCAATTAAATATTTTGAATTGTGCATTAATTTATACAATTATTTCTTTGCATTCGAGTGGGGTCTCTTGCCAACTGCCAAGCCATGTTCCTTTTTTATTTGTTTTCTCTAGTTCGATATTCATATTAGACGATTAAATTTGAATTCTCATTAGAAAGTCCCAATAGGTAGAATGCTCTCTATCAAAGGTAACTCTGTATCCCAGATGATTTGAATCTGAAATCTCTTAATTAAGAATAAATGAGTATTTATCACTTCACCACCGCCCTTATTGGTCTGACGTTGACGTATTTTTTTTTGTCATGTATTTAAATAAAATAATTTCAATTTATTACTCAATATAAAAGACTTTCATTTTGTAACAACGTAGAAGAGAAAATGTTTGTTAATGTATGACAGAGACAACTTGACTTTAATCCTTCTCTTATTGTCAATTATATAGAATCGATTCTACTTGATGTTTTTAATTGGGAGGTCGAATTTGAGAAACTATATTTGATTTCTCCATTATCAAGTTGAAGCATCACATTAGGTTTTAATTAAATAAAAAAATTGTATTGCAAAATTAATTTGGGCATTGCTCAATCTGGTCAATTAGAAATAACTTGGAGGAGTCGATTATGAGGATTGGGTGGATCTAGAACAAATCCAAATTGATTTTTCTATAAGAAAATCGAAGAAAATCATGTATGTCATATCTATATCATGTACGTATCTTGTATGCCTATATTTTATGTGTATCATGTGCATCAATATTATACAAAACATACAAGTGATATACATATAATATACATGTGACATACAAATAATATGAATTATGACATACAATTAGAATGTATATAAGAAATACAAGTAACACATATGAAACATCGAAGATCAATATAGTATTTGATCCAAAAATTCATCAAATGAGCACCTCCAAACTCGAGATATAAGTTTATCAAGATGATTCAATGAATTGAAAAAATACCAAGTAGAAAATTATTGGTAAAACTATCCAATTAGACAAACATTCTTATCATATACACTAATTCTTTCTATAGTTTGAAATAATTAAAAATTGTGTCACTAATTAATAATTTCATACCAAATTTCAAGTAGGTACACTTATATATATGCATTTTTGCTACCAGATACACTAAAATAGAGAGACACGAGTGAGAGAAGGAGAGAGGCAAATGAGATAGAAGTGAGTTGAGCGAGATTCTCATATGCATGTGAATCATCCTCTAAATACATGTGAATCACACTAGATATATCACTAGATACAGGGAGAAAGACGAGCAAGAGAGGAGAGTGCGAGCCAGAGAGTCAGAGACATTTATGCGAATTCACTTAGATACAATATCTATAAGATTACAAGTATCCAAGATGACATAATACATACATATGTCTTTTAACTTGGCTTCAAATCACATTTATGTCCTTCAATTTTGGGTGTGCACAAGTAGACACTTAAACTTATATAAAATTGAACAAATAAACACACGTCTTAGATGACATCCTACATTTTGTTTTTTGTCCTACGTGGTGTCCTACATGTATTTTGCCATGCAGAACTCATGGTTTTACTTGTTCAACTTTATACAAGTTTAAATGTCTATTTGTGCATGCCCAAAGTTGGAGGGTATAAATATAAAATGAAGTCAAGTTAAAGGGCTTCTTTATGTATTATGCCTATCCAAGATACATGTATCTGGATGTATCTAGACGCGCTAAATACATGTATTCGAAGTTCAAAATCTGATAAGATTTATAATATTACAAACATATTTAACTTCTAAACTAATGAGATTCCCATAAGTTACCCAACATTATTTTAATTTATCGAACTCGAATTTCAACGTCATCAATATCATCATCAGTGTCAATTTAGTTTACCGATTCAAGCTCCATAACACCATACATAAATAAAAAATTGAACCTATACACACGGGCGGCTCTACAGTATTAAAAAAAGATATGTGTCTTAAGCCCCAAATTTAAGGGGCCTCATTTTTAATAATAATAAGTTATAAGTTATTATTTTTTTAACAAATATTGAATACTATTTGTCGAAAAAGTTAACTTTTCATGAAAAAGGATGGAAATATATATTAGAAGAAATTTGACATATTTGGACTACTTTATCTCATGAAAAATAATTTAAATAAGAATGGTTATATCATCTATTGAAAACTAGAAGAAATCAGTTATATACAAGTTATTAACAATTCAAATTTAAGACCCCGTATGATTTTTGCTTTAGGTTACTAATATGCTTGAACTGCCCCTGCCTACTTATCCCAAATTAAAAATGGCAAACTCCGAAAATCGAAGCTCAAATGTATAATTGTGGGTGTTAACAATTCCATTCTCAGAAATGGATTAATTATGCCTTGTGATATAATTCCTCTCTTTTTTATAATCCATTTAAAAAGAAAAAAAATTAAAAGGATTTTTCTTAAATATTATAGCTCCAAAATAATGTTATGGAATAGAAGAAACTAGAATAGAAATTAAAGAGAGAATGAATGATAACTCTTTGTATTGATTCTTGCATTGATTTAAATAAAAGAGTTAGAGCCATCAATATGGGCTAGGCCCGTTGGGTCGGTCTGGCCTAACCCGAGATTTAATAGGGTTGGCTAAGATTTTTGGAGTCCATTTAAGAAAAAGAGTTTTTACCCCGGGCTGAAAAAGCCTGCTGATTTGTGGGGCTTGAGAAATATCGCTAGGGCCGGCCCGTAGGCCAATAAAAAATAATTTTAAAATATAATATAATACTAAAATTTAAAATTAAAGAGAGTCCAAACTCAAAACAATTAGATTAATATTTGTATTTTGATATTTATACTTTTACTTAAAAAAAACTAAATAAATATCATAAAGATAATTTTATTTGTCGATTTGATTAACAAGTAGTAACATTAAAATAATATAATATCTTTTTTCCAGTATTTATGATAATATTTTTAAATTATAATTTTATAATTGAATTTAATAATTATAAAAAAATATAAATTTTTTTAAAAAATGAGCTGGCCCGACAAGCATATAGACCACCTACTTGTGGATTGGGCCGACCATTTTCTGGCCCATACCAAAAATGGGCTAGCTCCGCCAGACATGTAAAATGTCAAAGCCTGTATGGGTTAGCCCGGATGGGGTGGACTAGCCCATATTGACAGCTCTAAAAAGAGTACATCCCTATTTGTAAGTAATTAAGTAGAATCTTTCATTAAAGAGAATTCTTCTAGATACTAAACTAAAATAAAAATAAATATTTTGCAATCAATGTAAACCCTAGATTTGAAAGAAAACTGAATACTATAAACTATTTTTAGACAAAAAAGAAAAGTAAAGATTCTACCAAATTTCAACATTCCCCCTCAAACTCAAGTTGGTATATCTAACTTGAGTTTGAACACTTAATTATTCTTCAAAAACATATTCTAATAGAATTCATCTTCACATTCCTCTTCTACTAATAATGCTTGTGATTTATTTGAGTATCTTTGAATTTGCACACTTTTGTAACATGACCTGTTTGTTTGCAACTTCAACATACCGCATCAGATCTCGACCAGCAGAATTTTTTCAAATGTGTTTTCTTTTTGCAATATTTGCAAGGAGGATAATCAACTTTTTTTTGATAGTTTGCATAAAAGATACCTTCAACAATTATCTTGTTTTGTTCTTGTGCTTGAAGAGCACTTATCAATTCAACAAGAGATATGGTAGAGAGATCTTTAGACTCTTCCAAAACAGATATTTTATACTCAAATCTCTCAGGAATAGTTATAAGAATCTTTTCAATATTCTATTATCATTGAAATCCTCACCAAGTAACCTGATTTTGTTGACAATCAAAGAAATTCTGTCAGAATAATTAGTGATAGTCTCACCCTCTTGCATCCTAAGAGATTCAAAATCTATTTTCAAATTCAGAATTTAATTTTGTCTGCCTCGTTAACTTCATCGGTACTCTTTTTCAAGTTTTTCCCAAGCTTCTTTTGTTGCCTCACATGCAATGATTTTAGAAAAGATTGAATCTGCAACTGAATTTTGAATTACAATTTCGACTTTGTGTTCTTTTATTTTCTCTTTTGAGTGAAGTTTGATTTTAGCATCAGAAGATTTTTCAGTGAGTTTGTATTCCATTACAGCTTCCCACAAATCATAAGCCTCAAGATATGACTTCATCTTAATAGCTCAAATTTGATAATATTCACCATTGAATGTTTGTGGGGCATTGAAAGAAAGAGTATTATTTGTCATGGTTTGAAAAATAAGGTTAAATTGATTAAAAGTAGCCCTGTGTTAAAAATAAAAGCACGGATTAAAATTGGACATGCGTTAAAAATAAAAGCACGGGTTACAAGTGGGTTGAAAATAGATATGAATTAAAAGTGGTTGAAAGTTCTTCTTCAACGAACTTACAAATCCATTAAGATCAATGTAAGACAGAAATCAATTAAATTCAATGTAAGACTCTGATACCACTGTTATAGAATGAAATAAACTAGAATGAGAAATTAAAGAAAGAATAAATAATAACTCTTTGTATTGATTCTTGCATTGATTCAAATAGAAGAGTACATTCCAATTTGTAAATAATTAAGAAGAGAATCCTTTTTAAAGGAGAATTCTTCTAGATACTAAAGTAAAATAAAACTAAATATTTTGCAATTAATGTAAACCCTAGACTTGAAAGAAAATTAAATACTATAAACTATTTTTGGACTAAAAAAATAAATAAAAAGATTTTACCAAATTTTAACAAATAAATGGTATTACATAATTGAGATAGAGAAAAATAATAATACTCCATCCGTCTAACAATAGTTGTTCACTATATTATTTTGAAATGTGCAACAATGCTTGTCCACTTTATGAAATTAATGAATTATTTTACACTTAATTTCTAATTTACTTTTTAATAATAATTATAATTATTTCCATATTACATTCTTCAAGACACTGTATTTATATATTCAAAGGCTGACATAGTAAAATATCCTTCTATTTAAAGTTTCTTAATGTGCGTGTCAAGTCAATAATTCTATTAAATTTTGATAAATTATTCTACAACAAAACATATTTATTATAAAACTTTTATAAAATCTAATTTAGTGTTGAGATTAGTTCAAATGGTTCAAGAAAGTAGTCATAGGGGAAGGGGGATTTCAACATTTAGCCATATAAGTGTTGTGTTTTGTAGGTGGAAAGGTCAATGGGTGGTAGCTACTCAGTTTTCTGTAGAATGGTTTTATAGTTAGAAATTATCCTAGTAGATCTTCTGTGAAAAATGGACATGATAGAATAGTTTGTATAAAGTGAAGACACGTGTTGAAAGACTTTTACTAATTGTCTATAATGCTATAAACTTTTATTGTTCAACTAAAAATATATGAATTAATTTGTGTGTACCTTTATTGTTCAACTAAAAATATGTGAACTAATTTGTGTTGTGTATAGATAAATATGACATACAAGTATGCGCATGGTAAGAATAAATTCGAGTAGATTAAGAGAAGAAATAATGAGGAGATACAGAGAATGAACAAGTGTAAGAACTAGAGAAGGAACCAGAACTAGAAGAGGAGCAGAAGCAACCAGAGTAATATGAGACATAAAAAGCTATATGTCATGTTTGTAACGTTGTTTTTGGTTTACTGAAATTGAAAATTTTGAAAATTATTGAACTGATGTGAAATGCCGGACTAAAGGACATGTTAAATAGCTTGATAGTTTGTTCTTGTGGATATCAATCAATTGCTATGAATTCCTGACATTGATATAGATATTCATCTGAAAAATGACTTGACAGAGAAGGTAAGACATAGAAAACAACTTGTTGTAGTTCTATTATCTCAATCGAGTTTGTTCGTAGAGTCAATAAGAACCGAAGTTAATTTCTTGACAATATGACTGTCGAAAAGAAAAATTATATGATATAACATGACTGTATTTAAGCCAAGAGATAATCACTTATACGATATGAAAAAATCAATTTCCCCTGAAAAGTTTTAAGTGTGGCTGGCCTCTAAATTTCAAAAATTTCAAAACAAATTTAATTCAAAGTGTTTTCAAAATGGACTATGGGTGTTGAGATTTCTCAAAAAAGGCCTAATTTAAATCTTACCTTCGGTAAATCTACATTATTGGATTCTCTGCAACCTTCTTCTTCTTTTTTTCTTCAAAAGTAAACCTAGTGGTCTCATTAATGGATAAAGATCTAGTCAAGTATAATCAGATCAATTAATGTTCAATTGCTTTATAGATTCATGTCATGTGTACCATATTATGATTTATGGTTGATATCCATTTAAATTATATACTCATCTTAATAATAAAAATAACAAAGTCATCAACTATTTTTATTATTAAAACTATTAAATAAAGCAATTAAATGTACCTTAGTTAATGTTTTCAAGAAAAAAAATTAAGGTTGGCGGAAATACTTCTCGGCCTATTTTACCCGCCAAAAAAAGAAAGTTTCAAAAGTTTAATTTAGCATAGATCATAACGTAATATTATCTTGAAGTTATCCTTGACTCACAAAAAGGTTTGCCCGCAAAATATAAATAATTTTAAAATGTTAATAGTTAAATGAGTATATTGACAAATAAAATAAAAGATTCATCCAATATAAACCTGATCACGAGGATGTAAATAAGACTTCTGTGAATGTGCTAAAGCATAAGAGAAAGGTCCCTACACAAGGTTACCGTAACATTTTAGTAAATCTAGGTCAGCACAAGCCATTTGTTGAGATGCACGTAAACCAGAATTCTTGAAAACACTTCCCTTTGATGTTAAATCTTATCAATTAATAAAAGAAACAATACATATAATTAGGTAAATATTGTAAAAGTTCATATCCATATATATGATAGATTCTAAAAATTGGAAAAAGAAAATTTAATATACCTAATTGAAAGTATTTGCATTATCAAATTGAGTCCTATCGTCAACTCTCGATTCATTTTGATTAACAGAATTTGACTTGTTTCCTCGAGCTTTCTTCGTTTTGAGTTCTCCTCGAGAGAACCTTTGACCCTCTTTTGGTGTCGCTTTCCATCTTTTTTTAAAATTTTTTTGGCTTTTGTGAGAATATTTTTACTAAAATTTTCTTCTGCTAAATTGCTAGTAGAAGGAGATGAAGTTGTCACTTTCATGATTTTCTTTAGCTTTGCACCTAACTCATTTGTACATGCTATTGTTGTCTCATATCCATCGTCTATTTCAGAAGCTTTTGTTACCATCCTAACAAATATTGGACAAAGAAGTTTATATCGATTCATAGCAATCAACTTCGAATCACTAATTTCTATTTTCTTAAAGAGAAAAGATGTAAAAATTTTCCTATTTTTTTATAAAAATTAAACGATTTTTTTCTTAAAGAGAAAAGATATAAAATCCCCCTTAAACTTGTCCTCACAATTTACTTTAGCACTTTAACCATACGAGTATTTCTTTACCCCCATAATTTAATTACCCCTTAAAGAGTGACGTGACAATATTTGTATCACCAACTTTCTATAAGCGTGTGAGAAAGGAAAAGACATAAAAAAAACTAACACATGTCATCTATTTACTAAGTACACTAATTTTTAAATATTTTATTTTGAATTGACTTTTCTCTCTCTTTATTTTTCTTTTTCTGCATCATCTTCTTCATTTTTTTTTTCCTTTTTTGTTCTTTTTCTGGATCTTCTTCTTCATTTTTTTTGTCTTCCCATAACTTCTTCTCTTTTTTATTCTTTCCATTTAGTTCAAGTAAACATTTTCTCTTAAATATAAATTCTTTCACATTTTTCCTTCTTCTTTTCTTTTCTATTTTTAATCGTTTCTTCTTTTTTTTTTTTACAAAAAAATTGGTGTTTGATTTATCGACGCTATTTTTGACATCATTGAAGATTATTAGATCTATCAATTTAAAGATTTATCTGAATAAAGTTGATTTTCATTAAAAATAAGTTCGGAGATATTATTGATAAAAGATTAACTTTGGATATTTCGTCCAATTCATTAATAAATTTTTATTTTCATGCAAATAATTTTTTTTAATCTTTGTGAAGAGTGATACGATGTAAATAAACTGAAAATGCAATTGAAATTTGAATTATAATTTGTATATTGAAGAGTAAATTTATTGATGGGTTTAATTTTTGGCTTTTAAAAAAAATTATCATGAAGATTTAAGCAATTAGTTAGAATTTTAGTTAATTTATACGTGGACGAATGAAAATGTGTGTGACTCAACACACCCAGCCTTCAACTGGGTTGATGATGAGAGGTTGAAAAGAATCACTTAAAAGATGTTAAGGGGGTATTTAAGCACCCGTATAGTTAAAGTGCTAAAGTAAGTCGTGCCGACAAGTTTAGAGGTAATTTTATGTCTTTTCTCTTTCTTAAATGTTATAGTGCCAAAATAAATGGTATTACATAATTGAGATAGAGAAAAATAATAATACTCCATCCGTTCAACAATAGTTGTCCACTATATTATTTTGAGATGTCTAACAATATTTATCCACTTTATGAAATCAATGTATTATTGACACACTCCTTAACAATCTTTATATAGAAGAGTAATTTACTATATCGAATATAATAAATATAGTTTCTAGATAAATATAATATGAAAATAATTATGATTAATGTGATGTAATAATATTAGGCATGCATTTTGAAAATTTTCTATTCAAAGAATAATCATATAAGGAGAGATCAAGGGGTAATCAATCATATACTCTCCATTTTAATTTGTTGTTTATTTCTGATTTGATATAAAATTTTAAAATAATAATTTTTTAAATATATTATAATCTTAAATTAAAAATATGTAAAATACATTAAGGGCTTGTTTGGAAGGACACCCTGGTAATTAAGTTTAGTGTAATTACATTGTCTGTCCTATTTGGTTGGACGAGTAATTACTTGGTCAACAGATAATTGGTGTAATTGGCAGGAGGTAATACACTCTACAATTGGGTTGTTAATTGTTGTTACATGGTGTAATTACCAGTTGATTACTATTTAATTCTTTTTTAATTATTATTTCTTTTTTATTATTTTTATTTTAATTTTTTTATTTATATTATTTTAAGTTCTTTATATTATTATTATTATTCTAAAAGTTTATTTTTTTTATATTATTATATTTATTTTCTTATTGTTCTCAACCTTACTTTACGTGATTCTATGCAATTTTTTCGTATCATCTATTTCTTTATGTCATGCTTATTTTCTTATTAGCATAGTTTTATTAGTATTTTAATTTTCAAATTAAAATAGAATTTAGGGAAAATCAATAAGTACCCCCTCAACCTATGTCTGAAATCTGAGAGACACACTTATACAATACTAAGGTCCTATTACCCCCCTGAACTTAATTTATTAATAATTTTCTACCCCTTTTCAGCCTACGTGACACTAGTTTAAAAAAAATGTCAATACACGTTGGGCCCACAAGATAGTGCCACGTAAGCCGAAAAGGGGTAGAAAATTATTTATAAAATAAGTTCAAGGGGGTAATAGGACTTTAGTATAGTATAAGTGTGTCTCTGGGATTTCAGGCATAGGTTGAGGGTACTTGTGCATTATCCCTAGAATTTATTGTTAAGTAAGGTTTTAGACTTATATTTTTTTTCTTTTAAAAAAATAAAAATATATCATATTTATGTATGCTATGTTCACATTTTCTATGAGTATTATGTTAATTTTTTTATTTTGAATTTATAACTTATGTTATATTTTCAATTTCATTTGTTTTAGTAATATTGAATTCACATTGCACATCATTTTTTAAATTAGACTTGATAGATTATCTTTTTGTTAAATATTTCATAATTTAATTTTATTTATTTATTAATCTTTTTATCAAACTTGCATTTCACGATGTTCATATAAACTTCGTACTTTTGGTTTTTATGATCAATTCAAGTGAAATATATTAATTTGAAAAGATATAAATCAATTATTTTTTCTTAATATTAGTTAAAGAATATATGTTTATTAATTAATATATTTTCAAAAAAATATATATATCTTAAATAATTAATTTCATGTCATTATAAAGTTTCTTATTTGTCTAGTATAAATTTTAAATAATTAATTTTATTTTAAAATTTAATATAATTTTATGATTGCAACTGTGCATCTAAACAGAACGTGTGTAATTATATTGTTGATATCCAAACAAGACATGTGACAATCAAACAGGTTAGTGTAATTACTAGGCTGGTAATTATTATCCTAATAATTACATCAATTCCAATTACCATGTGACTTTTCAAACAGACCCCAAATAATATTATTTCATTTTATGATATTAAACATTCATATAAACCAATAAATAAAAAATTACTAAAAATAATACTTCTTTTATGCTAATTTATGCCACATATTTTGGATTTCAAGATGTAATTAAGTCTATTTATAATCATAAATTTTTCATATATCTTTTGAATATTTTAAATTATCGATTATTATAATATATAATACTATAAATATGATACATATAGTATATTAATTGTCTATAGACCTAGAACAAGCGGAAAAATCCGAAAAGAGAAGATTTAAGGAGCCGTTTGGTAGGATGTATTAATTAAAATAGTCCTTGGATTAAAATTTAACCCCCCCTAATACAATGTTTAGTTACCCAATTCAACTCAAACATACCTAATACATGGATAACTTAATACATCATATGTGGTCTTATCTAATACCAAGGATACCTAGGGATTACTAATCCAAGGTTTACTAATACTTGGACAAGGAAACGAAATGACCGAATTGCCCCTCAATTTCTCTATACATCCTTTAGAATTGATAAAGAATTCACGCTACTCTACTTTTTGGCGCCTTTACTTTTTTCTTTCGCGGTCTTTTCTCGTCTTTGGCTATGGAGAAGGCATAGCGTGTAGGGTTAATTTCTGAACAACATCGTCACTATTAGCCGTGTAGGGTTTATACAGGTTTGGACTTTTTTCTTTTCTTCTTTTCTTTTGTTCTTGTTCCCAAATGGTTGTAAATAGGTGAATTGAAATGTCCTTGCAAATTAATAAGTATTTTGTGGTTTGAAAGTTTCTGAACAACATCGTCACCATTAGTATTTATGCTTAAAATTTAAAGGTTTCTGTTCATATTGTGTGTATTGATTTTGTCTAATTTTTATGAAAAACTTAGGTGTTATTATGGATCTTCAACGTCTTTCGAGTATTGATTATATTATTCTTGAGAAGATAATGTGCCAACAATTTCTTGTAGTCCGTATTTGCGTTTTTATGGCTATTCATGGTCATTCATTAAGAAGGCAATACAGAAATGTGCATGAGATTAGGTACCGTATGAGTGTCCGAATACCAAAAGTTATTTCTCACTTAAATTGTATCATAAATGATAGTGATATTGTATGTATTGACAAGTTAAGAATGGATAGAAATGCCTTTCATAATTTAGTTCTATTAACTAAGGATGTCGGAGGTTTGACTGATGGTAAGTATATGTCAAGAAGTGAAAAGCTAGCAATGTTCTTAAACATCTTGGCTCATCACGAGAAGAACAGATCTATCAAGGTCGATTATATTAGATCTGGATGGAGCGTAAGTCAAGCTTTTAATGAGTGCTTGAGATCTATACTCAAACTAACTCCACTGTTCCTTGTCAATCCTAAACCAATTCTTGAAAATGAGATTGAAGATCGATGGACATGGTTTAAGGTAGGTGAGATTAATTTTAGCATTTGTATATGATTAAATAATGTAATTTTACTAAGAATTCGTTCTAGTACGAGATAACTCTATATTTTTTATATGGTTGTTTAGGTGCACTAGATGGTACTTACATTCACATTAGAGTTCCATCTGTACAAACCAAGATATAGGACAAGGAAGGGAGATATAGCTACTAATGTATTGGGAGTTTGTGATAGAAATCTCAATTTTACTTATGTGTTACCTGGTTGGGAAGGATCAGCTGCTGATGGTCGTGTATTACGAGACGCTGTAGTGCGGCGCAATGGTTTAAAAATTCCCGAGGATATGCCATGTACATATGCATATAAGAACACAAAAAGAATGATGTCTTTAATTTTTTGAGAAGGTAACTGTACATGAAAAGAATAGAAAAGTAACTAAATTTTATGTTTATATTATAGGTAATTATTATTTATGTGATGGAGGATATTCAAATGGAAAAGGTTTTCTTTCACCTTACCGAGGGTATAGATATTGGTTAAGGGATTGGCAAGGTGACAACCCCCCACCTCGATGTCGAGAAGAACTTTTTAATATGAAGCATGCTAGTGCTCGTAATGTTATCGAAAGGGCGTTTGGTCTCTTGAAAGGGCGTTGGGGAATTCTTAGGAGTTCTTCGTGGTACTCTGTTAAAGTTCATAACAGAATTATAAGTGCTTGTTGTTTGATTCACAACTATATCCGTAGAGAGATGGATATGGATCCTTTAGACATGGATATGGAAGAACAAGTTGAGAATCAACCTGAACATATTGATCTTGTTGAATCGTCTGAAGAGTGGACCACTTGGAGGGATGAGTTGGCTCAATCAATGTGGAATGCAAGATCTAATCAGTGATGACACGTTAAGTTTTTTTTTTTTTGCGATGAATTTAGCTAGCTTGGGCTTTAAGGTCAGCCGTTTATCAGAAGTTAGAATCTCTTTTCTGTTTTAGATTTTGTACTAGTTAATTGCGAATCTTAAATCCTTTTTGTAACTTTTGGAATATGTTGTTATGAAATTTGTGGTTTTCTTAATATGTTATAATTATTACTCTTCATCACTTCCTCTAATAGTAAAATTTAACTTTATTTTACAACTCCAATCTCCTAAAGTTACAAGAACCGTGCCACACTAGTGCAGATTATAATTTCTGAAAGTTGATAGAGGAAATGAAAATTAAATGATGAGTATGCATATGTAGAGAAAGGAATTAGTATTGTTGTTCCTATCTTTGATTTGCAGCAACCATGAAGATGGTCATTAGAGAAAGGAACAAATTGATAATGTCTACATGCAAGACTATAGAGAAAGGAATTTACCTATGTATTGTAGACAATGTATCCACTTGAAGCTAGTCAGTTTCTCGACCTAATTCCACTTGTGAATGTTTGCATGAACACCTGTTAAATGCAATATCTTTTAAGCTACTAATCTGGAGAGTCTAATGTTTTCTGAATATATCAGTTTCTCCTACATTTTGTTTTTTCATATAAAGTTTTCTAAAAACAGTTCTTGAATTCATGACAAGGTTATAGATTTGTTCAACTATTTTATGTGTGCATTATTGTTATTATCATTATTATTTTCTTCCTATTTATTATTATAATCTATTCCACAAGAATATAAAGGCAAAATGAGCAGTCAAACATCTTCCCACACATCAAAAAGATCAAGAAATTCAACTCCTCCGACTAGAAGGACATGGACTGCAGCAGAAGAACGAACTCTTATAGATGGATTAAAAGAGTTATGTGTTAATGGTTGGAGAGGTGATAATGGAACCTTCAAGCCTGAATATCTAAAGGTATTAGAATGTTATTTATGTGAACATCATCCTAACAGCAAATTGAAAGGTGAACCACATGTATTATCTAAAATAAGATATTGGAAGAAATGTTACGCAAGTATAGCTATGCTAAAGAGCCGAAGTGGATTGGGATTTCAATACAGTGATGGAGCTATAATAGTTGATGATCCCAAATTTTGGGATGACTTCCTAAAGGTAATTAATACTTTATCAAAGTTATTATTAGTATAAGTATTTGTGCATTAGTGTCAACCCAAACATAGCTGCTACAACCCAAACATAGCTGCTACAGTGAACATTAATAAGTCTTTTAGCTTGAATATGAAAAAGTAGTGTCCAATAAATTTAGATTTCAAAGATACCGATTGCACAACTTAGAGAGATTTTTAGTTGTTCATGATTATAGTTATGTATTTATATATGTGTTCTGAAAGAGTTATTAACTGAGTTATATTATGTTGCTTTGTTTTATTTTGTGATTGTTTTAATATATTGCTTTGTTTTATTTTGTGATTGTTTTCTAGGTTGATCCAAATGCCAAAAACATGAATACGAAAAAATGGCCGATGTTTGTGGATTGGGAGGAAATCTTTGGCAAGGATAGAGCAACAGGGGAGTTCGCAGAAGGCCCATTAGATGCTGTTGAGGAAATGCAAAGGAGTCAATCCTCAGTAATGTTTAACGATATGAGTTTGGGATTTCCTATTGATCTTGATGGCGATGAAGAAGCTGGTTCTAGTCATAAACCTAATGTGACTACGGGAGAAGCTGAAAATGCTACTGGAGCTAATACATTTCCTGAAGCATCTCAAAATGAAAGTGCTGAAGCATTTGAACCTGAAGAAGCTGGATCCTAACAAACAAATAAACAAGGTGAGTATACCAAAAGATCGTCTAATTTCAATGAAAAGGAGAAATGCAAGAAAAGAAAAAAGATCCCGGAGAATGATTCTGAGATATTTATTAAGGGTATGGTTGAGGTTTTAAAAAACTTTACTGACAGCCAAGACAAACGAATGGGTGCCTTGATTGACAAGATTGGAAATCGTGACCAATCTGATCTTCGTGATCAAATTTATTCCATCATTGAATCCCCTATGTTTGAGTTGTACTCCACAGAGCAACACATCAAAGCAACAATGATTCTTTGTGATGACGTCAAAAAGATGGAATTATTTATACGCATGGGTGAACTTGAGCGTCAAACTATGATGTTTATGATGATCAATGATAAACTTTGAAGTATGGTAGACTTCAAGATAAGTGGAAAGTTCATTTTGCTAGTTTTGCTTAATTGAAGACCTTTAAATATTTGAGTGTAGTGTCACTTTTTGATACCTCGGATAATGTCCTATATTGAAAATGATTGGCGTAAGACGGACACGAGGACAATAGCTTTTGTGTAACTAGAATCTATGGAAACACTTGAATGTGGTATCACATGTGATAAACTCATGATGTATGTAAATGTGTTTATTTGGCTTGCTTTTGTCAATTGATGTACATGATTCTCGCTTCTTCTTTTCTCCTTTTCTCAGTATATACTGAAATGTGAAATGTGTTGTGAATGGATGTTGGATATGTATATTCCTTCTTTTGTGTTGTACTTTGTTCGTTCTTTTCCTTTGTTGTTCTTCACTTCAAAGTCAAGCTGATATAAGTGAGCATGAGTTGTTTGGCCTTCTGCATTTTCTCACTGCACTTATTTTGAGTGGTTACTTAATTTCCGTTTCGCTCTATATCTATATTGAAGTTGCGGAAGTCCTACATGCATCACTCATAAATCAGGATATCAGTATGTGTGATGATGAGACAGGAACTCTTGCTCAAGCTCGTCCTTTCGGACAAAACTGACACTTTGACGTGCAGTCAAAAATAGACTTTGGATTCATCTTGAAACTGTTAAAAGAAACCTCAAACCTGCATAAGGGGGTTCGTTTTTTATTTTTGCAGCATTGTCTATGATAGATTAGCAAAGAAAATATTTGAAGTTTTATACAGGCTTGTAACTTCTTACTACCGGCCATTTGTCCTGCTTTCATCAAAGTGATACGATTGCGTTCGTATTCAAGTCGGCCTTACTTACTATTGTATGATGCTTCTGGTCTATTCTAGGCATAAACTTGAATCCCATTACAAAGTTGTCCAAATTTGCTTAAAGTTAGCTATTACTAGCACTTGCAAGATGTTATTTCGATGCAGCTTAAGAACTAGGAGAAGAATTGGAGAGTTGCATATTTGTTATCTATCAAATTCTAAAGGCTGCTTTGGTTTATGACAAATGAAGTTTTACAGTGTTCAATATTTGAGATAGAGACAATGTAGCAGGAAAGCTTCAGGTGGTTTGCTCAGGTTGCTTAATTTTGCTAACTTTATATGAAGTTGTGATCAAACTATATTTCTTTTAGCATTAGAAACTTCTGCTGTTGTCCACCCTACTTGAACTTTAGTTTTATTTTATATTTTCTTGTTTTCTTAAGAGAGGAGGGAGGTACGCCTTAGTCGGGATACTTAAAATAACGTCTTCTCGTTTATGACTTGAGGTTTCCTCAAGTGAATTAAGTTTGTTAAGCACTTCATATTCAAGTTGTAGACGTAATAGATATGGTAATTACATGAAATAGATAACATAATAATTCAGGGGTAAAATTGGAAAAAAGTTATTTTTAAGAGTTTTAAGCCAAACACAAGATTTGAATAAGCAATAAACCAAACATTGGATAAAAAATAATCCCTGCATTGCTAATCCCTGCATTGCTAATCCCTGTATTACTAATCCCTGCGTTACTAATCCCTGTATTACTCCTTTTTGTACCAAACGACCCCTAAGTGTCTTAGGAAATTCAAGCTTGAATTCGAGGTCGGTGATGATTGTGATTCTATGATTGTGTGATATATTTTGATTCTTGCTTCATTATGATGCATGTATGGATGCAAATGTTGCATTATTGATCACACTAAATGTAAATGAATATGAACAAATAATTATATGTCATGAATCACTTCTTGATTAAATGATTTTGAGAATATACTTGTGATTGTGGTGTGTTGAATGGATTGGTAGTCACGTTTCAACATAATTAATTGGGATTGGTTGTCACATTCCGACATAACTTATTAAGATCGGTTGCCACGTTCCGGCATAACTAATTGGGATTGGTTGCCACGTTTCGAGATAACATTGGATCGGGTATCACGTTTCGGTATGCTAACTGTTTGGGTTTGGGTTCCATGATAGGACCAACTACTTGATATTACTGTGATATTTCAGAATTGTGAAATGCCCCGTTGTTCGTAAATAATGACGATGTATATATTTGGTGTACGCATGTTATTATTATGTTGTATTGACTTACTTATGTTGCACTTAATGGGATAGTCGCGTGATCCTACCAGTAAATTGTGGTTGTGTACTGATATTGCACTTGCTCTTTCTTTGTCGAATATAGGGCATCTTCACGTGACTATTGATAGACCTCATTTATGTAACTATTGAGCGTGACCAGTTTCAAGAGTGAGCCAGTTCTTTCAAGCTGCCATGAATCTTTCTTGTTTAAGTCCACTCTTTTCGGGCCCAAAATTTTATTTAAGGTATTGTTTAGTTTCGAAGTTGTACCCCTTGTTCTTAGACTTGTCATTAGTAAAATTTTTGTACAATGACTCAGGTTTTAGGAGTTGTTCTTCCGCATTAGTTTGGTTAGTTATTTGTTTAAACTTTTGAAGTTTATGGAAACTTTATATTTTTATTGTCATTTAAATTTGCTTCCATATCTTTAAATAGGTTAGTTTTCATATAATTATTAGTTTAAATTAGAATAATGATTCTCTCACCAAAAGATTAACATGACGATCTGAATCGTGACACTCTCTGGTCCATGGATCATGATGATCACGGAAAGTACTCTCTTGTTTGCTAACAGGTGAATGACTATCATAATTATATCCTCTTTCTAAAATTTAATTTTTTCAATTCATCTACACACCTGTCCCTGTACCTTACCACCTAAGTTTAACATCCCTTTATTTAACTCATCTACCTGCACCACTATTCATTTATTTTCATTCAAATCACACCATCACAATGAGTTATCAACATGTTCATGAAGGTTCTTACCCTGACTACCCTCCACCAGGTAACAAATATTTCCCAATCGATGAGTCCGTGTCGGATTTTTCAAAAATTATGTATTTTTCTAAGAATTAAAACTGAGCAACTATTGCAACTATTGATTAATTGATTGATTGTTGTGTGATTGAACTTAATTTGTGTTTTGAATTGACAATTTTTGTTTTTTTTAGGGTATGGACCACCACCGCCACCGCAACCACAAGGATACCCAGGGCAGGGGATGCCACCGCCACCGGGGTTTTATAACGGAGGGTATCCTCCACCACCACCTCCTGGACCTCAGGGTTATCAGGGGTATTTTAATGATCAATATCCTCCACCACCACCACCTCAGCATATGTATCATGATGGTGGTGGTGGTGGCTACTATCGTAATGACGATGGATGTTCTTCATTTCTAAGAGGATGGTATTTTATCTTGCTTTTTCTAACTATGTGTTTGAACTTTTGTTAAATCGTATGTTCCTAAGTCCGGATGAAGGAAGAGGGTTGTGGTAAGGCTGGTAGCTAGGGTTAAACTAGCTAATTTTATGATGCAAGGGTAGAGATATTAGTAGTGTAAGTATGATAGGAAAATAAGTGAGTTTTTTACTTATTTTCTTGTGTTCGGTATGCAAGTAAGCGAAAATTTTTATCCTAAAAGCATTTGTATATAATTTAGACAAATACTAAAATGCTATGAGAGGTGAAGATGGTTGGGATGTGGGCTATGAGGGGTAGGGTGAAAATGAGTGTGTTGAGAAGTGGGGAGAGCACTATCAATGTGGAATGCTTATCCTGTTTGTTGACAGGCCAAAATGCAACCTAGTACGTAAGACAAAGCGAGTCGATAATAAGTGAGGATAGTGTTTCATTTATGATCATTGGTAAGGTTAAGTTTTGATGTATTTGCATTTTTAAGTCATGTAGAACTTGTTTTTTCGAGAATACTAAGCAGGCTGGATTTAGTGCTGAATGTGGAATTAAGTGAGAAAGATTGAGAACTAACTGGATGACAACACGAGAACTGTTTATCTTTTAGGCGTAGTTGGATTTGTTGATCTCGAGTTCTTTTTTGTGGCAAAGGGGTACTTGACTCGATCATGACCAGGATCCACAAAGTTCAGCTTAAATGAGAGATTATGAGCCCAAATAGAAGGAAGGAAGTTGGAGGGTTGCATCACATATGCGGACTACCTGTACTCCGTAGGGCATGGTTCTTAGGATCCGCATGTGTTATTTGTATGGTTCTATTCTTTAGCCACATAGACTATTTTAAGTAACGAGCTGCCTTAGGTGAACAATGGTGGTGAGTTCAATACTTCAATACATTAATTCTGCTGCCTTATAACTTGACTTGTAGGAGTGTCTGTATAAACTATGCACGTGTTTTGTGAAAACATGTCATCATGGTAAATTATTTCTGATATCAATAAAAAGGGATAGAATCTAAGTGATGTTCAGAGAAGAAGAATCTCTCTCTGATGTGAAGTGTTTTATCATGTTATTCAGTCATCATATAAGAAAAGAATGTGATAAGTGAACAAATAATGAACATAGTGCTTGCAAAATGAGTTGTTCAAGGAGCACACTTAAGGAACCTATACATCACGATTTGGTTTTAGTATAGCACCTTTGGAATGGCCAGTTGCAAAAAGTGAGTGAGATGCATTCTTTCATTTGTCCTGGTCAGAGACATTCTATCACATTTGATGCAACTCATATTTCATCTTTTGGGAACTTGTGTTTCAAGAGTAGTCATGAGGAATTTAGATTGCTGATCAACCCATGTAACATGACACGGTGGATGGTCAGATTGAAAAGATCCTTTATGATAAACCTATTAACAACCGAAGACCATTCTTTTCTTTTGGTGTATTTGGACAGGTTCATGCTGGATCTGAATCTGAATGGATCACGCCTAGTTGAGGTTTTAGTTAGGAGGTTAAGAAGAAAGGTTTTGTTTACTTGCGTGCCTTGATATATTATCCTAAATTTTGTCTCCTCATGTGTTGTTTACATTCTGCCTTTTTTCTTTGCAACATATAACTGTTCTGAGTAAACAAAGCTTCAGGCGAACTGTTAGTAATGAGTACAAGAACACAGTTCTGTAGCCCACTCTTAGTAGCGAGTCAAAAATTGTTGGAATATCCTTATAATTTATGCATGTGTTTTCTTACATCCAACGTCATTATGATTAGTTCTGTCTAATGTCAATTAGAGACAGGGTAATTTTGAGATAGTAAGGATCTCTTCCTATGTGAAGTGTTTTACTCATGTTTTTCAACTATTATATAGAAAAAGAATTCGACAAGTCAGTAAATACAGGGAATAGTCCTACCTGAATGAAGCCGTTCAGGCAAGCAGATTGCCATCAGTTCATTGGATCAACAAGATTTTGTTATTGCTTACACCTTTGGTATAACAAGCTGCATATCACGATTCTTGCCAAGTTTTTCTGGTTGAAGACATACTCCAACCTATTAGCAAAACTCATTGTCTTGTCTAATCTTCTGCTTAGCACTTCAACATGATTAACAGTCTTGTGGTTCTTTCTTTATTAAGACATCTTTATTTTTTTTTGATAACCGAGGAATCTCCGAAGTGTCATCTAGTGCACGGTTTGAAACTCAGAGGATGATGGCCCTTTCTTCCTCTATCTTCTTCCCTGAAAATACTAGTTTTTTGTCAAATGTAGAGTTCAATCTCATGAGATGCGCCTAACCCACAGTTGGGTGCTGCTCTCTTGACACAAGACCAAAACCCCTTGAGCTAATTAAGATGGCCATTGTTACCATCCTAGAGAACCATCTTCCTTAGATTTCAACTGTAATTCCTATTCTTGGAGTTTCTTACTTACCCTGGGATATACATGAAGAAGGTCAATTGGATGTTTGAACACGAATTAGTTAGCCATTTGTTCATCTTGTAGCTAACAACACCAATGAGTTTTTCCTATTTTGTGAAACCACAAGAGGTTTTTATTTCTGTCCTAGTCTTATTTCATGTCTGCATTAAAACTCTTTTCATCTTGTGGCTTAAAGCTGCATTTCTCTTTTGCTGCTCATAAAGTCTTCGCGAACCTACAAGGACTCTGTTTTCCTTTTTTCTGTTGCAAACTTCAGGTTCAGAATTGTTTTTGTCAGATCTATTCCTTCAACTATATATTGATACGAGTGTATTTAAATTCCAAGGAGTAAGAGTAACTCAACCGACAAAAGATTGCATTACAGAGAGTTTCTTAGGTTGCCCTTGGTAGAAAGAGTCAAAGAGGTTATGCAAGTGCATTTTCGTGTTTCAACTGCCGAGATCCTTTTTTTCCCACCTGTTACATCTCTACCAGTGAGCAATCCTTGCAAGAAGTATAAGTTTGGTGAATTTACGTAAGCTAATGCAATGCTCTTACGTGTTATTACATCTCTGTCTCTTACATGTCCAAATTCTTGCTTATGGGGATGGTTGAAAGGAAGGAAGGGGGAGAGTTACAAGCCGAAACATAGAAGAAAAATGATAAGATAAATAGGTCGGGTTAGCTAAGAAATATTGAGCATATCACATGCGAAATAGAGGGAAACTAGACGGTAATAAGGTGATACATTACTTGATTAAAGATGCGAAGAAAATCATGATAAACACACACACAAGAGTGTATATAACTTTTGGTTTTGATTTTCTATTCCTTTCATCTCATCTATTTATACTGTTTGCTTAAAACTGATGTTTTCTGCAGTTTGGCTACTCTTTGTTGTTGCTGTCTTTTGGAGGAGTGCTGCCTCTAATCCGCTGAACGCCATCTTATTGGTTCGTCAAATTGCTACGACTTGTGGGCATAATCTTGAAGATATCATCAGACTCCTCTCTGCGAATTACGTATGTGTGAAGAACTTAAACTGTCAAAACATTTATATTGTTAGTAATTTTGTGTTGTGGCAATTGAATTATGAAGGATGTGTTTGTGCTAGAAATATTATTTACACAACTCCTGGATTTCATAAGATGTAATATTTCTGTTACTATCATGTTTGTTTGTGAATTGTCATGTCGCTTGTATTTACAGATCATATAAGTTTTTCTCACTTGTGTTATTAAAGGGAAAAGGATCAAATATATCCCTGTAATATCCGCGATCCGCGATCGCAATAGTTTTGTCCTAAACTTTTTTGGTCCAATATCGTTCCTTCCTTGGGGAAAAGGTGCATACATACCCTCCCACTATTGGTGTTACAATGGGGATGAACCTTAAAATAGGCTTATAAAAGTGATGTGTTTCAATTTATGTTGGCACATCACATTAGAAAATTTTAAAGCAAAATTAAGTTTTTCTCTAATTGAAATTTATTTGTATGATTTTTTAATTTTAATTTTTTAATTATTATATGAGTAATACTATTTTAGTGATGCCATGTAATAGGGCAGGGGTGGCTTCTTTGTTGACTTAGAGCCGTCCCAGGACATTCTTTGTCGAAAAATTATATTCTTTTGTTAAATGATTTAAAGTTGGATATTCTAGATAAAACCTACGCTTGTGGTACAGTGGTAAATAGTGTCCATTTGAATTAAGTAATTTTGTTGTCCATGTGTTCAGATAATATGTGTTACTTTCTCTGTCTTAATTTATGTGACAAAGACACAGATGAAATTTGAAAATAAACCAAATTTTTAATATGATTTTTAAATAACATTTAAATAATACGCTCTTTGTTCGCTATTACTTGTCACAGTTGAACTTAACACACCTATTAAAAAAATAATAATTAGCTTACTATTCATTAAGCTACCCTTGTCATTTAATTGATGTTTAGTAAATATCAAAACATGATTGGAAGAATACGTAATTAATATTAAGTATCTATTAAAAATGATAAATCAAAATGAATATATTATCAAAATGAATAATGCTAAATGGCAAAAAAAAAAATTGATCAGAATTTAGCTAGAAATATAAGAACTCTATAATATCTTTTTTATTTTGTAACAAACCGATCTTTTTCCATTTTTAATTAAAGAGCATCAAAATTAACATGATAAAAATGTCCAAAAAACTGATTTATAGCATGAATATATTATTTTTTATCATTCTAAATAAATTATGACCAAATTTTCTGACCAAAAAAATTTTTGCTATCACAATAATAGACAAATAAAAATAACAAGTTAGAATAATTAGCACATTTACGAACGTGCACTCTACTTGCACCAGGTTCATAACTAGAAATTCCCAACTTTTTTCGTAGTCACATTTTACTCGTGCAAACACTCAACTTCCACACTTCCCTTATATATATATATATATATATATATATATATATATATATATATATATATATATATATATATATATATATATATATATATATAAACTATCTTTTAATTGTTTTATTGGTTGATTTTATCCCTATCGTTAAAAGCAAGTTATTTTTACCCATGCCGTCAATAAACTTAACAAATATACTTTTATTTAGATGGAAAGTCCCGAATCAATTAAAATTACCCGATTTTATGTAAATTACCCATTTTAATCTAACTCGATCCACTTAATAATATAACCTATTTTTACATTTGAACTTTGAGCTGTATTGATGAAATCAGGATAAAAAGAAAAATTTCTTTCAAGTTTGATCTCAGAGGTTAATGAAACTAAAGATTCCGAATTCGATGAGCTTTGGAATAAAGGGTACCACTTGTTTCTGGTGAAGAAGAAGAAGAACAATAATTTTCCATGAAACTAACACCATCAAAATGATGTTGCCTTATCATGTCTAGTGAAGAAGAATCCATTTTTAAAAAAGTAAAATTTGAAGAAAAAGAGATTTTTTTTTTATAAAAAGAATATTGTTGGCGGAATATTTATGAAAGAATTAAAAAATGGAGATTATAAAGGGTGGAAAAAATTAATTTCAATGGAGGTTTCTTGGATGGAAAAATTTATCTGGGTAGATTGTTGACCTCAAATATGACTTGGAAAATCGGGTATATTATTAAGTGGGTCGAATCGGGTTAAAATTGAGTAATTTAAGTAAAATTGGATAATTTTAATTGATTTGGGGCTTTCCCTCTAAGGAGGGGTATATTTGTTAAGTTTATTGACGGCAAAGGTAAAAATAACTTGCTTTTAACGATAGGGGCAAAATCAACCAATAAAACAAATTTGAGGGATAATTTTGACCCTTTTCCCTATATATAAACTCATGTTGAAATAAAGGATTGTTTAGCGGGTGAAAAAAGAACAATAATTTTCGCATATTCAACAGGATTGTTTTATCCTACATTTGATAATTTCATACAAAAGATAAGAATAAAATAATCTCATAAAATATTTTTATGAGAAACTTTCACATATAACCACTCAAAAATAGCCTAATTACTCTCCATAGATATATTTTGATAGATACAATTCATAGCTACGTGTTATAGGGAGGAGAGAGGCAAGCGAGACTGGGAGAGAGAGGAGAGAGGCGAGCGAGAGAGGGCAAAGAGTGGGAGAGAGGTGAATTGTATATGTATATCAGTTAGATAATTGTATATTATACATATGCATTTGTATATATGGCAAGAGAGATTGAGAGATGGAGGAGAGAGGCGAGCGAGATTAGAAGAGAGAGCAGAGAGGCGAGCGCGAGAGGGCAAAGAGTGGGAGAGAGGTGCATTGTATATGTATATCGATTAGATAATTGTATATTATACGTATGCATTTGTATATCTGACAAGCGAGATTGGGAGAGGGAGGAGAGAGGTTAGCGAGATTGAGAGAAGGAGGAGAGAGGTGAGCGAGAGAGGTGCTTGTATATGTATATCGATTGGATAATTGTATATTATATGTATGCATTTGTATATATGACAAGCGAGATTGGGAGAGGGAGGAGAACGTGAGTGAGATTGGGAGAGGGAAAAGAGAGGCGAGCGAGAGAAGGCAAAGAGTGAGAGAGAGGTGAATTGTATATGTACATTGGTTAGATAACTGTATATTATACATATATATTTGTATATTCTATCAAATTATACATATACCAAACGTGGCTAATTGTACAAATTCAAAGTCAACCCACGTAAATAATGTATAATGTTAGTCTTGAGTGGTAATTATAGCAAACTATAGTTATGATGAGTAATTAAGTAGTATAAGTTTGCTTAACCGCAGAATTTTCCCTATTCTTATCTATCTCATTCCACTAATGAAAACGACTTTAAAAGAGTTATATCTAGAGTTGTCAAAAAGGGCCGGACGGCGGGCCAAGGAATTTGAAGGGCTAGGGCGGGGAGGCCCTTCATTTGGTAGGGCTTGAGAATGCTCAACCCAACCCAACCCAACCCTAGAGAGACCGAGGGCTGGGGCGGGCTAGCCCTTTTTTCCCCCTTTTTTTCTTTTCAAACTTATAATTCTATATCATAAAAGAAAATGAGTAGATTTTTAAATCAAATATGACAAACGATGACGTTGTTTCAATAACACTAGCAAAAAGTCTAGTGTAAATAGCATGTATCTCGCATACTAGAAACACGATCGAGATAAGATAGTGACAAGCAAGATGTGAGGGACGCGAGGGTGGGAGATTCGTTTATGTATCCTAGATGCATGCAAATTTACTTGGATAGAGTGTATGTTGAATAAATTAACCTAATTTTGAATCCATATATTCCAAAATACATGTATTTGAACGCATCAAAATCTGGTAAGATTCATAATAATACAGCATAGCGTGTATTTAAGTAATTATATTATACACTAGTGAGATTATTGTAAGCTGCCCTTAAATAAAAAATTTTGGCCCATGGATCGACCCCAATCAAGTCTAAAGCGCCAAGGACTTATATAGACTGGGCTTATAAACCCTAATTTTAAATGAGTTTGAAAAATCCTATGACAACCCTACCAAACTATGGTGTCACCTTATGGCTTCACCCAGTCCTCTGGAAACAAGAATTAGCAGAAGATACAAATAATATTGCTAATGTATATTATATACATATATGTGTATCTTAATGGAAATGTGTCAAAATAATATTTCGAGGGTTGGACGGTCTAAGATAGCTTCTTCTGCCCTTTTTTTAAGGATAAATTTGTATCCTTGTGTTATATTCGGAGGTAAGACCAAACCCCCTCTCTTGTGTGCGTGTATTCAGACATGAAAAATTTTTAAAAATGAAAATGGAAATGTTACATTTTGGGATTTGGTACTACTAGTCTTATATATGTTGCTAAATGTCAATTTTCTTGTCCCCAATTAACATTGACAATGAATTTATGATTAATAACCACTATTCATATGTTCTTTTTATTTCTAGAAATTCAATTTCCTCTTCAAGGTTTTTGATGGTTCTGAATTTGTCTTTTTTTGAATTTGAAAATGAAATGTTTTAGTTTGTAAAAGAATACCATTTCTTATAATATGGATGTTCTTATAATTAGTGACTTATATATAAACTGAAACTTCATAATGTTTTGACTATATAGTTCTCACCGTAATGTTGGAATTAAGTATAGTTCAATACTAGATGAATGTCTTGCTTTCGGAGGCGTATTCGAGATTTCGATAAGACGTGATTACGAAAAAATACATCTTAAATATAAATTAAATTTGATCGATTTGACTTTTAGGTTTTTAATATGAACCATTAAATTTTAAAAATTATAGGGCCTAAATACATTAAACTACAAGTTATAAATTTTAGTATACATATTTAATTTACTTATATAAAAATTATACAGTGCTAAAATTTTAAGAAATTTTTTCAATATAACACACTTGAAAATTTTAGAAAGTTTAAAGAAAAAAACAAAATAAAAATTAGTTGAAACGTCAAGTGTAACCAATAACCGCTTAGAGAGGTGTAACTCCAGAAGACAAGATAGATAAAAGGTATGAATTTCTATCCTCACTTAAAGAGGTACATATGTTGCGTCCAAATTGCACGCAAGTGCGCGTGGTCGTTCAAGAATCAAAGTGACTCTTTTAAGAGCCAGGTATCGTACCCACATGGACTTATGCTTAGAATCACTCAATTGCTATAACTTTCAGCTAAACACAAATGTATTCAAGATTTCAAAAGTGATTTAGTTTCTAATCTAAGAATTCAACAAAATATAACAAACACGATTCAATTTCAAGGGTTTACAAACAGTGATTGGGTAAAATCCAGGGCTGCAACTTCTATCAGGATTCATGCAATCAATATCATTTATATGGGTATTTATCAACTATCGAATCCATGAATCACAGGGTTAAATGTATGATCATGGTATCCCGACCTCTAATCGCCTACTACATCGTTAAGCGGGGATAGAATGGATTAAGTATCGAGCATTAGAATTTCTTCGTGTATAGTAAACCAAGCATGGTTTCTAGGTATATCCCTATCCTATATAAAAATTAACCCTAGTTATTTAGAATTAATCATGATCCTTATGTCCCACGTTTTATCCTCTTACTTCTTTCTCGAGTTCAATTTGGACAATGTATTTATTTCAATGGTGATCAATCACAAAATACAAAAAGCAAGAACAAAAGAAAGATTCATACGATAATTGACATTAACCCAAAGAAAACTTAGTAGATTACAATCATCAAGTAGCCACATCCCTAAAACTAGGGTATTTAGCTACTCATCATTCAAGATACGATCAAACAATGTTCAATAAAAACAAAAGATCGAAAGGTAAAGAGTTTAGGAAACCTAAAAATGTGAAAACGTTCTCCCAAGTCGTCGTTTTTCAAAATCCCAAAACAAATTCTAATAAAATAAAATAATGATCTATTTATACTAAAAGTCAAAACGGCCAAAACTGGATTCAGGGGCGCGACGTGGAGGCAGTCCCAGATCTTTGTTCTGAGATGTTGGTCTCTTCTCCGCGACGCGGGAGCTGCTCTGCCTCAAACCGACTCTCGCGAATTAAAATGATTCTTCTTCTCCGCGATGTGGAGACACCTATCTGATTCGGTTCTTGAGATAGTACCCCTCTGCTGCTTCACGCGGATTAATTTGAACTCTCTATCCGCGATGCAGAGAGGATACAACCTTGCGTTGGAATCATTTTCGTCCTTTCTTTTTGCCTTGAATTTTTTGTGTTTCCCATTGTCCATGTTCATGCTCGTTTCTCCAATTAAGCTCACCTACGCAACGAATCATGTTGGTTAGATCATGGACAACCAAACGAATCATTAAGAATATAAACAGACATATTTTAAATTAAACTCAGCTTAAATGCGTGCATTATTAGATTTCTAGAAATATAAATATGCCTAAGATCAGTACACCCAAGCATCACCATATTATTATATAATATTTTAAATGTGAATTTACATATCTGTATTTAAATATTTTTTTAAAATATAATACTACTATATATGATCTAAAATGAAAAACATGAATTCACGTGAATCTACGACACCCCGTCTAGATACATCCCTACTTGTCACACAAACGTTTGTGGACACATATATTAAGAAAGGTTTAACAGAAGTAAAAACTAGTGAGATTTTTTTAATTTCATATTTTTCTATTCTTTTTTTGGGGGGGCTTAAAATAATATCGATGTCTCTTCGGAATGATGAAGCAAAAGCAAATCAAAATACAAAAAGAATGTTTTCACAATAAGTATCCAACTTCTTTGACTTATAAAGTTTAAATTTTTGTAGACTCCTTAAATGTTTCATCTTTTTGTGGAGAAAATATTTTATCAATGAAAACATGAATGAATTTCTTTGAGAACAAGGTAGAAATGGACCATGCAAGCACGGACCCAACATTAATTTTTTTTTGTAAGTTCCAATACACAAACACATACAAGCGGGCTAAATATGCGCACACAAACATATATAGGGAGAGATACTATTAAATAGTTGGCAATACATTTTGTTTGTAGTTGTGGCTGTATTATTTAAATTTGATATAGTTACATCCTAATCCTTCTCAAATTTTAAATCCCTGAAATCATTCTCCTGAAGCTCATCTGTAGTAGTTGAGTAGGCAAAAGAGTGGTGCTACTGATAACCAAAGGAAAAAAATGATAGGTGAACATTAGTTATTGGGAAAGTAGAGTGTTAAAAAATGAACATAGTTATAGTAGCAATTCATTTTTCTCAGTTGATTATTTCTGTGTAATTTTTAGATTATGAGTTCGAGTTGGGAAATGAATCACTAGTATACTTACATGGATAAATCATTTACTTCTCACCCTAATGCATGGATATTTTGTTCATGAAATTGCTAATTAATATTCATAGTTTTATATTGGATACTAATCAATAGGCATTATTTCAAGTTGTAATTTAGAAGCCATTTCTTAAATGTGTTGTTGACTCCAATCAATTAACTATTGTCTGTGAAGATGAAAATAGCACATACTTAAGTTGAGAATCCCTTGACTATTGAAAAAATGAAAGACATGTGTAGAGAATACCTTCTGATCTTCTTTTATCATTTCAGTAACAACATTAAAAAATATTCAGTATAATTCTATAAACGAGTTTTAAAATTATGATGAAACAAGATCAAATTGGTTATTATGTGTGACCCAAAAGATTTGAAAGGCAACATAGTAGAATAAAAAATACAAAATAACAAAACAAAAATTGAATAATTTCAAACGTCAATTCAATGAGGCGAAAGAAACTCCAAACTACGCCCACAACACTGGAAGACTTAACAAACCCAGAAAGTCGATTCAGTTGGAATCAAATGTTTAGTAAAATTTTCTTTTGTTAAATTACATCAACAACCCATATGAACAGAGAAAGTTCAAAAGAATTATGATGAAACAAGACCAAATTAATTATTGCATGTGACATAAAAGCATGCCCGAGGAAACAACATTCTGAAAATCCAAAAGGGTACAACAAACCACAAATAACAAAACAAAAATTGAAGCTATAACGATACAAAATTGTACATCAACAAAAAACCAAATCAAAAAAGAAAATATGAAGTAACCCAGAAACATGATAAAACTGATAATTGCATAGACCTGGTGCACATGGATCATCAACCTTGCTATGTCCATGTCCCCTATAATCATAGTTGTCTTGCTCTCTTGTCAAGGTGAGACAACCCACAAACAAACAAACTCATCCTGCTCCTCATGCCATCAATCATCTCCGGGGCGTAATGGAAAAGTTGGGTGAACGTAAGGTCATGCACACTTATAGATTCCTGCTTAAGAGTGAGTATTCTCTTACCTTTGACTTTCTTAGCTCACGGGGAAAGAAGCGCCCCATAAAGGCAATCTCAAACACAACCTAACTCACAATCGGTGCGCCCTCAACTCTACCTTTCTTTCATTGGTTAAACCAGATTCTAACAGCACCCTATGCAGTTCTGCTCGCTCAGCATCAGCAACATACATAACCTTAAACACCTTCTTCAATTCCTCTATAAAGTTTTTCGGATCCTCCGTGATGCTTGAACCAGTGAAGTTTGGAGGATTCATCCTCAAGAACTCATAAATCCTAGAAGTATCAACCACTTCCTGGCGATTCTCTCTTTGCTGCCCAGCTTGGTTGGTCACAACTTGACTCAACATCCGAATAGCTTCACGGAACTCAGCGTTAGTGACCTCTCCTTGGGGTTACACTTCTGGTGCATTAGGTACCCCTTGTTCCTGAACACGGAAAGACCTCAGACAACTCTTCGTGGAGGCATATCATAAAAGATACGCGCAAGAACGAGTTAGAAAGAAACTTTTATAGCGATAAACTATATCACACGAAATGAGTACGAAAGAAGTGAGATAGTTCCTAAATGTTGTAGCCTCCTAATTATATATGTGGCACACTTCACACCGATAACTAGGACTTTACAAGCACGACTTTATAGACTTTCTATAACTCTCGAACTCTGGGATCTGATACTAAGTTTGTCACGCCCTGAGCCTACACCCTGTGCGGGACTGGCATTCGAGAATCATTGGTCGCCTCAAACAAACCCATGTCTAGACTCTCAGCGAAAGACTTACTCAACATAAAATGTACTAAAATACAATCTTAACTGAACTGTCTCAATAGATAAACTTAAAATGTTTTTGAAATAAACATTCAACTATTAAAAGTGGCAACTCAAGTCTTAACATAAACATTGCAAATGGAAACACTCAAGAACTATAACTATTAGTCTATGAAGCCTCTAATGCTATGAGGGATGTCGGAACAAGACTCCCGATCATCCTAACAACTTAAATGACAAAACAATATAAAAGGGGATCCTCCAGAAATCAAAGAGGCTTACCAAATGACTCTGAACTGCTCAACTAGATCAATGAAGCGCTTAGTGTTTATCCTGATTACTTGTATCTGCATCATAAAACAATGCAAGCCAAATGACATTAGTACATCGAATGTACGAGCATGTGAGGGAAAATCTAAACAAGACATAAGCTTTTGAACTTGAATCTGAAAGAAATATTTACCTCTTCTCAACTCAACTCATCTTCAATATAATGCAATAATAAAGGTGCAATGTAAAGAAAAACTTTAAATCATGTAGATAACAACTCATTGCATGAAAATACACAACAATAACTTAGTTTTGTAAATAAAAGTACAAGTAAATCTGTGGGATATTCTCTAACCGACAACCATCACTATGAGCTATGTGATGATACATCGTCTAACCCATGCTGCTTGATCTGTCCTATACTTAGCCGAAGTATAGAACCTACTACTAAGTGGATCCACTAGTCTATGCTAAAAACATTAAGAAATCATATAAAAAGTATAACCCTTTCTACCCACGTTGGCTACATGGTTTATGGAGATTACGTTATCTGAACTCATTATTATATCGGTTTTTAATACTACTCCCAAAATATAACTAGCTCATATGTTCAAAAATATAGTTTTTTCTGTGGTTTGAGATTATTATTCAAAAGATTTTTCTCTTAAAGAGATGGTACTAAAATTGCTCATGAAAACTCTTTTGGGAAATCAATGTTTCCTCTCATCTTAAATGTGAAAATATTTACTCTTTGGGAATACTTAGTTCCCATAAATCATTTAAAATAAATGAAATTGGCAACTCTTTCTCAAACTCAATGCTTAAGTCTTTAAAACAAGTTTAAAACAATTGTAAAAGACTTTTGAAAGATCCTAAGAACTCTCTAGACTTGACTCTTAGCTTTACCTTGAATTTAAATTATGAATTCAAGGGTTATGATCTCATATTATGGATTATCTTTGGATGTTTAAACGTATCTTAGAGTGTAAAAAATAACTAGAAAACATAGGTACGATTTGAGGGAAGTCAAACAGAAAGAAGCAGAAAGGGTAGAGGACCTGGTGACCCTAACGTAGTGAGTGGCGTATGGCACCAAACCCTGAACAACAGAAGAATGGCTGGATCTCGCTGAGTGGCGTGGCATCCCAGGGGAAAACTACAAAACCCTTCCTCTGGCGCATTGAGTGGCGCAGCGCCAACCCCTGCCTAGAAAACTTACGAATTTTCTTGTTCGCTTTCGACCCTAATTTGTCTATATTCAATTTGTTTCTTCCCCAAACACTTAAATTCGAATACCCAACCAAGTACACAAGAATCTACTCTAAAAACGACCTTAAAACGCATTCAATTATCTGAAGAACACATCAATATCTCAAAAGACAAGATAATGAAGGAAACTTTAACAAAACCCATCAACATTCAAATATTTTACTTTCAAGAATGTAATTTCACTGAATTAAATAATGTTTGACATGTGGGTGAATAACACTATGTGAACTCACATACTTCTTACAGATAAAACCCTTGGCGAAATCCGCAACGAAATCTTCAAGAACTTGACGAACTATAGACTTTTCTCTTTTTTTCTCCTCTTCTTGAACATCTCTCAAAACCCTAGCATATGTTAGGATTTGTAAAAATGAACCAAATCAATTTAGACTCCGAAATATTACCAATTTTCGAATTAACTATTTAGGTATGGAAAAGACCAAAATACACTTCTTAAATCCGGGTAGCTATCCTTAACTACATAGCCTGACTTCAAATGGGTATATCTCTACGAGCTTGAAAATTAGTCAAATCGATGGCGTTGGAAAGGTAATTCAAAGACCTTTCATTTGATATCTTATGACACACCTAAGTCATCATTTACTAAAAGTTGTGGTTGTTTGAAGTTGACCCAAAACTCATATACTTAATATAACTTGCTAAAATTTCCTAATTGAATCTTTCTTAATCTAGTTTCTTTCTAATTCTATTCTTTCAAATAGTGAGGTGTTACACAAATACTAGTTAATTATTTAATATAACTATAGTTTGAAGAAATTACTTTTCATCGCTAATATATAACCATATTCACGTGGGCCACGTCCAAATTTTGTATAATTGGACTCCTAATTGTATAATTTAGAATTTGTATAATTTAGTTCATAATTGTACAAATCTAAAATTTGTATATGCTTACCCTAACTTGTATATGATATCATGTTGATACATTTGTTAATACATTTGATTGTATAAGTTTTGAAAAATTTCTAACCATATTAACACATAATTTGTATATAGTTACCTTTTTTTGTGTATTAACAAGCAAATTATCTGACCGACTTACTGTATTTGCATATTGACAAGCGAATTATACAAACAGAATTACCCATAGAAATGAAACTATAGTTATGGAGCAAAATTAGGTAAATTGTAGATAATGAGGCTTATTAATTTTAATCTCTTTGTTGTTTATGATATTTCCTCTTAAATATTAGTGTTATGTGGTTATTGGGCCAAGTGAAAATATTTTAGACTTCTTATTATTTTATGTGTGGGCCAGTTAATGTAAAGTACATCATTAATAACTAATGAAGACTCTCAATATATCATTAGATGACTTAGTTCATGGACGTGCCAGATTAAATCTAAACCTCTTATAAATTTTGATGAACGTGCCAGATTAAATCTAAACCTCTTATAAATTTATCTTTTTCACCCATTAGGGTTTACACATTTTCTTGCACATTTTTATTACTGCCGTTTGTGGTAACATAAAGCTAGAACAAAAGAAAGAGATAGAAACATTTTTTGAATCAACGCTTTTGCTTGTGATAATGTCTTCAGGTAGATTCCTTTAACATCTTCCTTTGAGATTTTTATACTCAAGATCTTAGAATTTAATAAGTGAAGTTTATAATGGATTTCAAATGTTTTTTTGATTCGTTTAAATTTATAAAGTGGATGTTGAATGAACTTGTTCTTGATTGTACTTTCTGCAAAGGAGAGAAGATGACACGTTATTTGATTTATGAAGATGGACATAAAAAACACATTAAGAACACTTTTTCCCAAATTTGAGATTCAACTTCAAATTAAATTTTGAAGTTTTATAACCAAATACTTGACAAGACTCTATACTATTATCCTTTGAGGTTAATTGTCATTTTAGTTGATGTTTCCTCTTTAAAAACACATGCAAAATTTGTTATTTGTGCACTTCACGTGATGGAGGGTCCTTTCCACTCAACTTAACATTGTTGGTGTCAGTCCTAATTTTAGCCTCGTTTGACTATATTTTTTGAAGTTGAAATTTGAAAATTAAAAGATTTAACTAGTGATTTTCTTATTTGGAAATTGTACTTGAACATGTATTTATTTGGAAAAAAATTAAAGTATGACCGAAAGTTCCAAATATTATTAAAAAATCAAAATTTTCAGATTAAATACATAATCAAACAAACATTTAAAGATAGATTGTCAAAATATATTTTTAGAATCTTTAACTAAACGTTAGCTTGATTATTATAATTTAGAAATTTATTTTTCGTGTTATATTAAGTTAAAGTTTAGTTCAAATACAGTAGCTATCTATTGTTGTTGCCTTTTAGGACATATCAATCTTATAGTGCCATAAAGTGTGAGAATATATTGTCACTACATAAAAGTTAAACAAAATAAATAAATACTACAACGTTAAACGTAGTACAATAAATTTTAGGAAAGTAAAATTAAAATGCACAAGTATACATATATATGTTTGATTTATCTCAATATCTAAATTTGAAAGTAAAATCACTTTTGGAGGTTTTAATTTTCCTTTCTTTTTCACTAATTTGCTATAAAAATTCATCAATGATTTATGATTACATGTTCATGCGTGTAAGTATACATATATGCGTTTGATTTATCTCAATACAAAGTATATCAATAGTTACAAAGGGCATTGAATTCTAATTATTTTTCCTTGTGAAATTTTCTTGTAGGTATTGATAATGTGATTGGGAATACCCATCCCTATGAAATTCTGAAAAATGAAACAACAAAGATTGTGACTCTGAGTTTTATCTGCGATGAAATAGTTGAGATTTTCAATGTCTCGAGGGATAAGGTTAATTTTTATTAATCAAATGTTATTAATCCTAAAACCTTTTCTTTTCACTATTGAATTGGTTACATGTAATTGTGATTTCTGAATTTAATGTGTATGTAGGCTGAGGAAATTCTAAAGTTTGCTGATATGTCAAAAGTTGTGAATGACACTTCATCAAAAAACTCATTGGGTTCGGAAACACAAAGTCAAGGTAAAGGTAAGGAGAAATTCTCAACGGCGAGGAGAAACTCTCAACTTAGATTCTTGGAGAAGCGAAAAGAGAGGTTGGTATTTTTTTTCCCTTCAATTTAAATGCATATCAATAGCAAAAGGGCAATTTTAAATAAAGAATTAAATAATTTGAAGATTAAAAGAGTAATTTTTGAAGATATAAGATGTTTATCTTTATCAAATAGAATCAAAAGAAGTTGAATTGTTTAATAAAATTACATTTATGAGTAGGAATTATCTTAGCAATTAACTGTCATAGTAAACCTTGGAATCAAATTTCTGCACAGCCAAACATCCCCCTCTCTCAAAAAAAAATATCTTATGAGTAAAAACAAAATTTATCGCTAAAAGAATATATATATATTTAAAAATTATAAAAGGATAGAGATTTTCTTGAACAAATATAACGTTTGTAGTGACTCGATTAGTATTTCAGACAATGAAAAAAATATTTATTGATCTTTGTGTTGATCTATTAATTAGGATTTGTGATGGCTTGGAAAATGGCATGAAAATCGTGCTTATGACTATTGCGTGCAATGGAAAGGTTGCAAATTTCAATGTCTCCAGTGACAAGGTTTTTATCAATCAAATGTCATTAATCTCTGATCTATTTTCTTTCACTTTTAGATGGTTTGAAGTAATTGTATTTCTAAATTATTCGTCGTGTATGTAGGCGAAGGAAATTCTAATGTTTGCAGAATTGTTAAAAGTTAAGAATGTCATTCCACCAAAAAGCCAATCATATGTGGAAACATTAAGTGGAGTTAGATTTTGGGGGAAGCAAAATCCGAGGTAAATTCTTTTCCACTCACAATTTTTTTTCAAGTTAATTAAATGTATATTCAAACACAATTTTAGAAAATCAGGAAGCCAAGATATTAATTATTTTTTTCAAATTAATCTTAACTTCAATAAATGATCAATTAGTTTGACGAGAAGATATAAAAGATAAGTTTAGGAGATATACATATCGTTTTAATAACGAAAGTTCTGCAACTTCTTCAACACAGATCTGCAAATATCAATTAAAACGAAAGTTATCATCATCGATCTAATAATATACTTCTTTGATGTCACGACCCGAAATTACCCCCTAGAAGTTAGGGAGAACCCTTGGGTCATGACCGGGCGTACTTGACCCCTTTGGGGTCTTGTACAAGCCCCTTTAACTATCGTTCATTACATAAGACATGAAAAGTAGTGCGGAATTAAAATTTTTCACGATATTTAATATAAAAAGAAATCGTTTATAAATGATAAGAAACTCTCATCGTTACAAGCCAAACTTAAAGCAACGACATAATTAACTTAGGGACACGACCCTTTACATTTGGAAGAAATACATAATAAGTTTTAACATAAAGTAACTAATAAGATAGAAATTATGGCCTCGGATATATGAGAACACACTTTGTCTTGAGAGGAACTTTCCCAAGCTTTGCCTTCTAAACTTCAACCTTGCTTCCAAAACCTATACTTATAGAGTATAGAAAAGTATGGGGTTAGTACAAATAATGTACTAAGTATGTCAAATATGCAAAAAGGGACATTTTAGTAAAAACATATGTTCATGCCAATTAAGTAAAACATTCATGAATATAGAAGTAAAACAACATAAGAAACATCATTTAGCACTTAGAGAAGAATTTCCATTAATTTAACAAAAGGGACACTTTACAGTAAACTTTCAAAATGTTAAAGTGAATTCATTTTGGACATTACAGTGAACTAATCCCTATTCCAAAAGAGTGAACTCCCAAGGCCAAGCAAAGAGGAAGTGAACTCATTTCCGTAGGAGTTTCCCTAACCGATGTTATACTAATACTCTCCAAGGTAAGACATGAAGGAAACACCCATACACCTCCTTCAATGCACACCAGGAGATTCTCAAGACTACCCACCATAGGCTTACTCCACTCGGGAGAACAAGTCACCACTCAATCACAAGACATTAGAAGAACACTCAAGCAACACACCAAGACTTTCCTTTCGGAATGCCTACTTAGTGCAATGAGTAAATGGCGTCCCATACCACCACCTACCCTAAGTAGGACACTCTTTTAGAAGGCTTGGCACCAAGACTCCCCTTTCGAAAGGTCTACTTAGTGCAATGGATAGATAGCATCTCATTCCACTACCTACCATAAGTAGTACGTTCTTTTAGGAAACTTAGTTCATTCAATTCATATAAGGCTCACCAAGACTCTCCTTTCGGAATGCCTACCTAGTGAAATGGATAAATAACATCTCATTCCACTACCTACCCTAAGTAGTACACTCTTTTAGAAGACTTAGCACTTTCATTTCTTTTGTGGGAGGTTAGCTTAACCGACATAGACCATGAGATCTAGACATGGAATCCCGATATTAACCCCTATCGGATGAGGGATCCTCACTTGCCTAGAGTAAGGTCATTCTCTTAGCTTTTACATGGCTTGCCTAATAGATACACCTATGCGGACGCATAGTTAAGGGATAAGGAGATTGCTACTAAATAACTCATTCTCTACTAACGAGGAGTACTCATCTCAAGAGGTACATTGGAATACAACTTCTCAACTCACGAAGTGTAACCACCCTTTCTTCATATCCTCTTGCTGCTAGGCATAACTCCCCACAGATTCTCAACATTCATTACTAAAGGTCAAGGATAACTTTTGGACATCACATCTCAACTCACGAAGGGTAACCATCCTCCAACATACATTAAAAAGCTCTTGGGAATAGTGAGGTTTCTACTAAACACTTCATCTCAACTCACGAAGAGTGTTCACCCCAAAACTCCTCTTTTGACTTAACTTAGCTTCATTCATTCATTAAAGTGTGAGTGTGTACATGTGAGCACACCTTGCACATAATCATCATTTCATTTAAATTTATCTCCTATACATTCTTAGACCTTCATTCATCACATCACACACTTTAACATGCTTCACATAATCATATAAGTCATTTAGGCATAATCCTTAGCATAATTTTCATAACAAGCTTCATAAAACACATTAACAAGAGTATCTTCATTTCCATATTTCTTCACATAATATGCCTTCATAGACACATTCACAATACACAAGTAACTACACATTCATACAATTTAAGTAAACACCGCCATCAAGAAGGTGAATCATACCAGTCAAGAGCATTTCATAATTAAAGCTAAATAACATAATCAACTTACCCTTTAATCCAAGCTTTCATAACCTATAGCATTTTTCTCAACATTTCATCATAAATTATCCCTTAGGGCATTAGCTAAACAACAATATCAATCCAAATAAACCAAAGCTCAAAGACTACACTATCAAGCTCATTCAACCCATTTCTTAAGTCACAATTTGATAAAAAAAGCTTTAACATGATTTCATTAAAGTTTTAGCATTAAAATCATCAACTAACCTTAGAAACATCATATATGAATCATCAGAAACGTTTTCATGCAAGACCCATACTTAGAGTCAAAGATAGAAGAAGTTAGGGTTGGAAAACTCTTTTTGCAATCTTTTAGAAAGGGGCTCCTTGAATGGAAGAGAGTTCAAGGATGGATACCATACCTCACATTAAAGAAACTCCAATGATTTTTGATTAAGAAACGTCCACCAACAGCCCCTTCTAGTTCCTTCTTGATTTCTAGCTTCCAAGGAGACTTGAGAGAGAGAATTCTAAGGGAGAGGGGTTTTGGGTTTTAGGAAATGGAGTCTAAAATTAGGTATTAGGGTTTGAAACATCTTAATATACCTAAATAACCCTAAAAATGACTTCCTAGGTTCATAAAAGACTTTGGGGTGGATTTAACAAACACCCCAAGCCTTGACAGATTTTTCAGCAGCTTTTTGGCAGCACCATCGACGGATGCAACCAACGGACCGTCTGTCCATCAACGGTCCATTGGTGGGGTCTCATGGTTTGATACTTAGCTTCATTTGAGGCCTGGCTAGCCCACTTGTAGGTCCAATCGACGGGGCAAGTCTACGGGCCGTTGGTTGGACCACTGGCCGTCGTTTGCCCTCGTTGGTGAACACTGCCAAGGCAGTTTGGGTCCTTCTCTTGGGCCCTTCTCTAGGGAACCTTGTGGGTCCTAGGTGGGGTTGTACCCGAACGTTAAACCCCTAAACATAGTCGTCTAGGTATTAGGAACATCCCACACCAATTTCAAGCAAAACGAACACGTAAAACTCACTCAAACACACCAAGATACACAAGCACTCTCTAAGGCACACTTTGCGAACATCATGGACGTTCTTGGACGTTTGACCTCCAAACTTAACCAAACTTCACACAATACCTAAGAACATCAATATAACTCATTTTAACTTAAAATTAACTCAAGAAACAATCACAAATCTCTCCTTAGTTCATTTTAGGGCTTTACATTTGAGTACTCACCCTATAAGTCTGAGAAAATAGATTTCTTCCTTTTTATAATTATTTTTTTAGTAATAGCTTTATTATAATTTGAACAGAAAAAATATTCTTTTATATATATATATATATATATATATATATATATATATATAAATTGGTTAATGCTTTAGATAATGAACACATCGATTAATCTTTGTGTTGATTGTATTAATCAGGCTTGACTTTGGCTTGAAAAATGGCATAATAATCGCGCCTTTGACTATTTGCTATGATGGAACGAGTGTGAGTTTCAATATCTTCAGTGATAAGGTTTGTATTAATCTAACTGTCAGTCTTCTCTGATCGATTTTGTTTCATTGTTTAATTGATTACACATAATTGTGATTTTTGAACTATTTATTATTTATATAGGTGGCAAATATTCTAGAGTTTGCAGAAAGGTTAAAATTTAGAGATGCAATTTCATCTGAAAAACAATTATTCGTGGAAACATTAAGTGAAGGTTAAAATTGAAAGTTAAATTTGATTAATAATTTGCTCATCTTTAAATTAGTTTAATAATATGTTTGTTTTTGTTACATATAGCTCAACATTTGCCTAGGAGAAACTCTATGCTTGGATTCTCGGAGAAAGGAAAAGAGAGGTAAATTTTTTTCCACTTTCAAAATTTCTATGTTTTCTAATATCCCTTACTAAATTTTTTTTTGTCCAACATAACTTTTTTTTAATGTTTGAACGCCTACTTAACCTCTCAATTACTTTACTATCCATCGGTTGATTTTTATGTTGATTTTATTAACCAGGGTTTGTGGTGGCTCGGAAAATGTCAAGGAAATTTCACTTTTGACTATTTGCTACAATGGAATGGTTGCATCTTTTCATGTCTCTAGTGATAAGGTTTTTATCAATCAAATATCATTGATTTTTTAATTTATTTTCTCACTTTTTAATTGGGTTCATATAATAGTAATTTCTTATATTTGTTGTAAATGTAGGCGCATGATATTCTAAAATTTGCTGAAACATCAAGAGTTAGGAATGACTTTTCATCAAACTTTGGAGGTTAAATATTTTTTTTTTCCTTATCCTATGAAAAATAAATTTATATAATATATTGTTCGTTTTCAAATTATTTCAATAATGTGTTATTTTTTATTGCATGTAGATTTATCATTGGCAAGGAGCATCTGCTTGCCTAGATTCTCGGAGACGCCGAAAACAAGGTAAATTTATTTTCATTGATCACAATTTTTATTTTATTTTTCCAAGTTAATTAAATACATATCCACAAAATATTTCATACTTCCTTATATCCTTATAACTTTTGTTTTGTCAAATATTACCTTATTTTTTTCATGTAGAAACGGTTACAAAATAACTAAATATTTCTTCCCTTTTATAACTTTTTTTTTTTGTTTTAACAATAGCTCTCTTACAATTTGCATATATAAAGATCTCATGTAAAAATAATATAAAATCAAAAGATATATTTTTAAGCAAATACAATACATTGACTTTGTAAAAACTTGTAAACAATGAAAATATTCATCAACTAATCTTTGTGTTGATTGTATTAATCAGGCTTGACTACGTTATGCCTATGACTTTTTTCTATAAAGGAAACACTGCTCGTCTCGATGTCTCTATTGATAAGGTTTGTATAAGTCAAATGTTATTCATTTCTAATCGATTTTGATTCATTGTTAAATTAACTAAACATACTTGTACTTTTCAAATTATTTATCATATGCGTAGGCAGTAAATATTCTAGCGTTTGTAGAAAGGTCAAATTTTGGTGATGCATGTCCATCCGGAAAAAAAGTCCCCACGGAAACATTAAGTGGAGGTTAAACAATTTTCTTTTCCTTCTCATTTGAAAAATTAAATTTGATTAATATTTTACCCATCTTGAAATTATTTTGCTAATGCGTTGGTTTTTGTTACTTATAGATCAAGATTTGGCCAGGAGAAACTCTATGCTTGGATTCTCAGAGAAGCAAAAAGAGAGGTGAATTTTTTTCCATTTTTAAAATTTCTATATTTTCAAGTTATTTAAATACATATTCAAATACAATATATATTTTCTAATACCATTTTCTAACATATTTTTCCAACGTTACATTTTTTTTGTAAGTCCAAAATTATTCTTTAACTTCAATAAACGAACGTTTGAAAAGACTAAGAGTATTTTTTATGAAAATATAATGGTCAATCTTTATAAAAAAGAATTCAAAGAAGTTGGTTTGTTCCTTAAAAGAGAGTACTTATTGAAATTATATGTTTGCAAAGCCAAGAAGAATAAATACAAGAATGAAATAAAGAATTTATCATGATTAGTGTATTTATGTGTTTTTTAAGGATCTAAAAACGTTTGTCAGGGTTACTTTGTTTCAAACATTTTTCTTTAGAACTTTGAAAATAATGTAATATTTTGCCCTTTTATAATCTTTTTGTTGACAATTGCTCTCTTATTATTTAAAAGAAAATATTTTTTAGATATGTTATGTGTAAAAGATGAAAATATCTCATATGTTAAAACTGAAGATTTCTGGTAAAAAGAACATCGTCAAAATCTAAAATGTGTGAAAAGAAGTTGACAGACATATATAACGTCTATATTAACTTGATTAGCACTTTAGATAATGAAAATATCCATCGATTGATTTTTGTGTTGATTTTATTTATTAGGCTTTGTGGTGGCTCGAAAAATGGCTTGAGAACTGCACTTTTAACTATTTGCTACTGGGGAATGGTTGGAAATTTCAATGTCTCCAATGACGAGGTTTTCATCAATCAAATGTTATTGATTCACGATCTATTTTCTCTCAATTATTAATTGGCTTCGTGTAATTGTTATTTTTGAATATTTATTGTCAATGTAGGCGAATGAAATTCTAAAGTTTGCAAAAACGTCAATAACTAATAATGTCCTTTCGTCAAACAATGAAGGTTAAACATTTTTCTTTTCTTTTTCTTATGAAAATTAAATTTGTATAATATTTTTTTCATTTTCAAATTATTTCAATGTGTTAGTTTTTGTTGCATGTAGATCTACCATTGCCGAAGATAAACTCCTCACCTAGATTCTTTGAAAAGCCACAAATAAGGTAAAAATGTTTCACTCTCATTTTTTCTGATATTTTTTTTTTCAAATTGATTAAATACATATCTAAATACAATTCGTACTGTCTAATAGCCTTTATAAGTTTTGTTTTGTCAAATATCACCCTTATTTTTTTTAATGTGGAATGACTACTTAGACTTTCAATTCATTTTTTCATAAACTTTGCTTTTAAAAAATTAAAAAGATATCAATTATTTTTCTCCAAATTATTCTTATCTTCAATAAATTATAAATTAGTTTGATGAGAAGAAGTAGAAGATAATTTTAAGAGATTTAAAGACAATCTTTATAACAAACAAAATTCCTGTTTAGTTAAAATAGATAATATTATTGTATATTAGAACTATGTATAAGTTACATTAGTCTTAAAGTGCCTATGCACTTTTAGTTGTAGCCTTCATTACACAAACATTTTCAAAGCTAACAGGGATATGTAAATATCAATTATAACATGATAAATTGGATAATTATCATAATACTTCAATACTTCAATGGAATTAGTTTCAATTTCAACATGAACAAGGTTCTGATGAATAAGATAATTATCATAATAATGTATTTTTTAGTACTGTCCCTAAGTATGAGGAAAAGTGATTTCTTGCCTTTTTATAATTTTGATTTTTGTGGTAAAGTTCTTTTATAATTTGAATAGAAGACTTTTTTTCCAGATCTATTATGTGTAAGAAAATTGAAAATCTCTTATTTGTTAAAAAATATAAATGAAAATTTCTCGTAAAAAAATAACAGTAATTTTTAATCTTTGTGTTGATCAGGCTTGGCTGTGAGTCGGAAAATGGCGTTAAAGTTGAACCTTTGACTATTTTCTACAATGGGAAGATTGTGGTTTATGATGTATCCATTGAGAAGGTTTTGATTAATCAAATGGCATTTTGATTAGTTTTGTTTCACTGTTGAATTAATTACACATAATTGTGATTTTTGAATTATTTGTGTTAAATGTAGGCAGCAAATATTCTAAAGTTTGTAGAAAGGGTTGCATTTTCATCTAAAAAGGAATTTTCCGTGGAACCATTAAATGGAGGTTAGATAATTTTCTTTTACTTCTCATTTAAATGTTAAAATTGCTTAATATTTTGTTGATCTTCAAATAATTATTTTAACGATGTGTTTGGTTTTTGTTGCATATAGATCTTCATTTGGCTAGGACAAACTTTATGCATGGAGTTTTGGAGAAGCGAAACGAGAGGTGAATTATTTTGCACTCCCAAAATTTCTATGTTTTTATGTTATTTAAAAGATATTCTCATTCTACCATCACTCCATTATAGAGGGTTGAAGCCCTCTCTCTAAAAGTCCTCTTGATATTCAAATTCAATTACTATTTTCTAATGCCCTATTCTAACATTTTCTTTGTCCAACATCATATTTTTTATGTCAAAATGGCTACTTAATCTCTCAAATCTAGTTTACAATAACCTTCATTTTGTTTCCCCAAATTAATCCTAACTTCAATAAATGAGTAAATAGTTTGAAAAGATATAGAGTAATTTGTATGAAATATAAAGGGTAATCTTTACCAAAAACATAATCAAGAGAAGTGTTGTACCTTCATTAGAATACTTAATTAATTATATTTTTAATTAGGAATTAACTTCTCCCTCTATAAGAATAAATAAAGGAAAAAATTCTCTTAGAAATTCGAGGAAATGAGATCTTTTGATCTTTTGTAAAAAATAAAAATAAAATTGGCAGTAGCTATATATCTTATAATTGATAAGAATTGTTTTCTCTCTTACATTTCTTATGTGTGGCAAATTAAGATCTCTTATATGTTAAAAATGAGGATCTCTCGTAAAAAGAATATCAAAAAATTTAAAATATACAAGAAAATTGGCAAACACATATAACGTTTGCTTTAACTCGGTTAAAGCTTTTGATGATGAAAATACTCATCGATTGATCTTTGTTTTGATTTTATTAATTAGGTTTTTCCCTCCTCCGGGATTCGAAGGCATAAAAATTGCGCCTCTGAGTATTATCTACAAAGAAAAAGTTGCAGTTTTCGATGTCCGGAATGACAAGGTTTTTATCAATTAATTGTCATTGATCTTTAATCTATGTCCTTTACTTTTGAAGTGGTTATACATAATTGTGATTTATGAATGATATATTGTATACGTAGGTGGATGGAATTCTAAAGTTCGCAGAATCGTCAAAACAACAAACCTTAAGCCAAGGTTAAACATTTTCTTTCCCTTCTCCTTTGAAATTAAAAATTGATTAATGTTTTGTTCATCTTTGAATTATTTTAATATGTTGGTTTTTGTTACATGTAGATGTACCATTGACAACGAGAAAATCCTCAGTTAGATTTTTGGAGAAGCGACAAGAGAGGTTCGTATTCATTTGTTTTTTTTTAAAAAAAAGTTAAATGACATTGACATTATCATATTAAACCTAAAAATCATATATCTTCACAATCAAGTTTGTATTAATTATGTGTTTTCTTAGTAGTCTCTCTAGAAGTCGTGAGAATGAAATTTCTTATCCTTTTATAGTATTTTTTTTTTGCAATAGCTTTTTAATAATTTGAATAAAAGAAAATTGTTCATCCTTTTCAGTTTCCTCATATGTAAAAAATAATGAAAATATCTTAAGTGTAAAAATGAAATCTCTCGTAAAAAAATTATAAAATATAAAAATAAATTTTTGCTATGCAATTTTTTAAAGAGCTAGAAAATGATTTCTTTCCTCTAGTCAATTATGACTGTCATTTTATCAATTAAATTTTAAACTTTGAGTGCTCTTTCTAATATATGTCAATTTGAAAAATCCATACAATATTATCCTTTCTCTAGAACTTTCTAAAATATAGTAATATATTTTAATTCTTCTTTCCATATTATTATCCGTCTACGCTGTTAATCCTCGCATAACCCTTATCAATCAGGTGAAACATTAAAATAACCAACTAATTGAACTATTGAGAATCCTCAAATCTAACATTGTTAATTCACATATTACTACTATATTCCATTTCTTCACATTACGAAAAGTATCAATATAATTAATATTGTATAACTTGTTTCTAAACTAAAAAGTTATTTATGTTTTGCAGGACGACTATTGTGTCACCTTATGGTTTTCCCCATGCTGCCCCTGAAAACAAGAAATAGAAGAAGATGTTAGTGGTATACATATATCATATATGTATGTCATATATGGAAAATATTTATTTTGAGGATTTGGTTGTTATTTTACTAGACTTTATTATGTTGCTAAGATGTTAACTTTACCAGTCAAAACTAGAATATAAAACTTGCATTTTCTATTATTTTGTGTGAAAATATTTGTTTGATTTTGTATGTTGGTTTTAAAATAATGTGTGCGTTTTTAGTCTCAAAAGTGGTTTTGTAAGTTGGTTTTAAAATAATGTGTGGGTTTTAAAATACTAGTGTTTGCATTGGACATTACACCCTTTGAGGTGTGGCACCTTCTCCGAACTCTGTTAATGCGGAAAAGTTTAATTACTAATGCTTATATTAGGGTATAGTGTTCACATTACATTAATCATTTGTGGGTTTTAAAATACTATTTTTCCATTTTCCTTGTTTTAGGCATAATCTCTTGCAGTAATGCTTGAATTAGGGTGACTGTCCAAATTACATATTTTGGGGTGTGGTCCTTTGGAGGTGCGACTCTTTTCCAAACTTCGCTAACGCGGGATGCTTTGAGCAAGAAACTACCTATTATCGTTTGCATTTATATGCTTGATCATGATTCTAATCCATTAATCACATCCCTTATTGATGCCTATTTTATTTGTGGGGTTGCTAATGTTGTGCTAGGATTTCATTGTATGTCTTGATGCTATTAGTATTTCTAGTGTGATGCAACCATGTAAATCATTGGAGACTTTGGGCCTTGGGAAGCAAATTAATACATTATGTCTATGTCACGAAGGTTGATCTTGAACAAGATGTGTTTGTTCAGAATTATGTAATGATTAGGTAAAATCAAAGTGATGTTTTTATTAAATTATATATAATGTATTCTTCAACGTCCATGTCATTTGGTTGTTCCTCCTTTATAAATTTGTTTTCAAAAATAATGTTTAGAATCTGCTTTTTATAGTGATTTGTAGGGATTTGTTCACGTTTGTCTTAAAAACTGAACTATGGTTGTTCTTTTATTTTCTAATGTGAGTAATTACCTTGTTTGTTTGGCTGACACTTTTAATTGTTTCTTCTTTATTCCTAACTAGTTAACATGTTCGCGCTTCGTGCGATCATAACAACTAATTTAGTGATAAATTTTTCTTATAAAGTAGCACATACTAAAAAAAGAAGAAATATGTAGGTAAAAACTTTAAAATGTTTATCATAATTGTGTCAATTTATAAGATACAGTTTTTTTATTAATTATCAAAGAATTATTATACAAATAATGTTACTTAAGTAAAAATATAAATAGATAAGGATTTTTGTAAGTCGTGAGATGGACAAACCAACTAATAAAAAGAACAATGCAATACAGTACTATTTCCCTATTTATTTTTTAAAAATTAAAATTAAAGTATATCTTGTTATCAAAAACTTATAACCACAAATAGAGAAAAACATATCCATTCGTGAAATTATGTCATATTAACATGTTATATACATAATATATATCAATGGAGTATGGATAATATTTTCAAAAGACAAAAGTTTGTATGTATGATGAAAATATCACAAAACAATAATAATATTTAAGCAATAAAATAGACAGTTGAAGATCATGTTGCCCTTGATACAGAAAGTGTGTTTTATAATATAATATTGTTCTTGAAGGGTACATATCTTGAAGGATAAATTATTAATTGAAAAATTATATAATCAACAATAAATGCATCTATATATTTATAAATTATTGAAACTTCTACTTTTTCAAATTATAACCTAACAAACTCTTGATGAATCTTCCACCGCCATTAAAATTTCTTCTTCATTTTGATGATTTGTAGCAAATTAATTTTTGATAATCTCCTTAGACGAATCTTACACTGCCTTCAAACTTTCTTCTTGATCTTGATAAACTCTTGTTTGGCTTCTGTTACACAAGAATAAATTTTAAAAAATATATCTATAACTTTCACAAAGCTGAAAAATAAAAAAATAAAAATACTAACAATATGAAATTGGAGAAAATATAAACGAACATGCAAAAACAACATAGATGAACATTATTTATAGGTAGTTTAAATCATAGGAATTAAGTAGAAGGAAGTTGAGGAGACATGTTATTTTATTAGAGAATACAAATGGGTGGAGGTGTTTTTTTGTAACTTTCATATGATATAATTATATGTAAATATGAATAATTTTTTTAATTATTTAATAAATTGATTAATGAAAAAACTTAAAAAAAGCACAAAAACAAGATAAATAGAATCATAGGCCATTGAGAGGTGCCACATCACTCCTTTTTAATTACAATAATAAATATGCTTAATTTTTTAAATCAATAAACAAATTATTTAATGAAAAGAAAGAAGAAAAAATGTCAAAAAAAGAGAAAAAAAGATAAAAAGGAATGGAGGCCATAGAGAGGTGCCACATCACCTCCTCTATGATCCTCGTTTATATATATACTAGTGAAATTATTCGCGCTTCGCGCGACTATATGAAATATTTATAAGATAATAATATGAAATATGTAATATATATATAGGTTAGTATCGAATATATAGATAATATTAATATTTCTCCTAGTCTGTGATATCATAGATTTTTATTTTATTTTTTAAAACATATAAAATATATTTATTTGTTTGTATATGCATATATTAGAACAAAATATTCACCATGGTGAAGTAAATGGTGTAACGACCCTCTTAGTCATTTTAGGAATTTTAACCATTATTTTTATATTAACACTTTTAGTAGATTTTATAAATAATTTCTATAGCTTATAAGAATGAGTGACATGATTTTCAGATTTAATAAAGGATTATTTTATGTAACTAGGAGTAGATTTTTAGGTTAAAACGTGTATAATTTATATTAATATGCGAACTTGTGATTATGCATAGAGGTCATTGTATACTAAATTTTTATTATTATTATTATTATTATCTTTTTTATATACACGTATAATAATGGTTGTCAACTTAAACTTGAATTGGAAAATTAAGTCCAATTATTGAGAATTAATAATAAAATAATGATGGATTAATCATTGGCTACAAATTATGGGAATAGGGTTACTGTTTCTTGGTGGAGGTTGCAGGTGGTGTAACTTGACTTAAATTTTGGAATTTACCTTGTTGTTGTCACTTTATAATTGAAGTTTTAACATATAGATATAGGTAGTCAAATTGGTTATATTGTATTACATGAATATTATTAGATTTATGAAATTGGAGAAGTTAGAATTTAACTCTAGGTTTGAAATTTGAAAAATATGAGAGTTGACATATTAGTTGGGATCAAGACTTAAGAACTTGATTATAGAATTGAGTGAGTTTTTGGGTCTAGACTAAACCTATAGTAATATGGGTGTTGTTAGATTCGAAATCTTATCGTGATTATATATTTGGATAGATTGCATCGATTTGAAAGCTCAACGAAAAAGGAAGGCTCAAGTTCTGGAGTCATTGTTCGACTATTTGAGGCAAGTGGATTTCTAAACTCTTGTTAAGTGTATGGAATGCGTGTATTTCCTTGTGGTATATGTTTGTGAGTAATGTGATTTGGTGATGGGTTGACTTATCCACCTTGATTAATTCTAATGATGAAAACAAAGGGTAATAAAAGGCAATGTGAATAATTGCTTGTGTGTGATGTGTTGATAATGGAGAATTGTTTGAAAGGCTTATTGAATCATTGTTGATGTTGTTGTGAACTGTGCAATGTTATGAAAATTGTCATCTCCTCGTTATTTTTGTGAACATGTCATTTGCATTATTCTGCATTGTTCTGAGTCATGGCTGTGACAAGTGTTATGTGCATTGAGAAAGAATGAGAAATTAAAGAGGATGTACCATTTCGAGTGCCGTATCGCACGCCGCGATGGATACTATATTTCGAGGAACGTATCACACCGCGATGGTTACTATTAGCGAGGGTCGTGTCATGCGCCGCAACAGATGTATGGATATATATGTCCCCCATAGGTCCCGGACTGAGAGACAGCGGGTGTGTATCACTAGGTCAGACATGCATCATTATACTTGACATTGCATTCCATTGCATTGCACATACTTATCATTAGTGAACTTGATATTGTGTTTTGCTGATTTTTGTAAATGTCTTTCTGTGGAATTGGTGATTGATGAATACTGAGCTTGTTTTTGAGGATATGTAATTTGTTAAAGTATCGTTGTTGAGGACATGTAATTTGTTAAAGTGTTGTTGTTGAGAACATGTAATTTGTTAAAATGTTGTTGTTGAGGATATGTAATTTGTTTAAGTGTTGTTGTTGAACTATGTGCACTGTAAACCGTGAGTTGTTAGGTTGGACTGATTTTTGTGCAGGTTGTAGTTGTGGAGGTTCGGTTGGGGGTGGTAGGAGTACCCGTATTTTATCCCCTTAGCTTGTGTTTAGAGGTTTACTTGCTGAGTACCGTGTGGTTTGGTACTCACCCCTTGCTTTTATAATTTTTTTTGTAGGTTACTAGCCCGGAACTTACTGATATATTCTCTTCTTTTTTGAGGCTTCTTGGAGATTTATGATATAGCTGTTTGTCATCTCAGTAGACCTTCTTACTCTTGTTTATGATTTTGTTCTACTCTAGAAACAATGTCATATGAGACTTATATTTTCTGTGGATTCAATTGTATACTTTAGACGCTTGTACACGTGACAACCAGGTTTTGGGGTATAATTTAAGTTGATAGTAAATTTTCCGCATTTTATTATAATGGTTGAGTTTTAGGCTGACTTGTCTTGGTGGGATAAGACGAGTGCCATCAGGTCCATTTTTGGGTCATGACAAAATGGTATCAGAACTCCAGGTTCATAGGTCTCACGTGTATACAAGTCGAGTCTATGTAGAGTCTCGAGGATCGGTACGAAGACGTCTGTACTTAACTTCGAGAGGCTATAGTGACTTTTACGAAAAATCTTCACTTTTTGAACCCCTATCGTGCGTACTTACTCTATTCGCTCTTATTTATGTGATGACTCGTACGTAGTTCTTATGTGAATAGTGTGTATGTCGTGCATTGATTTGATGTTAGATCTAATGTTAAGATGAAAGTAATATACTTATGGAAAGATGCGCGGTTAGATTTAGAATGTTCAACAAATTGAGGGGGTTGTGTAAGGTTAGTTACCCTAGTAAAATAAATAGTACTTATGTGGTATACATGATAATTAAAGTGGTTTAACAATTGAAAGTGAAATGATTAAAGAGACGACTAGATAATAAACATGTACGTTTGAAAACTACAATTAGTAAAGTTATCATAACATGAATGAGTTGCTTAGAAAATAATGAGAATAATGATGCACCAATTAAGGTTAGAATTTCTACTACAATGGTACCGTTTCTTACTTGTTTGGAGTTATAGAATGTGTTACCCCTGTTATTGACCTGATCTACAAAGGAATGCATATCTCTTTGGATGAGAGATCGAACAGATTCGATAGTGAATGTTAGTTACTTAATGAGGCAGAAATGTTTATGCTATTTGGGTACAATCTTTTTGATAGGTATGATGTGTTCTAGTGGTGGATTTCACAAGGTGATACTAGTGGTATATGAAAATGGATATGTTGATGTCAAGTGCGATTACTAACTACGTAATTTTTTTTTATCAATTGTATCACATGCTCGTACAATAAGATTTGATGTTGTGTTCACATTTAAGAAACCAACTTGCTAGGTTGTTACTGCAAATGTTTGGGGTTAAACGTGTGTATAAGGAAGATTTTAGTGATGGATCATTGGTACAGTATTGATGTGCTTAGGTTTTTAAGTGTATCTCGAGAAACTTAAATGAGTAGTGATTTCATCATAAACTCCAAGAAAGTGGATCAATACTTGAATGACAAGCTTATGGATAAAGGAAGTCCTAAAGATTATACTTATGTGAAGACAATTGAGAATTTTAGTAAGAAAGTGCGTATAAAAGTGGGTTAGTCCTTGGATTGGATTGGTATGACTGGGTTTAACGTGTCATATTGATGAAAAGGTTGACTTCGTGGTGATGACCAGAGCTAACTGAGCATGATAATAGTAAGAATTCGTGATGGATTGTTATTGAGATGCAACTATATAATAAGGATAGTTGGTTAAACGAATTTTATATTTTAATGACAACTTGCAAGTATTTAAGGCTGTGGTTTGATATTATTTGGTGAGTAGCTTGATTGCATGGAAATATATAGGAGGTACAGAGACACCGCTTGAATAAAATTGAAAGGAGTATGGTATGATTTTTAGCGAAGGATATGATAAGATCGATGGAAAGACGATCAATGACAAGCTAAGATACACGAATTCATAAAAATCTTCAAAATATGAGCTAATGTTGATGGATAAATGGATTGAGTTACATAGTTGGATTCAAAATTCAAGTTTTTCATGGTGAATTTAGATTTGTGATAGTGTGTTTTGTCAAGGTATGAATTGGTAAGGTAAGAAATGATCGATCACATTGAGTAGGAAGCATTTCGAAAGACTTAAAATTTGAATAATACATTTGGTTACTTTTGATTGTTATACCTAAGGAGGGATTCACATAATGTTATGTTTTATAAGATAAGGTAAAAATATCATGGGTTGTTAGTCAAAGATAAGATTGGTAAGCGAGTCAACCAAAGAACAAAAGTTTTGTATATTGATGAGTTTAAGATATTTAAAATTTTGTGTCATGCAAAGAATCTAAGAAAAGTAAATGAATGAGGCCTCTTGTATAAACACTTGGTTTGTAGTTGAAGTATTTATTGATTCTTTTTTCCTATGAGTTTAGATATGACTATGAGATGTGAAATAGTTCGGTACAGACTTACTAAGAATCTATCATCGATTTTTCTTTTTAAAATCAAAATAAAAATTGAGTTTTGATTAGGGTGAAAAACAACGAGGTGTGTAAGATTATGTGATGTTATGTGGGGATAAATTGTTCAGATTATGATAAGTTACTTATAGATACGCAACAGTGTGGACCTACAATTTTACATTATTAATGAGGATTTTGAGGAGATTGAAGCTACTTTGTTGATGAGACAATATATATTGTCATGTTGTGTTACATAGGCATTTGATAGTGAGTAGAATTTATGAGCTTATAGTATCTCAAATTATTGAAGTCACCAAGAATTTCTTAAGTGCTGATATGAGGTATATGATGGTTTTGAATATTAGTTGAAATTTGGTATCTGAAAAATTATGTGGAGTTGACACTCAGTTATTGTATCTCGATGGTAAAATGTTTTTAGATCTGGAATTAGTGCTATTAGTCTTAGGTGTGACATGTATTTGTCATAAAATGTTTAAATGAAAAGAGAGGGAGTCATAGTTCAAGAATTTTTGGAGGTGATAATGTGTTTGCTAAGAAGACTTTGATACTAGTGACTATTTGAGAGTAAGGTAAATGATTGGTGTGGTTATGATGTTTGTTTGTATCAACAGTGTTAGCTTTAGTGGAGTATTGTGACAAGTATGTTGGGTTCGATAAACAAGTATGTGAGCAATTATCATAGGGGATGAGACTGGTTAATTGTGATTAGCTAAAAACCAAAAAGATGAAGTCATGTGACTGGAAAAGTTTGATATGGGCGCTATGGTGGAAGTATATTATGTTATTTGATTTTGGTTTCGTATATTCTTATGTGACCACCTATTTCATGTTGGATATGATTTGGAGTGTGATTATTTGTCTACGCCCATACATATTTCCACATCTATGGGTGATATCCTAGTGGTGGATCGGATGTACCGATCCTCTTATATCCTCTTAATATGATAGGATTCTTGGGCAGAATTAGTCATTTCAATTATGATAGATTTGGTGTTGTTTGGGATGGTTGAAGTATATTAGTAGTTTTGCACGCACAACGTTGTTTATCATAACTTACTTGAGAGTTATGATGAGTTACAATTGTCTAAGAATGTTATTAGAGGTTCTACATTTTGAGATGTATCGCTTGTTGGGTGCTTACTTAATCATTTTCTTATTTGGGTCAACTAAGTTTGTTTCTCCCTGGATGAGTACTCAGTGTCTACAAATCCAATTTGTATAACTTAAGTTCGTGGGAAGATTATGTTGTGAGAATGGAATTTTGATAAGATCTGTGATGGTTTGTGCACTATGTGTGTGTGATGATTGGTTCAGGTTCACTTTTGGTTGTAACAAGTATTGATTCAGAACTTTATCGTGGTTATGTGAGAAAGAATTCATCCTGGTTATTGTGTTATGGTCTAGAAGGTTTTAGTTTAGATTGAGAAGTTCAATTCTTGGTAGTTGGCCTTGATAGAATGGCGTTAAGAAGAAGCTTTCGTGTAGAGCTGAACATCGACTCTGGAAGATCATACGTTAGATTTTTGGTAACGTCAATAATTCTTCCTTCTCCTACCTTATGTTCGAGGACGAACATGATTTTTAGTAGTGGATAATGTAACGACCCTGTTAGTCGTTTTAGGACTTTTAACCATTATTTTTATATTAATATTTTTAGTAGATTTTATAAATAATTTCTATAACTTATAAGAATGAGTGACATGATTTTCAGATTTAATAAAGGATTATTTTGTTGCTAATAATAATGGAAAAAAAATAAATAGAAAATAAAATAAAATAAATAAATAAAATAATAATAATAAAAATAATAAAATAAAGGATAGGTGAAAAGTGCCCTAAATTGCAATAATATCAGGCGGCTGCTTTGAAAAAGAACGAACAGAACAAAAAAAATACGCTAGAAAAGGAAGGGAGACAAAAAAAAGGATAAAGGAGGAGAAAAGTTGACATATTCATATTAAGGCGTCAAGGTAATTATCTCATCCTTTCTATAAATTTTTTTATGTAACTAGGAGTAGATTTTTAGGTTAAAACGTGTATAATTTATATTAATATGCGAACTTGTGATTATGCATAGAGGTCATTGTATACTAAATTATTATTATTATTATTATTATCTTTTTTATATACGTATAATAATGGTTGTCAACTTAAACTTGAATTGGAAAATTAAGGCCAATTATTGAGAATTAATAATAAAATAATGATGGATTAATCATTGGCTACAAATTATGGGAATAGGGTTATTATTTCTTGGCGGAAGTGGCAGGTGGTGTAACTTGACTTAAATTTTGGAATTTACCTTGTTGTTGTCACTTTATAATTGAAGTTTTAACATATATATATAGGTAATCAAATTGATTATATTGTATTACATGAATATTATTAGATTTATGAAATTGGAGAAGTTAGAACTTAACTCTAGGCTTGAAATTTGGAAAATATGAGAGTTGACATATTTATTGGGATCAAGACTTAAGAACTTGATTATAGAATTGAGTGAGTATGGAACGAGTGTGAGTTTCAATACCTTCAGTGATAAGGTTTGTATTAATAAAATGTCATTATTCTCTAATCGATTTTGTTTCACTATTTAATTGATTACACGTAATTCTGATTTTTGAATTATTTATTATGTATATAGGTGACAAATATTTTAGAGTTTGCCGAAAGATTAAAATTTAGAGATGTAGTTTCGTCTGAAAACAATTGTTCGTGAAAACACTAAGTGGAGGTTAAAATTTGAAAATTAAATACGTCCGTCAAGACCTTGGCTATGCAGTCGTTTAGCACTCACGGCTAGTCCGACCTATTTTCAATGTCAAATGAGCCCCAAAGCGTGCATACCCCCATTTCGACGATTTTCGTGTGCTATAGCACACCATTTTTTGGGTGATCCGGATTCCGACGTCAAAAATGTCAAAATTTTTCGTGGACATCCGTCAAGATCTTCGCTATGCAGCCGGTTAGCCCTCACGGCCAGTCAGACCCATTTTCAAGGTCAAACGAGCCCCGAAGCGCGCAAACCCCCTATTTCATCGATTTTCGTGTGCTATAGCACACCATTTTTAGGGTGATCCGGATACCGACGTAAAAAAATGCCGAAATGTTTCGTAGACGTCCGTCAAGACCTTGGCTATGGATCCGGTTGGCCTTCACGGCCATTCCGACCTAGTTTAAAGGTTAAACGAGCCCCGAAGCGCGCATAACCCCCATTTCGATGATTTTCGTGTGCTATAGCACACCATTTTTTTGGAGATCCGGTTTCCGACGTCCAAAATGCTAATATTTTTGTGAACGTCCGTCAAGACCTTGGATATGCAGCCGGTTGGCCCTCACGGCCAGTCCGACCCATTTTATAGGTCAAACGAGCCCTGAAGCGCGCATAACCCCAATTTCGATGATTTTCGTGTGCTATAGCACACCATTTTTTGTGGTCTGGGTTTCGACGTAAAAAATGCCGTATATTTTTGTAGACGTACGTCAAGACCTTGGCTATGCAGACGGTTGGCCCTCACGGCCAGTTCGACCCATTTTAAAGGTCAAACGAGCCCCGCGCGCATACGCCCCATTTCGTCGATTTTTGTGTGCTATAGCACACTATTTTTTGGGTGATCCAGATTCCGACGTTAAAAATGCCGAATATTTTTGTGGACGTCCATCAAGACCTTGGATATGCAGCCGGTTGACCCTCACGGCTAGTCCGACCCATTTTCAAAGTGAAACGAGCCCCGAAGTGCGCATAACCCCCATTTCGACGATTTTCGTGTGCTTTAGCACACCATTTTTTGGGTGATCTCGGATTTCGACGTCAAAAATGCCAAACTTTTTTGCGGACGTCCGTTAAGACCTTCGCTATGCAGCCGGTTTGCCCTCACGGCCACTCCGACCCATTTTAAAGATCAAATGAGCCCCGAAGTGCGCATACCCCATTTTGATGATTTTAGTGTGCTATAGCACACCATTTTTTTGTAGATCCAGTTTTCGACGTCAAAAATGCCGAATTTTTTTGTGGACGTCATCAAAACCTTGGCTATGCAGCGCGTTTGCTGTCACAGCCAGCCCGACCCATTTTAAAGGTCAAACGAGCCCCGAAGCGCATACCCCCCATTTTGATGATTTTCGTGTGCAGCATACCATTTTTTGGGTGATCCGGATTTCGACGTCAAAAATGCCAAAATTTTCTTGGACGTCCGTCTAGACCTTGGCTATGCAGCCGGTTGGCCCTCACGGCCATTCTCACCTATTTTAAAGGTCAAACGAACCCCGAAGCACGCATACACCCCATTTCGACGATTTTTGTGTGCGATAGCACACCATTTTTTTGGAGATCCGTTTTCCGACGTCAAAAATGCCGAAATTTTTTTTGGACGTCCGTCAAGACCTTCGCTATGCAGCCGATTGGACCTCACGGCTAGTCCGACTCATTTCAAACTTCAAACGAGCCCCAAAGCGTGCATAACCCCCATTTCGATGATTTTTGTGTGCTATAGCACACGATTTTTTGTGATCCGAATTCCGACGTCATAAATGCCAAAATTTCTTGGACGTCCGTCAAGACCTTGGCTATGCAGCCGGTTGGCCCTCACGGCCATTCTCACCTATTTTAAAGGTCAAACGAGCCCCGAAGCACGCATACACCCCATTTTGACGATTTTTGTGTGCGATAGCACACCATTTTTTTGGAGATCCATTTTCCGACGTCAAAAATGCCGAAATTTTTTTTGGACGTCCGTCAAGACCTTTGCTATGCAGACGATTGGACCTCACGGCTAGTCCGACTCATTTTAAACTTCAAACGAGCCCCAAAGCGTACATAACCCCAATTTCGATGATTTTCGTGTGCTATAGCACACGATTTTTTGTGATCCGGATTCCGACGTCATAAATGCTAATTTTTTTTGTGGACGTCCGTCAAGACATTGGCTATGTAGACGGTTGGCCCTCACGGCCAGTTCGACCTATTTTAAAGGTCAAACGAGCCTCGAAGCGCGCATACCCCCCATTTCGTCGATTTTTGTGTGCTATTAGCACACCATCTTTTGGGTGATACGGATATCGACGTCAAAAATGCCGAAATTTTTTGTGGACGTCCGTCAAGACCTTGTCTATGCAGCCGGTTGAACCTCACGGCTAGTCCAACCAATTTTCAAGTCAAACGAGCCCCGAAGCGAGCATAACCCCCATGTCGACGATTTTCGTGTCCTATAGCACACCATTTTTTGGATGATCCGTATTCCGACGTCACAAATGCCAAATTTTTTTGTGAACGTCCATCAAGACCTTGGCTATGCAGAGAGTTGGCCCTCATGGCCAGTTCGACCTATTTTAAAGGTCAAACGAGCCTCGAAGCGCATATCCCCCATTTCGTCGATTTTCGTGTGCTATTAGCACACCATCTTTTGGGTGATACGAATTTCGACGTCAAAAATGCTGAAAATTTTTGTGCACGTCCGTCAAGACCTTGGCTATGCAACCGGTTGGCCCTCATGTCTAGTCCGACCAATTTTCAAGGTCAAATGATCCCTGAAGCGCGCATAACCCCCATTTCGATGATTTTCGTGTTCTATAGCACACCATTTTTTGGATGATCCGGATTCCGACGTCAAAAATGCCAAATTTTTTGTGCACGTCCATCAAGACCTTTGCTATGCAGCCGGTTGGCCCTCACGTCAAGACTGACCCATTTTCAAGGTCAAACAAGCCTCAAAGCGCACATACCCCCATTTCGATGACTTTCGTGTGCTATATCACCATATTTTTTGTGATCCAGATTCCGATGTAAAAAATGCCGAAATTTTTCGTGGACGTCCGTCAAGACCTTCGCTATGCAGCCGGTTGGCCCTCACGTCCCGACCCATTTTAAAAGTCAAACGAGCCCCGGAGTGCGCATACCCCCATTTTGATGATTTTCCTGTGCTGTAGCACACTATTTTTTTGTAGATCCGGTTTCCGAGGTAAAAAATTCCAAAATTTTTTGTGGATGTCTGTCACGACCTTGTCTATGCAGCCAGTTGACCCTCACGGCCAGCCCGACCCATTTTAAAGGTCAAACGTGCCCCGAAGCGCATACCCCCATTTCGACGATTTTCGTGTGCACACCATTTTTTGGGTGATCCGTCTTCCGACGTCAAAAATGCCAAATTTCTTTGTGGACGTCCTTCATGACTTTGGGTATGCAGCCGGTTGGCCCTCACGGCCAGTCCGACCCATTTTCAAGGTTAAACAAGCCTCGAAGCGTTAAAACCCCTATTTCATCGATTTTCGTGTGCTATAGCACACCATTTTTTGGGTGATCCGGATTCCAAAGTAAAAAATGCCAAAATTATTCGTGGACATCCGTCAAGACATTGGCTATGCAGTCGGTTGTCCCTCACAGCCATTCTGACCAATTTTAAAGGTCAAACGAGCCCCGAAGCGCATACCCCCATTTTGACGATTTTCGTGTGCTATACACCATTTTTGTGGAGATCCGGTTTCCGACGTCAAAAATCCTGAATTTTTTTTGGACGTCCGTCAAGACCTTGGCTTTGCAGCCGGTTGGCCCTCACGGCCAGTCCGACCATTTTAAGGTTCAAACGAGTCCTGAAGCGCGCATAACCCCAATTTTGATGATTTTCGTGATCTGGATATTGACGTCAAAAATGCCAAATTTTTTTGTGGACGTCCGTCAGGACCTTGGCTATGCAGAAGGTTGGCCTTCACGGCCAGTCCAACCCATTTTAAAGGTCAAACGAGCCCCGAAGCGCGCATACCCCCCATTTCGTCGATTTTTGTGTAGCACACCATATTTTGGATGACTCGAATTTCGACGTCAAAAATGCTGAAATTTTATGTGCACGTCTGTCAAGACCTTGGCTATGCAGACGGTTGGCCCTCACGGCCAGTCCGACCCATTTTAAAGTTCAAACGATCCCCGAAGCGCGCATGCCCCCCATTTCGTTGATCTTCGTGTGCTATAGCACACCATTTTTTGGGTGATCCGGATTTCGACGTCACAAATGCCGAAATTTTTTGTTGCCGTCCGTCAAGACCTTGGCTATGTATCCGGTTGGCCCTCACGGCTAGTACGACCCATTTTCAAGGTCAAACAAGGCCTGAAACGCAAATAACCCCCATTTCGATGATTTTCGTGTGCTAGCACACCATTTCTTGGATGAACCGAATTCCGACGTAAAAAATGCTGAAATTTTTTGTGCACGTCCATCAAGACATTGTCTTGCAACCGGTTGGCCCTCACGGCTAGTCTGACCCATTTTCAAGCTTAAACGATCCCCAAAGCGTGCATACCCCCATTTCGATGATTTTCGTGTGCTATAGCACACCATTTTTTAAGTGATCCGGATTCCAACGTCAAAAATGCCAAAATTTTTTATAGACGTCCGTCAAGACCTTTGCTATGCATCCGGTTTGACTTCGAGGCCAGTCCGACCCATTTTAAAGATCAAACGAACCCAAAGCGCGGATACCCCCATTTCGACGATTTTCGTGTGCTATAGCATACCATTTTTTTGTAGATCTGGTTTCTGACGAAAAATGCCAAATTTTTGTGTGGACGTGTTTCAAGACCTTGGTTATGCAGTGGATTTGCCTTCACAGCCAGACCGACCCATTTTAAAGGTCAAACGAGCCCCGAAGTGCATACCCCCCATTGCGACGATTTTCATGTGCAGCACACTATTTTTTGGGTGATCCAAATTTCGACGTCAAAAAATGCCGAAATTTTCCTTGGACGTCCGTCAAGACCTTGGCTATGCAGACGGTTGTCCCTCACGGCTATTCCGACCTATTTTAAAGGTCAAACAAGCCCTGAAGCGCGCATACCCTCTATTTCGACAATTTTCGTGTGCTATAGCACATCATTTTTTGGGAGATCCGGTTTTCGATGTCAAAAATGCTGAAATTTTTTGTGGACGTCCGTCAAGACCTTGACTATGCAGTCGGTTGGCCCTCACGGCCAGTCCGACTCATTTTAAACTTCAAACGAGCCCTTAAGCGTGCATAACCCCAATTTCGATGATTTTCGTGTTTTATAGCACACCATTTTTTGTGATCCGGATTTCGACGTTAAAAATATCGAATTTTTTTGTGAACGTCTGTGTAGACCTTGGCTATGCAGAAGGTTGTCCCTCACGGCCAGTTCGACCTATTTTAAAGGTCAAACGAGCCTCGAAGCTCATACCCCTCTATTTCATCGATTTTCGTGTGCTATTAGCACACCATCTTTTGGGTGATACGAATTCCGACGTCAAAAATGCCGAATATTTTTGTGGACGTCCGTCAAGACCTTTGCTATGCATCCGGTTGTCCATCACGGCTAGTCCGACCAATTTTCAAGGTCAAACGAGCCCCGAAGCGCGCATAACACCCATTTCGACGATTTTCGTGTTCTATAGCACACCATTTTTTGGATGATCCGAATTCCGACTTTAAAAATGCCGAAATGTTTTTTGCACGTCTGTCAAGACCTTTGCTATGCAACCGGTTGGCACTCACGTCTAGTCCGACCTATTTTCAAGGTCAAACGAGCCCCAAAGCGCACATACCCCCATTTCAATGATTTTCGTGTGCTATAACACATCATTTTTTATGTGATCCAGATTCCGACGTCAAAAACGCCAAAATATTTCGTGGACGTTCGTCAAGACCTTCTCTATGCAGCCGGTTGTCCCTCACGGACCGACCCATTTTAAAGGTCAAACGAGCCCCGAAGCGCGCATACCCCCATTTCGACAATTTTCGTGTGCTATACCACACCATTTTTTTGTAGATCCGGTTTCCGACGTCAAAAATGCCGAAATTTTTCGTGAACGTCCGTGAAGATCTTGGCTATGAATCCGATTGGCCCTCAAGGCCATCCCAACCATTTTAAAGTTCAAACGAGCCCCGAAATGCATACCTCCTATTTCGATGATTTTCGTATGCTATAGCACACCATTTTTTGGATGATCCGGATTGCGTTGTTAAAAATGCCAAAATTTTTTGTGGACATCCTTCAAGACTTTGGGTATGTAGCAGGTTGCCCCTCTTGACCAGTCCGACCCATTTTCAAGGTCAAACGAGCCTCGAAGCGTGTAAACCCCCAATTTCGTGATTTTCATGTGCTATAGCACACAATTTTTTGGGTAATCTGGATTTCGACGTCAAAAATGCCGAAAATTTCCGTGGACGTCCGTCAAGACCTTGGCTATGCAGCCGGTTGGCCCTCACGGCCATTCTGACCTATTTTAAAGGCCAAACGAGCCCCGAAGCGCGCATACCCCGTATTTTGATGATTTTCGTGTTCTATAACATACCATTTTTTTGAAAATACTGTTTCCGACGTCAAAAATGCCAAAAGTTTTTGTGGACGTCCGTCAAGACCTTGGCTATGCATTCGGTTGGCCCTCACTGACAGTCTGACCCATTTTAAAGGTCAAACAAGCCCGGAAGCGCGCATACCCCCCATTTCGACGATTTTCGTGAGCTATAGCACACCATTTTTTGTGATCCGGATTTCGACGTCAAAAATGTCGAATTTTTTTGTGGACGTCCGTCAAGACCTTGGCTATGCAGACGGTTGGACCTCACGGCCAGTCCGACCCATTTTAAATGTCAAACGATCTCTGAAGAGCGCATACCCCCCATTTTGTCGATTTTCGTGTGCTATACCACACCATTTTTTTGGAGATCCGGATTCCGATGTCAAAAATGCCAAATATTTTTGTGGACATACGTCAAGATCTTGGCTATGTAGCCGGTTGGCCCTCAGGGCTAGTCCGACCCAATTTCAAGATCAAACGAGCCCCGAAGCGTGCATAAACCCCATTTCGACCATTTTCGTGTGCTATAGCACACTAGTTTTTGGATGATCCGGATTCCGAAATCAAAAATGCCGAAATTTTTGTGCACGTCCGTCAAGACCTTGGCGATGCAGCCAGTTGGACCTTACGGTTAGTCCGACCCATTTTCAAGGTCAAATGATCCCCAAAGCGCGCATACCCTAATTTCGATGATTTTCGTGTGCTGTAGCACACCATTTTTTGGTAGATACGGTTTCCAACGTCAAAAATGCCAAAAGTTTTTGTGAACGTCCGTCAAGACCTTGGCTATGCAGCCGGTTGTCCCTCACGGCCAGCCCGACCCATTTTAAAGGTCAAACGAGCCCCGAAGCGCATACCCCCCATTTCGACGATTTTCGTTTGATATAGCACACCATTTTTTGGTTGATCCGGATTTCTACGTCAAAAATGCCAAAATTCTTCGTGGACATCCTTCAAGACCTTGCGTATGCATCCGGTTGGCCCTCACGGCTTGTCTGACCCATTTTCAAGGTCAAACAAGCCCCGAAGCGCGCAAACCCCCTATTTCATCGGTTTTCGTGTGTTATAACACACCATTTTTTGGGTGATTCGGATTTTGACGTAAAGAATGTCAAATATTTTCGTGGACGTTTGTCAAGACCTTGGCTATGCATTCGGTTGGCCCTCATGGCCATTCTGACCTATTTTAAATGTCAAACGAGCCCCGAAGCACGCATACCCCTCATTTCGACGATTTTCGTGTCCTATAGCACACAAATTTTTTGGAGATCCCGTTTCCAACGTCAAAAATGCCAAAAAATTTTATGGACGTCCATCAAGAGCTTGGCCATGCAGCCGGTTTGCCCTCACGGCCAATCCGACCCATTTTAAAGGTCAAACAAGCCCGGAAGTGCGCATAACCCCAATTTTGATGATTTTCGTGTGCTATAGCACACCATTTTTTGTGATCCGGATTCTGACGTCAAAAATGCCCAATTTTTTTGTTGACGTCCGTCAAGACCTTGGATTTGCAGCTGGTTGGCCCTCACGGCCAGTCCGACCCATTTTAAGGTTCAAACGAGCCCTGAAGCGCGCATAACCCCAATTTTGATGATTTTCGTGTGCTATAGCACATCATTTTTTGTGATCCGGATATCGACGTCAAAAATGCCAAATTTTTTTGTGGACGTCCGTCTGGACCTTGGCTATGCAAAAGGTTGGCCTTCACGGCCAATCCAACCCATTTTAAAGGCAAACGAGCCTCGAAGCGCGCATACCCCCCATTTCGTCGATTTTTGTGTAGCACACCATATTTTGGATGACTCGGATTTCGACGTCAAAAATGCTGAAATTTTATGTGCACGTCTGTCAAGACCTTGGCTATGCAGACGGTTGGCCCTCACGGCCAGTCCGACCCATTTTCAAGGTCAAACGAGCCCCGAAGTGCGCAAACCCCCCATTTCATAAATTTTCATGTGCTATAGCACACCAGTTTTTGGGTGATCCAAATTCCGACGTAAAAAATGCCGAATTTTTTGTGGACGTCCGTCAAGACCTTGGATATGCAGCCGGTTGGCCCTAACGGCCATTCTGACCTATTTGAAAGGTCAAACGAGCCCCGAAGCGCGCATACCCCCCATTTCGATAATTTTCGTGTGCTATAGCACACCATTTTTTGTGATCCAGATTCCGACGTCAAAAATGCCGATTTTTTTTTTGACGTCCGTCAAGACCTTGGCTATGCAGACGGTTGGACCTCATGACCAGTATGACCCATTTTAAAGGTCAAACGATCCCCGAAGCGCATACCCCCCATTTCGTCAATTTTCATGTGTACCACACCATTTTTTGGGTGATCCGGATTTTTACGTCAAAAATGCTAAATTTTTTTGTGGACATCCCTCAAGACCTTGGCTATGCATCCGGTTGGCCTCAAGGCTAGTTCGACCCATTTTCAAGGTCAAACGAGCCCCGAAGCGCGCATAACCCCCATTTCAACGATTTTTGTTTGCTATAGCACACCATTTTTTAGATGATCCGGATTCCGACAACAAAAATCTTAAATTGTTTTATGCACGTCCATAAAGACCTTGTCTATACAGCCGGTTGACCCTCACGGTTAGTCTGACCCCTTTTAAGGGTCAAACGATCCCCAAAGCGCGCATACCCCCATTTCGATGATTTTCGTGTGCTATAGCATACAATTTTTTGGGTGATCCGAATTTCGACATTAAAAATGCCAAAATTTTTCATGGACGACCGTCAGGACCTTCGCTATGCAGCCGATTGGCCCTCACGGCCAGTCCGACCCATATTAAAAGTCAAACGAGCCCCGAAGCACGTATACCTCAATTTCGATGATTTTCGTGTGCTATAGCACACCATTTTTTTGTAGATCCTGTTTTTGACATTAAAAATGCCAAAATTTTTTGTGGACGTCCATCAAGACCTTATTATGAATCCGGATGATCCTCACGGCCAGCCCAACCCATTTTAAAGGTCAAACGAGCCCCGAAGCGCATACCCTCCATTTCAATGATTTTCGTGTGCTATAACACACTATTTTTTGGGTGATCCGGTTTCCGACGTCAAAAATGCCAAAATTTTTTGTGGACGTCCGTCAAGACCATGTCTATGCAGCCGGTTGTCCCTCACGGAAAGTCCAACCCATTTTAAAGGTCAAACGAGCCCGAAAGCGCGCATACCCCCTGTTTCATCGATTTTCGTGTGCTATAGCACACCATTTTTTTGTACATCCGGTTTTCGACGTCAAAAATGCTGAAATTTTTTGTGGACGTCCGTTAAGACCTTGGCTATGCAGCCAAATGGCCTTCACGCCAAGTTCTACCCATTTTCAAGATGAAACGAGCCCCGAAGCGCGCATACCCCCCATTTTGACGATTTTCATGTCCTATAGCACACCAATTTTTGGATGATTCGAATTCCGACGTCAAAAATGCTGAAAGTTTTTGTGTACGTCGTTCAGGACCTTGGCTATGCAGCCGATTGGCCCTCACGGATAGTTTGTCCCATTTTAGAGGTCAAATGAGCCCCAAAGCGCGCATACCCCCATTTTAATGATTTTCGTGTGCTATAGCACACCATTTTTTGGTTGATCCGGATTACGACATCAAAAAGGCCAAACTTTTTCATGGAAGTCCTTCAAGACCTTTGCTATGCAGTCGGTTGGCCCTCACGGCAAGTCCGACCCATTTTAAAGGTTAAACGATCCCCGAAGCGCGCAAATCGTCAATTTTCGTGTGCTATAGCACACCATTTTTTTGGTGATCCGGATTCTGACGTCAAAAATGCCAAACTTTTTATTGGACGTCCATGAAGACCTTGGCTATGCAGCCGGCTAGCCCTAACGGGTATTCCGACCTATTTTAAAGGTCAAACGAGCCCCGAAGCACGTATATCCCCAATTTCGATGATTTTCGTGGCCTATAACACATCATTTTTTTGGAGATTCGATTTCCAATGTCAAAAATGCTGGACTTCCGTCAAGACCTTGGCTATGCAGCCGGTTGGCCCTCACGGCCAGTCCGACCTATTTTAAAGGTCAAACGAGCCCGGAAGCGTGCATAACCCGATTTTCGTGTGCTATAGCACACCATTTTTTGTGATCCAGATTCTGAAGTAAAAAATGCCGAATTTTTTTGTGGGTGTCCGTCAAGACCTTGGCTATGCAGACGGTTGGCCCTAACGGCCAGTACAACCCATTTTAAAGGTCAAACAATCTCCGAAGCGCGTATACTCCCTATTTCGTCGATATTCGTGTGCTATGCACACCATTTTTTGGGTGATCCGGATTCCGACGTCAAAAATACCGAAAATTTTTGTGGACGTCCGTCAAGACTTTGGCTATGCATCCGGTTGGCCCTCACGACTAGTCCGACCCATTTTCAAGGTCAAACGATCCCCGAAGCGCGCATACCCCCCTATTTAGATGATTTTCGCGTGCTAGAGCACATTATTTTTTGGATGATCTGGATTCCAACGTCAAAAATGCTGAAAGTTTTTGTCCACGTCCGTCTAAACCTTGGCTATGCATCTGGTTGTCTCTCACGGCTAGTACGACTTATTTTCAAGGTCAAACGAGCCCCAAAGCGCATACCCCCATTTCGACGATTTTTGTGTGCTATAACATACCATTTTTTGGGTGATCCGGATTCCGACGTCAAAAATTCTGAAATTTTTTGTGGACGTCTTTCAAGACGTTCACTATGCAGGCGGTAGGCCCTCAAGGCCAGTCCGACCCATTTTCAATGTCAAATGAGCCCAAAGCCCGCAAACCCCCAATTTCGTCGATTTTCGTGTGCATAGCACACCATTTTTTGGGTGATCCGGATTCCGACGTCAAAAATACCATTTTTCGTGGACGTCCGTCAAGACTTTGTCTATGCAGCCGGTTGGCCCTCACGGCCATTCTGACCTATTTAAAGGTCAAACGAGCCCCGAACACGCATACCCCCCATTTCGATGATTTTCGTGTGCTATAGCACACAATTTTTTGTGATTCGGAATCCGATGTCAGAAATATCGAATATTTTTTGTGGACGTTTGTCAAGACCTTGGCTATGGAGACGGTTGGCCCTCATAGCCAGTCTGACCCATTTTAAAGGTCAAACGAGCCCCGAAGCGCGCATAACCCCAATTTCGACGATTTTTGTGTGCTATAGCACAAAAATTTTTGTGATTCGGATTTTGACGTCAAAAATACCAAATATTTTTTGTGGACGTCCGTTAAAACCTTGTCTATGAAGAAGGTTGGCCCTCACGGCCAATCTGACGCATTTTAAAGTTGAAACGAGCCCTGAAGCGCGCATACCCCTCATTTCATCGATTTTCATGTCTTATAACACACCATTTTTTTGGAGATCCGGTTTCCAACGTAAAAGATGCCGATATTTTTTGTGGACGTCTCTCAAGACCTTGGCTATGCAGCCAGTTGGCCCTCACAGCCAGACCGACCCATTTTAAAGGTCAAACAAGCCCCGAAATGCGCATACCCCAATTTCTATGATTTTCGTGTGCTCTAGCACACCATTTTTTTGTAGATCCGATTTTCGACGTCAAAAATGCCAAAAATATTTTTGGACGTCCGTCAAGACCTTGGCTATGCACCCAGTTGGCCCTCACGTCCATTTCGACCCATTTTAAAGGTCAAACGAGCTCCGAAGCGCATACCCCCCATTTAGATGATTTTCGTGTGATATAGCACACCATTTTTGGATGATCCAGATTCCGACGTCAAAAATGCCAAAATTTTTCGTGAACCTTCTTCAAAACCTTGGGTATGCATCCGATTGTCCCTCATGGCCAGTCCGACCAATTTTCATGGTCAAACGAGCCCCGGAGTGCGCATACCCCCATTTTGACGATTTTCGTGTGCTGTAGCACACTATTTTTTTGTAGATCCGATTTCCGAGGTCAAAAATTCCAAATTTTTTTATGGACGTCTGGCAAGACCTTTGCTATGCAGCCAGTTGACCCTTATGGCCATCCCGACCCATTTTAAAGGTCAAACGTGCCACGAAGCACATACCCACCATTTCGATGATTTTTGTGTGCACACCATTTTTTAGGTGATCCATCTTCCGATGTAAAAAATGCCAAATTTTTTTGTGGACGTTCTTCATGACTTTGGGTATGCAGCCGGTTGGCCCTCACGGCCAGTCCGACCCATTTTCAAGGTCAAACAAGCCTCGAAGCGTGAAAACCCCCATTTCGTCAATTTTCGTGTGCTATAGCACACCATTTTTTGGGTGATCCGGATTCCAACGTCAAAAATGCCAAAATTATTCGTGGACGTCCGTCAAGACCTTGGCTATGCAGTTGGTTGGCCCTCACAGCCATTCCGACCAATTTTAAAGGTCAAACAAGCCCCGAAGCGCATACCCCCATTTTGACGATTTTCGTGTGCTATACACCATTTTTGTGGAGATCCGGTTTCCGACGTCAAAAATCCTGAATTTTTTTGTGGACGTCCGTCAAGACCTTGGCTTTGCAGCCGGTTGGCCCTCACGGCCAGTCCGACCCATTTTAAGGTTCAAAAGAGCCCTGAAGCGCGCATAACCCCAATTTTGATGATTTTTGTGTGCTATAGCACATCATTTTTTGTGATCCGGATATCGACGTCAAAAATACCAAATTTTTCTGTGGACGTCTGTCAGGACCTTGGCTATGCAGAAGGTTGGCCTTCCAGTCCAACCCATTTTAAAGGTCAAACGAGCGCCGAAGCGTGCATACCCCCCATTTCATCGATTTTCGTGTAGCACACCATATTTTGGATGATTCGGATTTCGATGTCAAAAATGCTGAAATTTTATGTGCACGTCCGTCAAGACCTTGGCTATGCAGACGGTTGGCCCTCACGGCCAGTCCGACCCATTTTAAAGTTCAAACGATCCCCGAAGCACGCATACCCCCCATTTCGTCGATCTTCATGTGCTATAGCACACCATTTTTTGGGTGATCCGGATTCCGACGTCACAAATGCCGAAAATTTTTGTTGGCATCCGTCAAGACCTTGGCGATGCATCCGGATGTCCCTCACGGCTAGTACGACCCATTTTCAAGGTCAAACAAGGCCCGAAGCGCGCATAACCCCCATTTCGTTGATTTTCGTGTGCTAGCACACCATTTCTTGGATGAACCGGATTCCGTCGTAAAAAATGCTGAAATTTTTTGTGCACGTCCATCAAGACGTTGGCTTGCAACCGGTTGGCCCTCACGGCTAGTCCGACCTATTTTCAAGCTTAAACGAGCCCCTAAGCGTGCATACCCCCATTTCGATGATTTTCGTGTGCTATAGCACACCATTTTTTAAGTGAACCGGATTCCAACGTCAAAAATGCCAAAATTTTCGTGGACGTCCGTCAAAACCTTCGCTATGCAGCCGGTTTGACTTCGAGGCCAGTCCGACCCATTTTAAAGGTCAAACGAACCCGAAGCGCGAATACCCCCATTTGGACAATTTTCGTATACTATAGCATACCATTTTTTGTAGATCTGGTTTCCGACGCAAAATGTCAAATTTTTGTGTGGACGTCTGTCAAGACCTTGGCTATGCAGTGGATTTGCCTTCACAGCCAGCCCGACCCATTTTAAAGGTCAAACGAGCCCCGAAGCGCATACCCCCCATTGCGACGATTTTCGTGTGCAGCACACTATTTTTTGGGTGATCCAGATTTCAACGTCAAAAAATAATGAAATTTTCCTTGGACGTCCGTCAAGACCTTGGCTATGCAGCCGGTTGGCCCTCACGGCCAATTCGACCTATTTTAAAGGTCAAACAAGCCCCAAAGCGCGCATACCCTCCATTTCGACGATTTTCGTGTGCTATAGCACACCATTTTTTGGGAGATCCGGTTTCCGATGTCAAAAATGCTGAAATGTTTTGTGGACGTCCGTCAAGACCTTGGCTATGCAGCTGGTTGGCCCTCACGGCCAGTCCGACTCATTTTAAACTTCAAACGAGCCCTTAAGCGTGCATAACCCCAATTTCGACGATTTTCGTGTTTTATAGCACACTATTTTTTGAGATCCGGATTCCGACGTCAAAAATGATGAATTTTTTTGTGAACGTCTGTCTAGACCTTGGCTATGCAAACGGTTGGCCCTCACGGCCAGTTCGACCTATTTTAAAGGTCAAACGAGCCTCGAAGCGCATACTCCCCATTTCATCAATTTTCGTGTGCTATTAGCACACCATCTTTTGGGTGATACAGATTTCGACGTCAAAAATGCAAATATTTTTTGTGGACGTCCGTCATGACCTTTTCTATGCAGCCGGTTGGCCATCACGGCTAGTCCGACCAATTTTCAAGGTCAAACGAGCTCCGAAGCGCGCATAACCCCCATTTCGACAATTTTCGTGTTCTATAGCACTCCATTTTTTGGATGATCCGGATTCCGACGTTTAAAATGCTGAAATTTTTTGTGCACGTCCGTCAGGACCTTTGCTATGCAACTGGTTGGCACTCACATCTAGTCCGACCCATTTTCAAGGTCAAACGAGCCCCAAAGCGCACATACCCCCATTTCAATGATTTTCGTGTGCTATAACACACCATTTTTTGTGTGATCCAGATTTCGACGTCAAAAATACCGAATTTTTTCGTGGACGTTCGTTAAGACCTTCTCTATGAAGCCGGTTGGCCCTCACAGCCCAACCCATTTTTAAGGTCAAACGATCCCCGAAGCGCGCATACCCCCATTTCGACAATTTTCGTGTGCTATACCACACCATTTTTTTGTAGATCCGGTTTTCGACGTCAAAAATGTCGAATTTTTTTGTGAACGTCCGTGAAGATCTTGGCTATGCAGCCGATTGGCCCCCACAGCCATCTCGACCATTTTAAAGTTCAAACGAGCCCCGAAATGCATACCCCCTATTTCGACGATTTTCGTATGCTATAGCACACCATTTTTTGGGTGATCCGGATTGCGTTGTTAAAAATGCCAAATTTTTTTGTAGACATCCTTCAAGACTTTGGGTATGTAGCAGGTTGGCCCTCTTGACCAGTCGGACCCATTTTTAAGGTCAAACGAGCCCCGAGCGTGCAAACCCCCCATTTCAAGATTTTCATGTGCTATAGCACACCATTTTTTGGGTGATCCGGATTTCGACGTCAAAAATGCTAAAATTTTTCGTGGACGTCCGTCAAGACCTTGGATATGCAGACGGTTGGCCCTCACGGCCATTCTGACCTATTTTAAAGGTCAAACGAGCCCCGAAGCGCGCATACCCCCTATTTCGACGATTTTCGTGTCCTATAACACACCATTTTTTTGGAAATCCTGTTTCCGACGTCAAAAATGCCGAAAGTGTTTGTGGACGTCCGTCAAGACCTTGGCTATGCATTCGGTTGGCCCTCACTGACAGTCTGACCCATTTTAAAGGTCAAACGAGCCCGGAAGCGCGCATACCCCCCATTTCGACGATTTTCGTGAGCTATAGCACACCATTTTTTGTGATCCGGATTCCGACGTCAAAAATGCCGAATTTTTTTGTGAACGTCCGTCAAGACCTTAGCTATGCAGACGGTTGGCCCTCAAGGCCAGTCCCACCCATTTTAAATGTCAAATGATCTCCGTACAGCGCATACCCCCCATTTTATCGATTTTCGTGTGCTATACCACACCATTTTTTTGGTGATCCGGATTCCGACGTCAAAAATGCCAAAATTTTTTATGGACATACGTCAAGACCTTGGCTATGCAGCCGGTTGGCCCTCAGGGCTTGTCCGACCCAATTTCAAGATCAAACGAGCCCCAAAGCGCGCATAAACCCCATTTCGACCATTTTCGTGTGCTATAGCACACCATTTTTCGGATAATCCGGATTCCGAAATCAAAAATGCCAAAATTTTTGTGCACGTCCGTCAAGACCTTGGCGATGCAGCAAGTTGGCCCTTACGGTTAGTCCGACCCATTTTCAAGGTCAAACGATCCCCAAAGCGCGCATACCCTAATTTTGACAATTTTCGTGTGCTATAGCACACCATTTTTTTGTAGATACGGTTTCCAACGTCAAAAATGCCAAAAGTTTTTGTGAACGTCCGTCAAGACCTTGGCTATGCAGCCGGTTGGCCCTCACGGCCAGCCCGACCCATTTTAAAGGTCAAACGAGCCCCGAAGCGCATACCCCCCATTTCGACGATTTTCGTTTGATATAGCACACCATTTTTTGGTTGATCCGGATTTCTACGTCAAAAATGCAAAAATTCTTCGTGGACGTCCTTCAAGACCTTGCGTATGCAGCCGATTGGCCCTCACGGCCAGTCCGACCCATTTTCAAGGTCAAATGATCCCCAAAGCGCGCATACCCTAATTTTGATGATTTTTGTGTGCTATAGCACACCATTTTTTTTGTAGATACGGTTTCCAACGTCAATGTAACAACCCTAAAAATGAATATGATCAAGACTTAGGTTTTTCAAGAATGCTTGCGATTTGACCAAGGTCCCCACGTATTGATACGCGTAGAACCAGACCTCAGAACCCTTACTACGACCAAGCCAACTAACTTGGGGAGTTAATTGAGCTTGGAAAGGTTGGAACCAACCATGTGAGGCACGCGAAAATGAAGATTTAATTGAAATAGTTTTTACCGGACTCAAAAGAAGAAATCTTAAGTTTTGAGGGTCCAAGGGTAAAATGGTCTTTTCCAGGCCAAGGGTAATATTGTAATTACCCTGAGTAATTAATTATTAAATTAATTAAGTTCAAAAAAATAATAAAATTCGGGTGGGGCAACCCGAAGTGACCCATTTTCGCAAAATGGGGTCACTCGGGTTCGAACCCCACTAAGAGCACGATTTAATTTGCTTTTATTTTAATGTGTTAATTTAGTTTTAATAAATAATTAGTAATATCTGATTTAGGAAAAAGAAAATCAGATTTTTTATTAATTTTTATTAATTAATAAATTGACTAATTCAAACCCACAAAGTCCTACCTACACTAGACTTCTATCTCTCATTTACCCCACTCTCTTTGCACGACCTCTCTCTCTCTTTCACTCTTTTCTTTCTTGGCTGAAAACGTGAGAAAACAAGCAGCAAAAGGAAAATAAAGTAAAGGCAAAAGTTCATCAAAAACTTGAAAGAGAGAAACCACAAAGAAGAAGCAATCCGATAACGTTAAAGCAGAACATACTACGCTAGTCGGGTGAGGTGTGAGTGTGGGCGTTTGGACTGATTTGTGGAGGAGTTTCTTGGGCAGCATTCTGGACATTTAACAAGAAAACAAGGTATGGGTCTTCTTACTCTTGGTCCCTTTCCCAAGAGACCCTTAGGACTCAGACAATTCTATTTCGAAACTAGGATTGTTCCCCTTTTCATGCTCCCTGTCATTAGCTCCCAACGAATGTAGGTTGGTATGAATGCTGGTAGACTTAGGATTATGTGATGTTTATGTTGAATGTAATGTATTGGATGTATGTTAATTCATGAAAAGACAACTATGTATGTGGGTTCGAATTAAGAAAAGAAAAATGTATGGCATGTTAAGTCTCGGCCTAGAGGTTTAATTTTGTTAATGTTTTGTTTGTTGTTTTATGTACACAAATTGAAGTAAAATGTGATGTTCATGTGACATTAAGTGTGGCTGAATTGGGGAGTAAACCTTTTGGTTAAGAATTTGTGAAAAATTATAATAAAGAACGTACCAAACGAACTATGTATTGTCCTACGAATTTACTAACAAAAGGAGATAAAAATGAGTAAAGAAATTAAATTGAATTTCCAGCATTTTTGTTGTATGCTGCCAAATTAAGATGGTTAGAATGCCAAGAAAAATAAGGAAGATTAGGTGAGGTCATTGAGGGTCGAACCCGAGACCTCACCCCTTTAAAATCAAAAGAAAAGTTTAATTAAAGAAGAAGAAAATTCGTGTGGTGAGGGGGATTAGAACCTGCCTTGGCTGGGAAATATGTGTGAAGAAAAAGAAATTAAGAAATGAGTGGGGTGGGATTCGAACCCACACCCTCTCGATTAGAAACCAAGGAAAGGAAAAATAAAGGAAAAGTTTTGAGCGGCGTGGGATTCGAACCCACGACCTCTATGCGGATGAGGGAGATAACATAAAAATAAAATGAGGCTGTGGGGATTCGACCCCACAACCTCAAAGTCAACTCAAATAAGTCAACTTTTAAAAAGGAGAATAAATAAAGAGGTTGTGGGGGTTCGAACCCACAACCTCTCAGCCTTAAGCGAATGGAAGGGAAAGGAAAATAAAGGAGAATTGTAGTGTGGCTGAGGGGACTCGACCTCGGGTCCCAAAGTCTCCCATAGCCAAAACTAATAAAAGAAAAACGAAATGGGGTTGTGGGGGCTTGAACCCACAACCCATCGGCCAATGCAAGAGAGATTTTAATTAGAAAAGTAAGCCTTTAATGTAAATATTGTGATTTGACTTAGAGTTAAAATGTTATGAATATTAGAATGAAATTCATTAAAAATGTAAATGACATTCAATTGATTCAAGACTTGGGTTTCCTTGCCCAAACTTCCGTATTGATACATAAGTCATACGTGAACAAACGTCCAAGAATAATGCCACCCACTTAGATCAAATTCAAGATCTTGGCATAAATACAAGATACATAAGTCTTGTACTACGTAATCCTAGGAATGTAAGAATCACTTAACGAACTACGAATGAAGCCTCATGGCTTGTATGTATAGACACATAAGTCTAACATACGTTCAAAAGTAAGTGAACCTAAGATGTATGAAATGAAATGATGAACCCTAGAAGGGTTAAGTATGAGTGTAAATACACTAAATGGCCAAGTGCATTGGCATATGATGAGATGAACAATGAAATGATGAAATGAACAATGAAATAATGAAACCCTAGAAGGGTTAAGTAAGGGTGTGAAACACACCAAATGGCCAAGTGCATTGGCATATGATGAAATGAACAATGAAATAATGAAAACCTAGAAGGGTTAAGTAAGGGTGTGAAACACACCAAATGGCTAAGTGCATTGGCATATGATGAAATGAACATTCACGTAATAAGAGGTGAATAACTATGAAAAGCAAAGGTGCTAATGATGATGAATGTGGTGACAACATGATATGAGGCTAATGTAAGTGATGAGAGCAATCTCAAATGAGCCTAAGTAAATGTTACCAATACGTACTCACCTATGAGAGTGTAAGATAATGAAGAGACCAGTCTCTATGAATACTCTAATGAGAGTATTGAGCTTAACACACTCAATACGAATGATGAGATGAGAAATCATCTAATGAGCGGGGGATATGATGGTCTCATACTAGAAGCCCAGGCTTCCATTGACGTATGCGATGCATGTAATGGATACTTTATACTGAGCACCGATAGATAAGCTATGAGGCGGTGATTGCCTTCTTATGGAAGGGCGGATGTCCCGTAACTCTCATGAGATGAGACTTGTCGGCGCCGGGTATGGGTCTCACTTATATCTCCTCGTCTTTGACCTATATGCCATTCTAGGATATGCGGGGTTAAATTCCCCGTCGCTAGCATGTATTGATCACTTTGGCCGGTGATTCACCTCTTTTTCGATATGGGGGAGACACTGGATTTATTGATGCTCACAGTCTATTCGGTAAGTTAAATTCCCACTGAATGAATGAGGCAGCCTAAAATGATGCAACATAATGAAATGAATGATACCAAAAGGTGTTTAGGATTAGGATAATCAAAAGGTGAGTTAGATCAAGTAATGACATTAGGGTCATATTGGTCATTGCACAAGAACTAATGAAAGTCTTAAACTTACATCCTAGGTATAACCGGTCGGTTACACTGGACTATGAACGAAAGGCAACTAAGTACGTTGAAATGAATGAAGCAGACTCTGTGTTTGCTAATGAAGCTCCCTAGTTGATGCTCCCATTAGGTTGAGCCCTCATTTCTGGGGATGTCTTAAGGTCCAAGTCCATGATTCCCCAAGGGTCTAATGTATATGAGTAAATACTATGAACGAAGTTTATGTGATACAGGTAAACTGTGTTGTATGCCTATTGATATGGCTATGTGCTAAATGTTATGTGTTGTGTGCAAATGTGGAAAAAAGTATGATGATGTATGTTATTCTCCTGATATCCTCTTTCCTAATCCAAATTCTGAAAGCTCACTTATTTCCTAATTCAAATTGGAAATTTTCCTAATTGAATTGGCCAAGTCCATGGGAATGACATCCAAAATCATGTTGTTAGGAAAGAGCTATTCTTTCTCATGCATGTCCTTGGTGTGTGTTTGCATATACCCATACTTAGTACAAGTGTGTACTAACCCTATACAAACTCTACTATTTTAGGTGCAGGCACAGGTGGACGGTAGAGCTACAGGATCATCGCTGCAGTTATCCGGACATCCAGCACTCATCCGGTTTTTGGTAGGTCCTCATGCTTTCGAGGATGCTACTGTTTATGTTCTAGCTTAGTTTAGGAGTTGAGCTAGTGGAGCATGTTCCACTAGCGTTTCTTTCTTATTTTATTCGGACTATGTATGGGTGCCATTTTGGCAATTATACAATTATGTTATTGAACTATTTCTTTCATTTGATTATCTCTTAATGACTAGATGGTTGATGTTGAACGAATTACGAATGTATTAGAAATGTTTAGTAAGTAATGTTTAGAAACAAAAAGTTTCAAATTTTCCGCTAAAATTAACCTATGTAAAGTAAGAATGACGTAAGTAGGCTTGTCTGCGACCTCTGAGAGGTCAACGACGCCGGTCTCGTCTGGGGTCTAGATTCCAGTCGTGACAGTCAAAAATGCCAAAAGTTTTATTGAACGTCCGTCAAGACCTTGGCTATGCAGCCGGTTGGCCCTCACGGCCAGCCCGACCCATTTTAAAGGTCAAACGAGCCCCGAAGCGCATACCCCCCATTTCGACGATTTTCGTTTGATATAGCACACCATTTTTTGGTTGATCCGGATTTCTACGTCAAAAATGCAAAAATTCTTCGTGGACGTCCTTCAAGACCTTGCGTATGCAGCCGGTTGGCCCTCACGGCCAGTCCGACCCATTTACAAGGTCAAACGAGCCCTGAAGCGCGCAAACCCCCCATTTCATCGGTTTTCGTGTGCTATAGCACACCATTTTTTGGGTGATCCGGATTCCGACGTAAAAAATGTCAAAAATTTTCGTGGACGTTTGTCAAGACCTTGGCTATGCATTCGGTTGGCCCTCACGGCCATTCCGACCTATTTTAAATGTCAAACGAGGCCTGAAGCACGCATACCCCCCATTTCGACGATTTTCGTGTCCTATAGCACATAATTTTTTTGGAGATCCGGTTTCCAACGTCAAAAATGCCAAAACATTTTGTGGACGTCCATCAAGACCTTGTCTATGCAGCCGGTTGGCCCTCACGGCCAGTTCGACCCATTATAAAGGTCAAACGAGCCCGGAAGTGCGCATAACCCCAATTTTGATGATTTTCGTGTGCTATAGCACACCATTTTTTGAGATCCAGATTCTGACGTCAAAAATGCCGAATTTTTGTGGACGTCCGTCAAGACCTTGGCTATGCAGACAGTTGGCCCTCACGGCCAGTCCGACCCATTTTAAAAGTCAAACGATCCCCAAAGCGCACATACCCCCTCATTTCATCGATTTTCGTGTGTATATCACACAATTTTTTGGGTGATCCGGATTCCAACTTCACAAATGCCGAATATTTTTGTGGAGGTTCGTCAAGGCCTTGGCTATGCATCCGGGTGGCCCTCACACCCATTCTGACCCATTTTCAAGGTCAAACGAGCTTCGAAGAGCGCAAACCCCCCATTTCGTAAATTTTCATGTGCTATAGCACACCAGTTTTTGGGTGATCCAGATTCCGACGTCAAAAATGCCGAAATTTTTTGTGGACGTCCGTCAAGACCTTGGATATGTATCCGGTTGTCCCTCACAGCCATTCCGACCTATTTCAAATGTCAAACGAGCCCCAAAGCGCGCATACCCCCCATTTCGATGATTTTCGTGTGCTATAGCACACCATTTTTTGTGATCCAGATTCTGACGTCAAAAATGCCAAATTTGTTTTTGACGTCAGTCAAGACCTTGGCTATGCAGACGGTTGGACCTCACGGCCAGTATGACCCATTTTAAAGGTCAAACGATCCCTGAAGCGCATACCCCCCATTTCGTCAATTTTCATGTGCTATTCAACACCATTTTTTGGGTGATCCGGATTTTTACGTCAAAAATGCTAAAATTTTTTGTGGACATCCCTCAAGACCTTGGCTATGCATCCGGTTGACCCTCAAGGCTAGTTCGACCCATTTTCAAGGTCAAACGAGCCCCGAAGCGCGCATAACCCCCATTTCAACGATTTTCGTTTGCTATAGCACACCATTTTTTAGATGATCCGGATTTCGACAACAAAAATCTCAATTGTTTTTATGCACATCCATAAAGACCTTGTCTATACAGCCGGTTGACCCTCACGGTTAGTCCGACTCCTTTTCAAGGTCAAAAGATCCCCAAAGCGCGCATACCCCCATTTCGATTATTTTCGTGTGCTATAGCACACCATTTTTTGGGTGATCTGAATTTCGACATAAAAAATGCCAAATTTTTTCATAGACGACCGTCAAGACATTCGTTATGCAGCCGATTGTCCCTCACGGCCTGTACGACCCATTTTAAAAGTCAAATGAGCCCCAAAACGCATATACCTCAATTTCGATGATTTTCGTGTGCTATAGCACACCATTTTTTTGTAGATCCTGTTTGCGACATTAAAAATGCCAAAATTTTTTGTGGACGTCCGTCAAGACCTTATTATGAAGACGGATGACCCTCACGGCCAGCCCAACCCATTTTAAAGGTCAAACGAGCCCCGAAGCGGCACACCATTTTTTGGGTGATCCGGATTCCGACGTCAAAATGCCAAAATTTTTTGTGGACGTCCGTCAAGACCATGTCTATGCAGCCGGTTGTCCCTCACGGACAGTCTGACCCATTTTAAAGGTCAAACGAGCCAGGAAGTGCGCATACCCCCAGTTTCATCGATTTTCGTGTGCTATAGCACACCATTTTTTGGTACATCCGGTTTTCGATGTCAAAAATGCTGAAATTTTTTGTTGACGTCCGTCAAGACCTTGGCTATGCAGCCGGTTGGACCTCACGCCAAGTTCTACCCATTTTCAAGATGAAACGAGCCCCGAAGTGCGCATACCCCCTATTTTGACGATTTTCATGTGCTATAGCACACCAATTTTTGGATGATCCGAATTCCAACGTCAAAAATGCTGAAAGTTTTTGTGCACGTCGTTCAAGACCTTGGCTATGCAGCCGATTGGCCCTCACGGCTAGTTTGTCCCATTTTCAAGGTCAAACGAGCCCCAAAGTGCGCATACCCCCATTTCAATGATTTTCGTGTGCTATAGCACACCATTTTTTGGGTGATCCGGATTGCGACATCAGAAAGGCCAAAATTTTTCATGGACGTCAGTCAAGACCTTTGCTATGCAGTCGGTTGGCCCTCACGGCAAGTCCGACCCATTTTAAAGGTTAAACGATCCCCGAAGCGCGCAAACCCCCCATTTCGTCAATTTTCGTGTGCTATAGCACACCATTTTTTTGGTGATCCGGATTCTGACGTCAAAAATGCCAAAAGTTTTATTGAACGTCCATGAAGACCTTGGCTATGCATCTGGCTAGCCCTAACGGGTATTCCAACCTATTTTAAAGGTCAAACGAGCCCCGAAGCACGTATATCCCCAATTTCGACGATTTTCGTGGCCTATAACACACCATTTTTTTGGAGATCCGATTTCCAATGTCAAAAGTGTTGGACTTCTGTCAAGACCTTGGCTATGCCGCCAGTTGGCCCTCACGGCCAGTCCGACCCATTTTAAAGGTCAAACGAGCCCGGAAGCGCGCATAACCCGATTTTCGATGATTTTCGTATGCTATAGCACACCATTTTTCGTGATCCAGATTCTGCCGTAAAAAATGCCGAATTTTTTTGTGGATGTCCATCAAGACCTTGGCTATGCAGACGGTTGGCCCTAACGGCCAGTCCGACCCATTTTAAAGGTCAAACAATCCCCGAAGCGCGTTTACCCCCCATTTCATCGATAGTCATGTGCTATGCACACCATTTTTTGGGTGATTCGGATTCCGACGTCAAAAATACCGAAAATTTTTGTGGACGTCCGTCAAGACCTTGGATATGAATCCAGTTGGCCCTCACGACTAGTCCGACCCATTTTCAAGGTCAAACGATCTCGAAGCGCGCATACCCCCCCCATTTCGACGATTTTCGCTTGCTAGAGCACATTATTTTTTGGATGATCTGGATTCCAACGTCAAAAATGCTGAAATTTTTTGTCCACGTCCGTCTAAACCTTGGATATGCATCTGGTTGTCCCTCACGGCTAGTACAACTTATTTTCAAGGTCAAATGAGCCCCAAAGTGCGCATACCCCCATTTCGACGAGTTTTGTGTGCTATAACACACCATTTTTTGGGTGATCCGGATTCCGACGTCAAAAATGCTGAAATTTTTTGTGGACATCTGTCAAGACGTTCGCTATGCAGCCGGTAGGCCCTCACGGCCAGTCCGACCCATTTGCAAGGTCAAACGAGCCCCAAAGCCCGCAAACCCCCAATTTCGTCGATTTTCGTGTGCATAGCACACCATTTTTTGGGTGATCCGGATTCCGATGTGTCACATCCGGGTTTACCCCCCAGACGTAACTGGCATCGTCGTCCTCTCGGAGGACTAAGACAAGCCTCTTAGCTTCGTCATAGCATTCATCGACTAAAAATCAGTAAGAATTAAAAACTTTTTATCTAAAACTACTCAGAGGTTTACACAGACCTCTACATACACATAATTATATATATCAAGTATACATAGACTTGTTCATATACGAAGATTACATAGTCTTCTACTTTTATTTCATACACTTATATATTTAGAAAATAATAGTCATAAAACCGTCTCATCTCATAGACCATCTATCGATTACAATAAGTCTTGGGCATAGCCCTACATCAAATGAAAGAAGCTGCATATAGGCTGTCTACTACATTGTCTCAAGAGAATAACGGAGTCAACATAGAATCATAGTATCTACACATCATAAAAGAGAGATATCGGCCACGTCCTCGAGAGAGTGAGGACCTACCACTTGGATGGCAAAATACCCAAGTCTTCCTTCCTAGCAATTTGGATCAAGCTCAACGACCCTAACCTAAAATGTTTGGGAAAA